>JBBPDB010000108.1:27192778-27241242 GCA_037974465.1 Brachypetersius altus
AAGGGAAAGTAATCGAAATAATCAACCTGGAAAAATTTGATCGATTATAGGTTCTGAATGTTGATTTTGATTACTTTTCGATGAATCACCCAGCCCTAGAGCAGGGGTAGGCAACTCCAGTTCTGGAGGGCCGGTGTCCAGCACAGTTTGAAGGTAGTTCTCCTCAAACACATTCACTAAACCTGACAATTAACTGGCGAGGTGAATCAGGTGTTTCTGAGCAGGGAAATCACCAAAACGTGCTGGACACTAGCCCTCCAGTACCGGAGTTGCCTAGCCCTGCTTTAGAGGTTTTTACCTTTTATTTACTGCCCTCTTCTTCAGTGCAGAAATGGATTATAAACAAATGGACACTGCCTTTTGAAACATAAAGAAGAATATAAACAGTGATGCATCATACTCAAAACAAAAATAAAGTCAAAACAAAATTCAATTTAAGATTACATTTTAGCTCATTTCTATTTGCAGGGATGCAAAGGGACTTTTTTGCCACTTTTGAAAGCTTTGCCATTTCCTCTGCCATTGTTTAGTGGGGTCAAGTGAGCAGTCATTCGCTGATTGTTCTGTTTGTCTGTTTTTAGAACAAGAGCACCACTGGTGAAACATTTTTGTTTCGTTTCAGTCTCGCTAATCTCGCCAGCACTGTCTTAATCTGTGCTTTTACGAGCGTCAGCAGAATCACAGTGTTGGAGCCTTTCCGATTTATTAACCGTGCCGTCTCAAATCATCGTTAATTGTGAAACCAGTTAATAGTGACATCCTTAGTTACAGCAGCAACAAAAAGGGGCGGTGCAAAAAGGATTTTTTTTTTTTATAAGTGACATAACTGTAAACACTGTAGACTGATCAAAAAAATAACCACATAAGGTAAAAAAAAAAATTAAAAGGTAAGTAGGTTAACACATACTCTGTTTTGCTCACTTTAAAGCACAAAATCCTACTTGTTTGTTGAGCATTGCAGCAATGTATCTCTAAATGCTCTAGGTTAAGTGCAGACTGATGTATCTTACCTGCTTTGAGATTTGCACCAGTTCCTTAGCATAATTAATCTTCCTGGTATAGGATGGCTCCAGAGGTGATCCTGGCCATGGATGAGGGTCAGTATGATGGGAAAGTGGATGTGTGGTCACTCGGCATCACCTGTATAGAGCTGGGTAAGTAATTGAGCTCTGGTCAGACACACATGGTGAATAATGTGATTCATCAGACCAGGCCACCTTGTTCCATTGCTACATGGTCCAGATGCTCACATGCTCATTATTGGCCCTTTCAGCTTGGGAACTCAGCTGAAATACAACCGTATACGCTGCAAACTGTAGTGCACTGCGTGCTCTGACACGTTTGCCATACCCAGTCTGAACATTTTCTGCAGCTTGTGCTACAGCAGTTCTTGTGTGGGAGCAGAGCAAATGTTTTCTGTGACCCTGTCTTACCTACAAGAGCCCCTACAAGACCTGCAGTTTTGAAGAATCGGAAAACGTTATTCATCCCAGAGGAAACTGCTTAAAGATGCTCTGACCCAATTGTCTTGTTCTCACATTTTGACGCTTCTCTTAGATCCTTAAATTCTGTCCTTTTCTAACACATCAACTTAAAGAACTGACTGTTCACTCGCTGTTTAATATCCCCAACCCCCACCGAATGATTGTACCAAGTAACTCTTTACCTATCAGTGCATTTATTGGTTTGGGTGATCTGTGTAAGTCAAGTTTGGTGCCGCTAAACAAATGTTTCTCTCTCTTTTCTCTCGCACAGCGGAGAGAAAGCCTCCCTTGTTTAACATGAATGCTATGAGTGCCTTATACCACATCGCCCAGAATGAAAGCCCAGTCCTGCAGTCTAATCACTGGTGAGAGATCTGTTCCTCTGTTCAAGTGTTGTCTGATATTACAAATCAACACCATGATGTTTATCAAGTGTATATATACACAGAATTTTTTGGTGATCCGAACTAATTATTGTTTGCGGAAACTGCAGATATCCTTTTTTTTTTTTTTTGCTTTTGTGACGTTCGGGCCTCGTCTGCCACACCACTGATCCTCATGCAGGGTTGTTTACGTTTGGGCGCGGCAGTTAGACGCACCTGAATGGAATTCCATTACATTCGCAGAGGCTCATTCCCAAACATAAACAACCAGCACGTGGATTAGTGGGCGTAGTGTCAAAATATAAATTTTCATGCATTTTGTGCTAGATTATTAAGAAAAATATATTTTAAACCTATTGTCATAGAAAATACAACCCTACATTTTTTGTTGCTGTCCAGAGAACACAAAAAGTGCGTATTAGGGTGATGAAATACCGCTGTACTAAGAGGCGGGAGGTGTAAAGATGGCCAATGCAAGAACGTGCGCGAATTTACTAATTTTGCGCCATACCTGAATTTACATACAGACACACACACACAATGTATATGTATATATTTATACAGTAACCCGACAATCCCCACCATTTTCTCTTTCTGTGGTGCTTATTTGGCTGTGCTGTGTTTCTCAGGTCGGATTATTTCCGTAACTTTGTGGACTCCTGTCTGCAAAAGATTGCCCAGGACAGACCTACCTCTGATGTGCTGCTCAAGGTGAGGTTCTTAACTTGGTCAGTAGTTGCTGGTGTTCTGATCTTCAACTTTCCGTTAATGTCATACTTCAGTTTCCAGGATTTCTTTCAAAGAGATTTCTGCAGCCAGCTTTGGTAGAACCTGCCTTACAGCTTCTTACATCGCAATCACCTCTTGATTTTCCTGTTTGTTGTCCCTGTTAGACGTGGCATCAGTAGCTCTTTGAGCGCAGCCTATCACCCTCCTGAGAACACACCATTCGAAAATGGTGAAGGGGCGCATTGCTGCCAGTTCTTCACAGCTTCTAAAGATCAGTTTAAGAGTTTTTTTGACGTATGCTTTCGACGCATTTAAGTGCAAATCGGAAAAGAAAGAATTGTGCAGTTGTACGTTTAAGGCAGGAATACACGATATGTGCTTTAAATTGAATTAATAATGAAGCTTATAATGCGCAGTTTTTTAGAAGCCGATGGTCACGTGATGGTGTTTTGAGTTTACAGGATTATGGTATAGGGAAAATACCTTTGGTGGTAATCAGCTCAATGCTGCAAAAGTAAACACAATGAATGTCGTTTTTAGGATATTTATAGGAAACATGGATCTTTACATATTAGCTGGTCAATCATGTACTGAAGCCTGGTTCACGTTTCTGTTTCCAGAGTTATAAAATTATTTCTATGGGATGATTTCAATTTTACCCTTTTACAAGCATAGGTCTGTTGCTTTTTTACAGTCTGTAGTGCTGTTATTCTCATCTTATCCTTAACTTCTAGCATCATTTCCTGTGTCGGGAGCGCCCGCTGACTGTGGTGATGGACCTCATTGCGCGCACTAAAGATGCCGTGCGAGAGCTGGACAACTTGCAGTATCGCAAAATGAAAAAGATCCTCTTTCAGGAAACACACAATGGCCCTGCCGCTGAGGGTGCAGAGGAGGAAGAGGTAGGAGGGACTTCTGAGGAGGGCAGCCTCCAATAATTTTTTTTACACTTTTGTTGACACTTTCTTTGCACTAACAGTTTAAGACATTTCGTATAAGGCTTCATATGAAGATGTGCTCATTTTGTCCTTATAGCTCAAAAACAATGAGTTAGTGAAGAGTTAGCTAATAGCAAAAAATTAAAGGTACTGAATGAGATTTTCTGTTCCATCGATTGTGTAAAAAAAAAAAAATGAAAAAGAGACAATGAGTTTGATGCCAAGCCTCTTATCCCATGTGCTCTGTGCTGTCTCCTGTGCTGCTTGGAGCTTTTAGTATTATTCTGTTTTCATCACTGGTCTAAACAGACAAAAATGTAGGACTCTACAGTGCCCTCTGAGTTCATCACCTTAACAAAACCACTTCAACTCAGGAAAGTTCTGCTGAGTATGCAGTTTAGCAGAGGTCCCTAACCACCGGGCCATGGACTGGTATCGGTTCGTGAGTCATTTGATACCGGGCCACACAGAAAGAATAAAAAATATCTTATTGGTTATCAGAGTCTTAAAGATCTTTTATTTTGAAAAAACTAAACTGCTTGTCTCGGTCATGTGATATGGTACATCAGAAATGTAAACCGCACTTTGTTTTTAGTTGTATCTATACAGGTCCACGAAAATATTGTGGTTCATGAAACTGGTCCGTTGCACAAAAATGTAGGGGGCCACTGCACTGTAACAGATTTCTTCTTACTTTTAGCCCCAGTTTGTTGGTTGGCTCTAGTAGATTTTGGGACAGTCAAAGACTGGAGGAGCAAGTGTGCAAGGGGTTCAACAGTGATTCTAATTTCACCCCAACTGTAACCAGTCAAAGCAGAGTGCACAAAAAATGTTTTAATGAACTGATTTTATGGCCGAAGCATAATTGAGTGCATGTATAACTTAAACCTGATATTTGAAGTAAATTTGCAGGAATCCATGTGAAAGAAAGAAAACCAGGATCCAAGACTTTAACTGCCTTAGGCACTGTGATCCACTGGTCTATTCCAACTAAGGGCCAGAAAAAATTATTTTGACTTTGTTGTTGTAGTTTAGAATTTTTATTTTTTTGGTGAATAAGCAAATGCAGGTTTAAAATTCTCCAGTTCAGCTTGTCTTGATCATTTAAATTTTAGATTAGGTTAACTCTGGCAGGTTTGCTTCTGCATTTTCCATTTGTGTTATATTGTTTGGTTTGTTACTATACAGTATAAACTGTTCAGCACTGGACATAAAATGTTCCACGACAAGTGAGATAATTGCGTTTGCGGGTAGTGTGTTTTGTAATAGACTGGCCTGAGCAAATTGATGTTCTAAAAGTAGACCCAGCCACATGATCTTAAATATGGGGGTGGTGGAAGAATGCTGCATATGATGGAATGAGCTCACCTATTGTTGAGCTGATGTTTAGGACATTTAGTACCTGACTCTTATATTTCTGCACTTGACTGTTTGAGCTTATCGGCAGCATAATTGGCACTTTGCACTGGCTGAGCAATGAAATGGCGAGCTTGGGAACTGAGTGCTTAGGAACTGAGTGCTTACGTGCAAATACAACATCTCTCAGAGCTACAGAAGTGATGCCTTTTCACTTCAGACTATGACTAAAGGGGGTGTAACAATACAGTCAGCTCATAATTCCATCTGATACAAGATTCAGGGCATACAGTACAATATGCTCACAGTATTAAGAGTGAAATTTAAGATAATAAAAAATAATGACTGTGTTCAGTTTACTGAAGATGGGTGTAGGACATGATTGGGCCGGACTGGGTTGTTGATTGGTACTTGTTTAACACTATAAACAATGCAGATACAACAACTGTATTATTTGATAGCTTATTTTCCACAGTGCATATTGTCAATTTTGCATTGCAATATCTTAATTTTGAGGCATTGTCACATCCCTTTGTTGGGTTGCTTATGTGTAGCCTTGGGGTTTATGTTCGTTCTCCTGTTTGTTTAACCCAGGATGTGGAACAGTACATGCTGCGGACGGGGACAGTGAACAGTATGGAAAGCTCCCATTCGTTGCCCTCCATGTCAATCAGCGCCAGCTCCCAGAGCTCCTCTGTGAACAGCCTTGCGGATGGATCAGATGACAGCGGGGAAATGGCCATGATGCAGGAAGGAGAACATACGGTCACATCCAACAGCTCTGTGCTGCATAAACCCCTGGTCAGTTTTCTTGTGTGTGCACAAGAAAAAAAGCATATTATCTCAAGTGTCATAGTAAACCTTAAGCTTTAATCAGTGTGTAAACAGGGGTGGGTAGAAGTACATCAGTACTTCCTATTTTACTTATTTTTGTAATGAATCATGCAGTTTCAGTGTTGAGTACTAATTATCACAAAGCCCTTTTCTGCACACACTGAGGATATCACGTGACACTATCACAATAGCAATAAATATATTGTAGACCCCTAATATTAACCTCAATCCACAAATGGAAGCTAAGATATAATAGCCCGTTCAGTTTCAACCATAATAAATCAAAAATGGTCTGCTTGAACAATAGGTTTGATGCGTTTTAGCCTGGATAGTAACAAGAAGCAGCCGGTTTAGTTATAAGGGGTAAAAACAAGTTGGAAAATGCTTGTAAAAGTAAATAACTCAAAATAGCTTTTTGGACACAAAGATATACATACATTCGTCTTGTGAATTCCAAATGGGAGCAAGCACTGGTGTTTGATTTTGCAGCTTTGTGTGAAATACTCAGTGTGTAGTCCTCAGTGCTCCAACAAACCTGACTCTTCAAGTGCTTAGAAAACAAATATAATTGAAAAAAAGTAGAAAGCCACAAAAAATAGCTCTACCCTGAAGACTTCTTTAAGCACATAGCATCCCTTCTTAAATAAAATGCTAAATAACACAAAACTCTGTTGCTCAAGTGCCCTGCTGGTTATCTCTCAGGAACCCCATTTGGTTTGGTATTCTGCAAGAGAATGTAATGATAGAGTTCCTTTTTTTTTTTTCACGAGCACCTCTGGCCTTCCACCTTACCCTAACCCATCAGTTTCTCACAGACACTTGCAACATTTTGTTCACATTTTCTTTCTGTCTTTTCTAACCTAAAAAGTATGCATTAAACATAAATATATGCAAAGTGCTCTTAAATCTATATACTACATTTATAACATTTCAACAGTTTTTTTTTTCTTTCTTTTTGTTTTAAAGATCAATGAAATCCCGTTAGTTGTCCGGTATAATTTGGAATCTTTGGTTTTTAAATCTTTCTCATATTGTGTAACACTGGCAAAGGCATCCGAAATAGTTTTTTGCTTTTGATGATTAAGCAAGTAACTTGGCTCATATTGTAGCAACTTGAAGGCGCTGTCAACAAAGAAACTGATCTTGATCAAAAAGACAATTTTTTTGTTGCTGAACTGTCGCTTGTTCCTTTTGCAACCAGATCAGTCTTCAGTGGTTTTCTTCAATGACTAGGCAGGGTTGCTACACACTGGTCTAGAATGATTGTCACCAATCACTAACAAAAAAACTGTCTTACAACACTTAAATGAGAATGTGAGTTTTCCTTTTGAATCAAGCAGTAAAAAAAAAAGTTGGATCTAAATTTGCCTCATCTGACACTGCATGTCCTCTGATAAAATATATCATGCTGTCCTGAAAAAGGTTTTGCTTTACATTGCAATATTCGACCATGTCTCTTGTTCCTCCATCTACTGTCCAGAGCCATGACAACATCTATGATGATCCCTACCAGCCAGAGTTAGACTCCCAGCAGCAGGGCCCATCTGGTGGGGGTGGTGGTCGGCGGCGCCGTGGCAGAGATCATTTCGCCACCATTCGGACGGCCTCACTGGTGACTCGTCAGATCCAGGAGCATGAGCAGGGCTCAGCGCTGCGCGAGCAGATGTCCGGCTACAAGCGCATGAGGCGGCAGCACCAGAAGCAGCTGATGGCACTGGAGAACAAACTGAAGGCTGAGATGGATGAACACCAACTGCGGCTGGACAAGGAGCTGGAAACACAGAGGAACAACTTCGGCAGCGAGAGTGACAAGCTTAACAAGAAGCACCAGGGTGTACTGGAGAAAGAGGTCAGAAAACAAGGGAAGGTGGGACTGAGGGGCTGGTGCAGTGGGTGGCGGGTGGCGGTGGCGTACTTGCCTCCAGACCAAGAGGCCGTGGGTTTGAATCCTACCTTCAGCACCACCACTGGGTCCCTGAGCAAGACCCTTAACCCCAAGTTGCTCCCCTGTAGGTAGGGAATGGAAGTCGCTTTGGATAAAAGCGTCTGATAAATGCCGTAAATGTAAATGTAATGCAGAGGTTTGTTTAGGGATAGCTGATAAATACGATAATGCATATTTAGCAGTTCTTATTTTATTTGGCTGTGTCTAATTCTAGTCTAACACTCTGCATTTTTCCGCTGATGATTTGAGTCTGATTGCTTTAGTAAGGCAGCATGCAGAAATTAGCCATAGACCTTGGACTGGAATTGAAAGAAAGAGCTCTACAAGAATACAAAACCTATTTTGTTTCTCGTGTATCTCACCAACTGTAGACTAAGAGCGGTTCTACAGAGGAGAAGAAGTTCCAGCAGCACATTCTGGCTCAGCAGAAGAAAGAACTTACCACTTTGCTGGAGTCTCAGAAACGCCAGTATAGGCAACGTAAAGAGCAGCTCAAGGAGGTAAATACAAGATCGGCTAACTCCCAAAATTCCTGATTGCATTTTTAAATGTAGATGCTTTTTGTATTCTCTTTATGAACATGTTCACTGTCACCTGAAGATTAATTTCAGTGAATTGATGTCAAGCATGAAGCTTTTTTTAATTTTATCATGTGTCTTTGAAATAGGACATTGCTTGTATCAGATCAAATGGACAGAAGTGATAGAGATGCAACTTATCTATGTGTAGGACTTAAAAATGATCTGTTAATGTGCAGATTATAGTACTGGTTCTAAATATAACAGGGCCTTTAAGGATCTGTCTCTTCAGTTTTGTTGCATTAATCCATCCTTTTCCTCAGGAGCTGAATGAGAACCAGTCCACACCAAAACGAGAAAAGCAGGAGTGGCTGGTACAGCAGAAGGAATGTCTGCAGCAGGTCCAGGCCGAGGAAGAGTCAGGACTTCTGCGACGCCAGAGGCAGTACTACGAACTTCAGTGCCGACAGTACAAGAGGAAGATGCTGCTAGCTCGACACAATCTGGAGCAAGACCTGCTTAGAGAGGTATAGCATATACACATCCAGCGCCCTCTGGTTATCTACCCTCCTATAGGGTTCAGAGTCAACCCAAAATCTGACGCTCTTGATCCAGTTACTTCTGAATTTTTTTTATCTGGGTCATGTGTGACAGATTTGGGTTAGAAACAAACTCTCCAGGTTGTAGATCGCCAGGGACTAACTATATCTACACTAAATGGTAAATTACCGTGGCCTTCCAAGACTGTGAGTAATGAATGCTGTTTAACCTGAAGAAGTGTATTACCAATCCACTAAAAGCTAGTCTTGTCCACATTTGATTGGAATGTTTCACCATTCGCCTTCCCTCTTCTTTCTTTCTTTCCCTCCCTCCAGGAACTGAACAAGAAGCAGACGCTGAAGGACCTGGAGTGTGCCATGCTGCTGCGGCACCATGAATCCACGCAGGAGCTGGAGTTTCGTCAGCTGGGCCTTGTGCAGCGCACTCGTGCTGACCTGATCCGCACACAGCACCAGAGTGAGCTCACCAATCAGATGGAGTACAACAAACGGCGGGAGCAGGAGCTCCGACAGAAACACGCCATGGAGGTCCGCCAGCAGCCCAAGAGCCTAAGAGTGAGTGAGAACGACAGTACAGAGCCTGCGGGGGAGGGGCTTGTAAGGGAAGGGGCAGATGATGTGGTGGAGAGTGGGAGGGATGGGGATGAGAGAGTAATGTATGGAGAACCTGCTTTGTTTGAGGACATGACCGTACAGGAACAGAGGGGTGATGAGGTTGACGGGAGTGAGAAAAACAACAATGAGGACTTGGTCCAAAATGATACTGTGAACATGAAAGATGAAGGAAGCCTTGTCCTGTCTTTTACTGATGAGAATGAGGCTGATCAGGAGACAGAGGTTAAAGCAATAGATATTACCGAAGAGGAAAGCATAGATGAACTGACTGAGAATGTAGAGAATAAAGAATGTCGGGAGGTTATAAAACATGAGGATGAAGATGACCTAGTGAGTCAGAGACAGGTAGATGGTCTGCAGTGGGATGAGGAGGAAGCTTTAGGCAGTGAGACGGAGATGGAGACTGAGATGGAGACTGAAGAGGACAGGGGAGTGGCTGATGGATGTCCATCAGAGCTAATCACTGCCTCTTCTCTTGAGCACCGGCCTCACAAGTGTGAACGGGAAGCGGACGAGCTGTCTGAATTTTACTTCCCAGACACTTTGGAAGAACTTGAGCCTCCTCCCATTTGCCCCCCGCCCTCGCCGCCTGCTCAGCCTTTACTCCCTTCTCTCTTCTCCCATGCCATCTGCCTGGTCCTCTCGCTCTCTGCAGCAGTTCAGCCCTCCGTGCCCACCTTCCTCTCCCTTGCAGTTTTTCTCCTCTCCCTCCGTCGTTCCCCGCCACTTCCTTCCCTCGCTTCTGTGCTCCTCTCAGCTGAGCTGGCCTTCTTGGCTGTCTTCTTCTCTTACCTCTTCTTGCGTTCCCTGTGCTCCCTCTCTCTGTCCACATACTTGTCGCTCACACTATGGACCTCAGGACTTTTCAGCCTAGGCCTGTCATTGAGCCTTGGTCTCTATTATGTACCAGTTGCCCTGATCTCTGCCTTCTTCCTGAGTTCGCCTTCGCTCTTCCTTACGCTGTACTTGCTGGTGGTGTTGGTGGTGCGGCCGGCCCGTGTGTTCCTCCAAGATGGTCCGCGCAAGCTCCGGCGCCTGTGGGTGCGCCTGCTCTTCCGCCTGCCCAAGCCCCTCTTTGCCCTGTTCCAGTCGCTACTGGGAGGCCTGGCTGAGCGCAGCCTCTATGATATGTTTCCCAAAGCTGGGCGGAACTGGGGTGGCCGGCGCTCCAGGATACCTGTGCCCATAAAGAGTCTACCGGCTGAGTATCAAGCCCGCAGTGTAGGTACCATCTTGCTGGCACGGTTTATGCTCTGGGCAAGGCGGTTTGTCCGCCGTCCCATAGGAGTTCTGGCTGACCTGGCTAACTCTGTGGTGCTTAGCCTAGCTAACAGAGTGCTTAAAAAGCTTCCTACACATTACCTGAGCAAACTGAGGGCTTTCGGGCTCTTGCGCGAGGAGAAGCCAAGTAAGTTGCCCTGTCTTCTGCCCCGAGCAGTGAGGGAGCAGCGCCGGAGGATGAGGGAGAGGAGGGAGCGGGAACGGCGGAGAAGGGAGGAGAGAGTGAGGTTGTACAGGGAGGAAGGGAGGTGGGAGAGTGGGCTCAGGAGGACGGCTTCAGGGAGGAGCTTGAAGGGGAAGGTAGTGCCTTGGAGATGAGTCAGTAAAAAAAGCATGAAATAGAGGTGGGAGGAAAAAATATGCATCATAATAACCTTTTCTTACAATTTCTTGGGTATCATCAGTACTGAACAGTACTGCTTTGTGGAGTTTCCCAAACAGTGTTGTCTAAAAACCTCTTGGACTAGATTAGTCTTCCATGAGGAGGTGGGGTAATATAATGTATCACTAGATGTCTGTTAGCATTGTCATTGGTGTGGGAAAAGCCAATGGTCAACATCACTGTATTAAATGATTTTTTGTCAATTTGCCTGCAAGTATGCTTAGATTAAATATAACCTAGGCTTATTCCTATGGTAATTTTTATAACACAAGGTTGATGTAACTTGGGGTTAATTCCACAGCTTGTTTTCTAGCTTGTTATTAAAACCCTGCGTTGTTTCTGTGGGCCATTTTAGAGCCCAGTCTTAACATAGCCTGGGGTTGTTTCTGTGACTCATTTTAAGGTTGGGATTAACCTGAATTGGGGTTATTCATATGGTTTGTTTTATAGCCCAGGATTATTAGTACCTGGAATTATATATACGGCTCGTTTTATAGCCTTGGATTAATATAACCTGGGATTGTTTCTATGCTTTGTTTTGCAGCACAAGATTAATATAGTCTGGGGTTGTTTCTTTGATATGTTCATATCCCAGGATTATTCCAAGATGAAGTTATTTCTGCCGTTTGTTTAATAGATATAGTTTATAGCTTTAAAAAGTTTTTGGTTGAATGCCGGTGATTATTACATTACCTCACCACCCCGTGAAAATATACTAGCACTCATGAGTTTGACTGGCCTTGAAAGGTCATGAATTTGAATCCTGATGATGCCGGAACTCCCTGGGAGTGTAACTGATAACTGCTTAGTATGTGAATGAAAAGGATTAATAGACTCACTCTGCAATAGCATTGTTCTTGCTTTGCCTCTTCTGATTGACTGTACCTCAGAAAACAAAATATAGAATTATTCTGTTTATCTTCCTCTGTTGTGGAAGAATGAAAAAGCGGTTGCAAGAGTGTTTGTTCTGTATGAACGTCCATCCGTGTACTTTTCCGGTCACCATATTTTTTTATTATTTTTTTTTTCTTTCCCTGATTACATGCTCCTTTGGGACCACTCCTTTTACTCCTGTAAAACACACAAAAATACACTCTGATTGTTCCAGCTTTATTTCATTTTTTTTCTGTACAAGCTCATGTATTCACTATTCATCACCCAGTGAATATGAAGTATTAGTCGAAACTGTGCTTTTTGTAAAAGTTTTATTTTTGCCATCGATTTACTGTTTGTCTTTATGGTTATTGTTGTATGACCATATTTGTGCAATTCATTTTGTCCTTTTGTTTATGTTTGTCTTTGTTTTTTTCCTTCCCATTTTGTGTTTTATTAAGTCTTACGGTTTTAGAGATGCATTTAGCATACTGGTGTTGAAGGACGAATTTTAAAATAGCTTCCTGAGACGTTGGTCTGAACGCGATGCCATGACTGCTTTTGGTTGTTATGATTTCGATTGCAGCGCCTGCTGTGAGAACTGAACTATGCTACCCAAATATTTACACTATGCAGCCCCCCACAACACTACTGGTGTGGATCGTTTTGAAGTGCAATAGTCTCCCACCTAGAAAAACTGTAATGATCTTGGCCTAAAGACGTCTGTGGTTGGTTGGTTTGTTTGTTTTTTTTTCTTCAGAAGTGGGAAGTAATCTGTTATTTTCAAAAAGCGCAGAGTTGTAATTACGGCGAGATCTAAAACCAAAGGCCATCAGCAGCGAACCAAAGTTCTAGTAGCAGGTGATCTGCTGGAATTTGTTAATCTTGAAAAATGCACTGCTTTACCAGTGTCTGTGCATCCACCATTTTATGCTCTCCTGATGAAGTGTTTTGATTTTCATAGTGAAAATAAGTACATCAACTAGAACACTTCAGCAGATTTTTTTCAAATATTAAAAATTAAACAGAAAAGGTGGCCCATGCATAGCTTATATTTAATTTTTTGGTGAAAGAATGGCATACTTGTTTGTTGGTTGTGTGCTTATTTCCACTTTCACTTAAAATTGCATTCTTATTGCAAATTTTGCCCTGAGAAACCTTGAAACTTTTATCCGAGGTTATGAATGAGCAAAAAATTCAGAAGGGTCACAATATTTCACTCACTATATATTCATTTTATTGTATAAAGTGAGCGTGTTTTTAGGGACCGGTGTGCGTCGATTTTAGGGGAAAATGGGGATTTGGAGTAATGAGTGAATGCATTTAAAAAGCGAAGCGGAGGATCTTATAAGCAGTGTTATTGTGCTTTCTTGGCAATGACGTATATTTAATGTTTTACCATGTAAACATATTGGTAGTCATATACTTTTTATATGAAGATAGTCAAGCGTGTTCTCTTTTGAACAGCAAAAAGAAAAATTTACTTAGGCCCTATCAGATGGAAGTATTTTAGTTTCAACACTGCCTGACAAAATCTAGGCTATATTGTCTTAGGACACTCTTCTGGAGGGGTCGGGGGTCATGGTAATGCAAAACCAAGACGAATGATTTCCGCAGCCATAGAATGTGATGCCACAAACAAATGAAGAGCTTTTACTGGATTTAAAATAAAAAGAAGTTTGCACTGTGAGAATCAAAGATCTATGAGCGATGACAATGTTTTATATGGCTTTTATTTTTGCATGTCTTGCTCAGGAACTTCCCGGGTTAAAATTTCACGATGGATCCAAAGTTTTTGTTTATTTATTGTTTATTTTTATTAGTACATGTATGTTTTTCTTTTAAGGGAAGGGTTTGTTGATTCAAAGTGGCCTTTTGTTTCATCGATGGAAAATCGCAGATATGCAATTGACTGATCTATGGGGATCTGTGGGAGATGAGGCATTATTTGAACACATCATGACTGAATGTCATTCGTTTTAAACATGTCACCCTTGTTTTTTGTGCATGTTTACACATTCTCTTCATTTGTGTGTGTGCGTGAGAGTGAGAGCATTCTATAGATTTGTTTTAATTTCGTTTTTGTTTTGTTTATTTTTTGAGAAGTCTGTGTTTGCAATCCAGCACCCTTTGGCCATTTTTGTGTGCATTTCATCCTCACTGTGTGTGAATGAATGGATGTTTGCTGTATGTAACTATAAAGTTTTGTTTTTTTTGTCATACGTATCTGAAATAAATTTTTTGTTGAAATCATTCTTTTGTTTATTTGTGTTTGTCTTTTGCCTTATCATTTAGCCTTACTTTTTTCACCCATTGTGTTGTCTTGACGCATTTTATTTTAATTGTATTTAAAGAAAAGACCTGTACAATATACATCTGTATATTTAGATCAGTATTTCATTTTGAGAAATGATGTTAACACATACAGAAACGCACACTTCTGCACATCAAAATGACTAGGGAGACCTAAAGGTTGGCATCAGTTCAGTGAGAATAATGAAACAGAAACCCACAAACAGAATAGTTTGTCCACCAGAATTTGGGGGCAAAGTCAATTGTTTGTAACTTTTTGCAATGTGGCAGAGAGTATTCTGCTGAAAGAGGCTCCAGCTTTTAGGGAACAACGTTGCCACGAAGGGGTGTACTTGATCTGCAACAGTGTTTAGGTATGTGGTAACATTCACACAAATGCCAGGATCCAGGATAGAATTTACCTCTACAAAGCTCCATGAGGGTCTCAATCTGGTCCTTAGATGGGCCTTTTTCATAAAAACCGAATGGTACACAGGAATAGAGCAAAAATATGAGCTGCCTCAGGACTGATTGAACCAACACCATTGTTAAAAATATTCTATTAGGCACTTTGACCCAAACCGACTCCTCACCCAGACTCTGGCAGGAGTTTGGTGTTTGAGCTACTTCAGGTCTTTCTGGGGCAGAAAGTTCTTGGGCTTTTCAGAATCAGACTAAAAATGTAAGTCTTCAATTCTGTGGGTTTTTTCTTCAGGCTTGTTCATCCCACCCAAAGTCCTTATCTTTGACAAATTTAAAGATTTAAATACTGTGACTCGAGTGTCCCAGAGGTAAGTGGAATACTGAAAGTTTCCTTCTGCTGCTGTTTTTAATCCTGCTGTTGAAATGCACTGTTTGAAGTCATATTGCAAACACTTCAAAATGACTTCGATGGAGATGATTCATCCCCTTGCAGCCTTTCCTTTCCTCTTATTCTGTTTTCACTCTTGTCGATTCCTCCCCCCTTTCCCAAATCTTCCCTTGTTTTTGCAGTCCAAAGAGCTGCAGATCAAGCGGCAGTTCCAGGACACGTGTAAGATCCAGACGCGGCAGTTTAAGGCCCTGCGGAACCACCTGCTGGAAAACACACCCAAGTCAGATCACAAGGCCGTGCTGAAGAGGCTGAAGGATGAGCAGACGCGTAAGCTGGCCATCCTGGCAGAGCAGTACGACCACTCCATCAATGACATGTTGTCCACACAGGCTGTGAGTAAGGCAAGGACATGTCCATCACAATTTCCACCCTCCATCCACACCTCCTTTACCCAAACCACGCCCCCTCACTCGGCACCATTAACGGCATGCCAGAGCACGTTATCTGTCTCTTGTTGAGCCACGCCCTGACACTACCCTCAACATCCCTGGAATGTCTTACCCACCGTTTCAGTGCCGTTTTTATCTACCTCTCACAGACATCATTTAACAACTTGGACCCAAGTAGCCATTCACAAGAAAAGGGAAGGGGGTCCATCAACAAAGCAGATTTTCATTTACTAGGAACACACTCTTTAGGCCAGGCTAGCCTCATCTCACTTGAGCAATGTTAATGGCCCATAAAGTGATATCAGGGATCACAATGAGACAATGAGGGTACGTTGAAAACGGTATTGAAAGGGTCAGTCCGAGTTGGGTATTCGTGCCGAGCTTGTCCCCCCAAGTCCATGCCTCACTGACCTAATGCACTGTTTCTTCAGCTGCGTTTGGACGAGACACAGGAGGCGGAGTATCAGGCGCTGAGAATGCAGCTGCAGCAGGAATTGGAGCTGCTAAATGCCTATCAGAGCAAGATCAAGATCCACACGGACACACAGCATGAGAGAGAGGTCAAAGACCTGGAGCAGAGAGTGTCGATCCGCAGGGCACTGCTGGAGCAGAGGGTAAGAGAGTCGCTGAGTTCAAACCTAAAGGAACAACTCATGCAGTAAATGCACACGGCTTAACATCTGCATTTCAGGTACAAATTACATGTCTTGTAATGAAGGTATTTAATAATGAAGTCCTCCTGTTGCAGCAAATTCAAAATTGCTAGCTAATTTAACACAACCTATGGCACTCATTACAGTCACAAAATTGAAGTTGCTTGAAGGCAGTGGTCTTTAAACCACATTTTTCGCTCCAACCTCACAATGTATATGGATGGAGCAACAAATGTGGACTGTCTGGAGGGCCGTGAGGAATTTGCCAATTGTACCAACATGGCAACAAAAGAAGAAAGCAAATCTTGTCCAATTTTACAACGAAAGGTCTGGAAAAACGATTTGGAGGGTGAAGCAAAAGTAGATTGCATGTTTATATCTATTTTTATCTAAGCATTAAACCCTTTGCCTCTTCATAGATTGAGGAGGAGATGCTGTCCTTGCAGAACGAGCGCTCAGAAAGGATCAGATCCCTCCTAGAGCGCCAGGCCAGCGAGATTGAGGCCTTCGACTCAGAGAGCCTCCGTCTAGGCTTCAGCAGCCTTGCTCTGACGGGCATCCCGTCCGAGGCCTACCCCAAGCAAGGTTACCCATCCAGCCAAACGCCACGCTCCTCCAGTCACTGGAGCCACGGAGGGGGTCCACACCCCCATTCCCGCCGAGGCCCCAGCCGTGCCGAGTCCACATCCTCCTCAGCTCATGTCTTGGGCTTGGCACGGGATGGCCCTGTCCACCACTCATCCCGGTCCTCTTCTTCCTCTTCGTCCTCCTCTTCCTCTTCTCATCACCACCACCGCCACCATCTCCCTCAGCACTACCACCACCAGAGTACACCCCAACTGTACCGGGAGCGGGAGAGGGACCGAGAGAGGGAACGGGAGAAAGACAGGGAGTGGGGGGGAGTAGGAGGAAGTCGGGGGGACCTTGCCCACCCCCACGCCTTCCCCCACCATCTTCCCTCCCGCTCCTCCTCCCAGTCCCTGGCTCTCCTCCCTCCTCCTCCCCCGGCCCCGCCCTCTATCTCACTCTCCTCCTCCTCTTCGTCCAACCAGCCCTCATCCTCCTCCTCCTCGCAGGGGATGTATGGAGGCGGTGGAGGAGGAGGCGGAGGCCTGGTGGTGCGTGGTCCCAGCCTGATGGCGCTGAGGAACAGCCCCCAGCCGCTGCGCAGGACGGCCTCCGGTGGCGGGCCAGGGGGCGCAGGGGGCGCGGATGGAGTCCTGAGCCGCAGCACCTCAGTCACTTCGCACATCTCCAATGGATCTCACCTCTCCTACTCCTAAGGCCTTCACACACCGGACGTGATTCGTTCCTGCTGTTTATTCAAACGTCTGCAGTTTTATTCAAATGTACGCATAACTGATATCTTGCACGCCAAATGTGATTTCTTTCCACATTGCAGACGACACAAATTCCTTCGACCAATCCCGAGTTATCTGAATAGATACAAATAAATCAGCTCGGATTGAGTTCCACACATCTGCACGTACGTGCGGCTGGGCTCACTGTAATATCTCAACTCCTGAATGGGCCGCTTTTCCAAATGGGATGTACCGACCATTGCATTATTGAGGTTGAAGACAGTTTGCCTTTTTGTGCAAACCTTAAGTACAACATGAAATTCCAAGGCTTTCAGATTTTTGGAAATTGCCAA
This sequence comes from Brachypetersius altus, assembly GCA_037974465.1. Lineage (NCBI taxonomy): Eukaryota > Metazoa > Chordata > Actinopteri > Characiformes > Alestidae > Brachypetersius > Brachypetersius altus. Next base: position 27,210,539 of record JBBPDB010000108.1, read on the forward strand.
ATATTTATTTCTCTTTTAGTTATTTTTTTATTCCGTTTTATTTTTATTGCGTTCGGTGTGTAAAGGCCTTCAGAAAAAGCGCAAAACATGCTGAGCAAGAGGATGCCCTTGTCTTATCCTGTCCAACTTGGAATCTTAGATGTTTAAGGGAAAATTAATTAGGAGTGGGGGGTGGGGCACATCTTAATCGTACAGTTTTTATTTTGCTGTTAGTGTAGATGTTTCCTTTTTAACCTTTTTTTGTAAGGTGTTTAAAACAAAAACAATGTAAAACTTGACTGGCTCGGAACATCACCACTGCCTTTAAGGTGTCTTAAAGGGATCTGTCTATCGGACGGTGTGAAGATACATATAAACACACACACGACACACACACAGAATGTAAAAAAGAAAAAGAAAAAAGAAAAAGACAACTCTGTCATCAGACTTTACAATAACATTTGTGTCGATGGGAGTTGCTCCAGTGCATGAGATTAATGTACAAAATACATTTGTATTTATGTTACCCAGTCACATCTGAAACGTAAGGCTACTGTATACCTGTCCAAGAAAAACCTAGACATTTAGAGTCACATTTCCCACCAATTGGACATTTTACTGTATATAGTATCTGGAGTGTTGAAGCATTGTGTCCACAGTTTTCTATAATAATGATCATAACTTTGATATACAAAATGTGAATGGAATATGCCTAACGTTTAGCAGTAGGTGGGTACCGCAGGGATTGCACCACTTGAGTGCAACTCTTGCCTCCTTATTTGTTGTTATGTGCAATTTTTTTTCCAAATACAAAAATAAGTAAACTTTGACCATTTTCTGTTGTAAATGAAGTTTTAGCTGCAAAAAAAATGTTACTTTTGTCAGGTCTGGTGTGTTATGGGTATTAATGGTTATTAATACTTGATTATTAATAAGTGTTAATAAGTTGTGTGCGTGGGTGCGTGTTGGCCGAATGGTACACAATCCAATAATATTGCCACATTTTTTTCTTACCAGCTGTGATTGAAGAGAACATCTAATTCTCAAATTCTTTCATGTGAATGACAAATGAGAAGTGTTGTAGTTTTATCTGATTGCAATCGCTGGCATTAAGGGAAACCTATCATCTTGATCAGTGAGACTGAATGATACAATTGAATCTGGGATGAACTTTGTTTGACCAGAAGGACTCAAATGGCTGATTGAAATATTGGGGTTTTATGTCGCGCTTCTTTGCGTCCAGACTGAAGCAGAGTTCCAAAATAAGGTGTGTTTCCCTGCTGGACATCCCCATGTTCTTTTCTCTCCTTCAGCAAAAATTGAAACCTCTAGGAAATAATTCCTGTCCCGAAAATGTATGTGGAATGTGACGGGAGCGCTTGTTTGACCAAAGGCGTCCCGCAAGAATCGTGCACTCCTCAATCCAATCACTAGGACTCCAGTTTGCTTTAAGACACCCCAACAGAAGTAACCCCCTGGAACTCAAAAACAAAAACAGTGAGAAACAGAAACACCAGCTCTGATGACTCTGTATAACCTGCTCCTTTATGCTTGGTTTAAAGTAAAAAAAAAAAACCAAAAAAAAAAAAACACTGCATGCTGAACTCCTTATGTATCTTGAGTGTTGGGTCTAGTTGTCGGGAGGGCTGATGAGGTTGTGCCACAGGAATGGATTTTTCTTTCCCACACCCTGAGCGATCGGTCTCGGAGCGCTTTCCATAATCTGCTCGAGTATTGTACAGGCAAGGGCTAACGCTGACCGAGCCGATCCTGGTGAGGGATGAGACCCATGTGGATCCATGTATGGTGGTAAAGGAGGCTCTCCTTGTTTGTTTCAGGCCTAGGCGGCTCAAGGGACGGGGCCAAACCCGTCCCCGAGCACCAGTGTGCCGACTGTGGACTGTCGGGTGGATGCGGAGGTTTTGCCGAGAGGATGTTTGTAGTACTTTAAACTCATGAGCTGCTTCCAGCTCGCTTGGGAGGGAGTCATTCCAACATGTGTTGAACAAATGAGAAGTAATTTAAAAGGTAATAAATTGATATTAACAGACAGTTCTGGCTGTGCTTATTTCACTTGCGATTGTTTGTAAAACAGTAATGGTGCCAACCAACAGGGGGCGCAACTCCATACTTATTCAGGTATGCAAGATCTAGTTTAGCAGTCCACTCCGGAATAATTCATATTAAGAGTAATTAAATACAATGCCACTTGTTTCAGTCAGAAATTACACACGCTGGCCAGGCTTATTCAGAAATAAGATATATCATTGTGTTTCTAGCATGCAGCATATTACACAACAGAGAAGCAAATAGCAAGTAGATAGTTGCATAACGACACGAAATGTCCTGATTTTCTGGTTCAGGGGGCGACGCTCTACCACTTGACCACCCGAGGGCATGAACTTGCCTGCTCTCACCAAGCCATTTATGGGTAAGAGTGGCTGAATGCGTAGCCTCATTCATAGGCTGAGTATTTTAATGAAACCACAACAAACAGTCTGTGCTTCTCTCTTTTTTTTTCCTCTCTGGCCGCCATACATTACAGACTCCGACACATATTTTAACGGCCATCCTCTCTCTCCACATATATTACAACCACAAAAATGGATTTTGTAAGTGATCGATACTTCCCTCAATCAATCGATCAAAAATGTATATACAAGCCCACTGCAGGGGACATTAACAGACGTTTTGATGTTGGAACCATATTTCAAAACCTGTAGGGGGCAAAGAGGTCCAACATTCAGCTATAAAACTAATTATTAAGAAGAAAAGTAGTATTATTGCTGACATTAACACACTAATAGCTAGTCTGTGGTAATTATTAAATTGTATGCCGCATGTCTAATGCCATGGCTAGAGGAAAATGCTAATTCTGTTATGGCCGTTAACAGACAGCTGTGCTAGCTAGCATCATAATTTGGTAATGCATGAAGACAACACAGCAAGGAATTGTTCCTCTGTATTTAACCCATTCGCCAAGTGAAGCAGCGGGCAGCCAGGAACACAGCGTACAGGGAGCAGTGGGCACGGTACCTTGCTCTGGGTACTTCAGAGTGTTTAGTAGTAGTCGGAATTGAACCCACAACTTCCTCATTGCACGGCAAACACCCTAACCACTAGGCCACCAGCTGATGGTGTGACGGAGGGGTGTGAGGACAGTCATACTGACCGATAGTGGAGTGGGAGGCTTAGGGCTGGGCAACATGGACAAAATATTACAATTACACTTCTATGTATTGTGATTGCGGTTTCTTTTGATTAAAAGGCCTAAATCCTGAAGTATGTAAAGATTGTTGAAATCTCACACATTTACCATATGTGAAAACTAAGCTATAAAAACTTTTCACAAGTTATTGTGATGTCACAAAGCCAGCACATCTTATTCAGCCCACAGCATTTGGGCTCTGCCTAATCAGGTTGAAGTTCTAAAGAGTGTTTTGTCCATGTGCCGCCTTCCAAATAAGGTAGAATACCATGCAGCCAATCAGATAAGAGATCATTTACATATATCTGTTTAATTAAGTGATGAACAGAGCTCAAAACGGTCATGTAAGAATGAATCATGGTATATTACGAATCATATTTTGGGGCACAAATCCACACAAAGGATTGGTGAAAAATGTTTTATGATTGGTCACTGTGTGAAGCTCATTTGCATGTTGCCGCCTTCTGTGGTATCAGTATTGCAGAGATTGACACTGCAATGATGATTAACAGGCAGTATATTGTGCAGCCCTAGGAAGGAAGGACCACCACTACCTACCGAAAAGGAGGGAGGACAGGTAGGGTTGGGGGAGAGTGAGAAAACAGTAATAATAATATATTTCAAAATACCCAAAGACCACCATCACTTTCTGAAAGAGAGAGGACAGGTAAGTAACGGGTGGGGTGATGGGGGAGAAAGAGAGGACAGTTGTGTCGTCGAGTGATGGGGAGGGGGAGGACAGTTCTGTGGAGTGTGTGTGTGTGTGTGTGTGTGTGGGGGGGTTACGCTGTGACATCGCTGAGTAGTGATGTCACAACCTGATATTTACACAATGATTTCAATATGTGATCTTCATAAATTTATCCAGGTGTTTTAAAAAATGTTGCTACTTTGATACTTAGCAACAAGTTAAGTCCCAGCAATTTACAGGCAATGCAGCAAATGCTGCTTAGTGGAATGATAGTATTTATGAATTTTGTTATCGCTAATAGCAACAATAAGATTCTGCTATTTGCCAATCAGCAGCCAATCAGATTTTGCTGCAGTAAAGATTTCAGCATGCTACAGGGATAACTCAAATCATTGGATTTAGCAAAGTATTCAGCAGCTACCTTGACAAAATGAATACAGTAATAATCGTAAATCAGATATTCAGTAAGACATTCGACTACATTTGTTTCACAATGGCAAATATTTACTGGCCACATTAATTGATTATTTCCTGACTAAACCCTTTGCGACCCTAGTGTGTAATTAGCAAGTGTGCATTATAGTATGTTTAGTATATACACAACACATTCTTAAAATTACAAATGTAATTTACATGATTTACAGTTAAAAGTACAGTGTGTTACTGAAACTTCAGCAGCATTAGCTATCGTTAGCAATCGGCTGTTTAATCCATTGAACATTTGGGGTTATTTTACATTTTAGTTACAGGTATTACATTTTGTAATATATGAATCAAAATCAGTATGTTTTATCCCCATAACTCATGAAGCTTTTCTTAAATAAGATGTTTCAGCTTTTGTCTCCATATAGAATCATACTGCTCTCTTCTCTTTTCTACAATTAATAAAACATCAGGTATGCAGTTCCTCTGAAATACAGTAATAGTGGGTATCAGTGGGCTGGGGGGTCTGGATGAAGCCGTTGGGAGGGAAAGATATAATGAGTCAGAACATACCATGTCTTTTGTATTCTGTTATCAAAGAGTGGGTACAGTTATCACGTCTAGGGGTGTATTAGCCGCTGATTTTGTATAATAGAATAAAATAGAATAAAAAATATGATAATGAAATATAAATTCTAGAATGCCTAGAATGAAGACTGGATTCAAACTTAAAGACATTATCTAAGTTCACTTCTGAGTGAATTTGTTTGGTGCTTAGACTGTATTTAGCATTTTGGACAACACCATGCTACCAACTTTGTGGACACTGTGTCCCAGTGCACAAAGCAAGCTCCATAATAACATGGTTGATGAGTTTGGTGTGGAACCCCATCCAGCACCTTTGGGAAGAACTGAAATGGAGATTGTGAGCCAGGCCTTCATGTCCAACATCAGTGCCTGACCTCATAAATGCTTTACAGAACGAATGGACACAAATCCCCACAGAAAAAACATAAATTACCATATATTTATATGTAATATGTTAATATAAAAAACATATTAATACCAGTAATGGGTTTTCTTATACATATAATAGTCTACTGCTCTCCTGCTGGGTCATGTTTTTTTTAAACATCTGTAAAATCGGCTCTGCGTCATTCTGGCGATCCCTTTAAGAAACGACCGTTGGACGGTTCTAACGCATTGTCATTCCGTCTTTATTTGTATTTTTATCTAATATGTGTCGCTTGTCTATCTCCATCGCTATCATTTCATTATTTTACAGTCTGTAGTTTTACACACACTGGTACAAGGTCCAGAAAGATGCCTTTTCGTTTTCTTTTTCTGTCGGCAGACGCACCAGTTGTGGACACCGTGTATGTGTGAGTGTTAACGTATTTGTCTTTGACGCTTCGTGGGGACCTTGCATTTCCACGATGCTGAAAACATGACAGTTTTGCGGAAGGGAACATGGTTTGGTGGTTTGGACGAGAACACGTACTTTTGGCATACCGAATGCAACATTTGTGTCTGAAAAAGCGTAGGTTAAGATTTGGTTAAGTGTGTCGGATGTAAGCGGAAGGGAAGTCCCAACAAAGATAGTAAGACAGGCGGTGTGTGTTTTTTCTTCTTCCAGAGTCGGACCCCGATCCCTTTAAGAGCGACTGGGACCTAGCGGTGAGGGAGAGACGGAGAGGAGGGGGAGAAGAAAGAGGAATTAAAAAAGAAAAGGAAGAAAGAGACACGGAAAGGGAGGGAGGGAGAGGGAGTGAGGGAGAAGCGGGGGAGAGAGTGAGGGAGAGAGGGAGCGAGAGAGAGAGAGAGCGATAAAAAAAGAAAGATGACATCGTGCGAGCGGAGGCGCCGGGGCGACCGGGCTCAGGCTGTGTCTGCCTCGGCCACGGCGTGAACTCAACACCGAGGCTTCACCACAACACCCGCTCGGCCTGTTGGTGGGTGGGAGGGAGGGAGAGAGAGAGGGGCCAGAAATACAAACCTACAGATTTATGAAGAGAACACGTTTTAATTTGTAATATTTTTATTATTATAAACGTGGGAATCTCTGGTTATTTTAATGTCCCGTGTGGGCTTTACTAGTGCATGATGTGAACGTGTAGAAATGACATTGATTATTTTCGTGGGTCGATACTGAAGCATATTAAACATGGTGTGATTTTATTATTATTATTATTTTTTGTTGAAGCTTGAAGTTGAATAGCATATTATTTGTAGTGATTTTTTGCCCCGCTCATTCAGCTACACTGATTTTAGGCTGAGCAGAAGCATTGGGCAGATCTGCCAGATTTATTAGCCCCTAGATTTGATTTTTATAGAGAATGCAAAACTAGAGAAGACTAAGTCCTGACACTTTTAGCCTTTAGTTCGTCTCCCTCTTCACTTCTGAACAAAATGGATGCTGCTTGGAGCAACTTTCTCTTCCAGGTGAGGTTCCATAAACTGTGTGTGTGTTTCTGTGTATGCCCTGAACTCTCCAGGTTCCTCATAACCACTCCTTCCACTTGTCAGCAGGGCCACTGAATTTTTCTGGACAAATGTATTGGGACGCCTGACCATTCCACCAACAGGGACTTTAATGACATTGTATTCAAATGTATATACTTTATTATGCAGTTGCTCGCATTTTGCAACTATAACAGCTACTTGGAATGCTTTCCACAATATTTTGTAGTGTTTCTGTGGGAATTTGTGCTCATTAATTTTGTTGAGCATTGATGAGGTCAGTCACTGGTGCTGGACGAGAAGGGTCTGGCTTGCAATCTCTGTTCCAGTTCATCAAGGTGTTGGATGGGGTTGGGGGTTGAGGTCTGAGGTCTGTGTGGGCCAGTCAAGTTCTTCACTAATTAATCTTGTCTTTATGGACCTTGCTTTGTGCACAGGGGTATAATCATATTGAAATAGAAAATGGCCTTTTCCCAAACTGTGTGTCCAGAAAGTTTGAAGCACAGCATTGTCCAAAATGTCTTTGTATGCTGAAGCATAAAGAATGCAATGGTCCACCTGATTTCAGTAACTGAGAGGTGTGTTCCAATACTTTTGTCCATATTGCGTAGTTTTACCTGTCCAGGAGGACCATTTCTCCTTTAACCTCTTCAGCTCTGTGAATGATTCAATAACACATTCATTTTCAGTGCTTGCCATTTTATTCAGATCAGGATGGATTCTGTAAAGTGAGGGATTACTATAAAGTATCTGTGTGTTTTCCCATAATTTCTCACAAATGACCCAGATTAAAGGGTTATATCTTGGATGTTTTAATCAGTATTACACCATTAACAGGGCAGGTTTTGATGTTTTGTTAGCCTGAGGTGGACAGGTACAGGACCGCTGTTCCGGAGGGAGCTCAAAGTTCGGCCAAATTAAAGAAGGCCTTCCCACGTAATTACTGTCAGACACACTGCAGAATCATACCAGATCAAAATTGCTGTACCGTTATTACTGTCAGACACACACTGCAGATTTGTGCTGGATTAAAATCACTCCAAAGTTATTACTGTCAGTCTGTAAAGACCACACATACTGAATATTCGTAATGGATTAAAATCTCTTCACAGTTATTACTGCTAGTCTGAAAAACTACCCACACTGCAAATTCATACTGAACTGAACTCATCCCACAGATTGCAAAAACTACAAATTCGTAATGGAGTAAAATTACTCCACAATTGTTACTAGCAGACTGTAGAAACTGCTCACATAACAGATTCATAATGTAATAAAATAGTTATTACAGTTATTACTTCCACACTGTAATAAATACACTTCCTGGAGATTCATACTGGATTGAAACCACAGCACAATTGATTCTATCAGACTGTATAAACTGCAAACATAGCAGATTCATACTGGATTCAAATTGTGTATTTAAGTACAGCATCTATAGTACAGATACTTTCTAAGTGCTCACTAATGTTCTTGTGGCTGAATGTAATCAGTTCTTACTAGTGCTGGGCGATTAATCGAAAAGTTGTCGAAATCGACACTCCAGGTCCACTTTTTCCAGGTCGATTATTTGGATTACTTTCCCTTTAAAAACACTACCGCGTGTGGAGTCACGTGACCCTGCTCCGTTATGTTACGTTATTTCGCCGACATGTCAAGCATGGAGAGCTTAAACACTGAGAAAACTGAGCAACTTGTCAGTGAACTATGAGGGCAAAAAATAAAATAATTGTTAATTTACCGTAATCGAGTTAAAATGTTCAATTAATCGAGATTTTGATTTTAGGCCAAATTGTCCAGCCCTAATTCTTATGATAGAGTTCCAAGTTCTCATCTAAAACCTTCCTAGAAGAATATGGGTGCAAGAACTGGAAGTCTGGACTTTCTGCCTGTTCCTTAAAGGTTGAGTGTTTAAAAGGTGCGATTTTTTTTTTTTCCTTTTCCAGACAACGGCCGGTCAGACCCAGGTGGACGGCACCCTGCAGTCGGAGCTCCTTCCACAGAGTCCGGTGCCCGAGCACCTGGCTCCGCCCCCATCCACAGTGGACACAGCTGCGCTCAGTGAGGATCCTATACCTGGTGGGTGAGAATAGAGTAATACTTGGAGACTAAGATGCTATGGTATGGACAAAATATCAGTTCATATCAATATTGTAAAGTATTGGGATACTGGGGAACCCTCAGGACCTTTTAGGGCTTCAAAGGAAATTCCACTGTGCTTGATTCCACACGGATTTCTTTGCAGTGGTTGTGAATGGCCTAGAAGTCTTTTCTTCAACACAAAAACAGGCATTTTATTTACCATTCAAACCCACCAGAACTGATGTACACATGTCTATTTGAGTTTTCATATGGAATGTTGATTGCAAAATAATTGCAAATTTGAACTAAATGACAGATTGTTTCGGCCTTTTTTGTAGAACTACCATAAACCATTGCGACTATAAGTTGGGTTTCACTGGGGGTGAGAGGTATTGAAAAAATGATATAGTGATAGTTTAAGAAAGTTTTGAAACGATATATCTTCATATTCTTTTCTGTTACGTCAGCAAGAACAAATAAGAAAGTTCACTGCTGCATTTAAACTGACCGCAACCACAGTATTCTTCGAAAAATAGAACAATAATAGTGAATATCAAATTGCTATGCAGATTCTGTATCGGTCCGATCCTGACCTGAATGACTGGATTGGAAATCGGGAAGGAATAAAAAAAAAAAGTAATCTGATCTGTTCAAAAATACAGAAAATAATCACAGCACGTAAGAAGATGCATTACGCGATAAGAGTTTTTGTTGTGTGTGAGACTTGCCAACATGTCAGCCGTCTGAAGTTACTTCAGACTCAAAGAAGAAAAAGCCAAGACTGCAGAATGTATTGGGACACCTCGCCTAATACTTTATACCCCAACTGAACATGCTCGCAGCTTTTGTAGGCGGGGCCACCATCAATCTCTGTGAAACTTCACAGTTCAATAGGGCTTGATGAGACCTTGCCATAATTGTTCTGGGAGATCCGGAGTTATAGCGTTCACTTCACCCAGGTGTCCCGTTACTTTTGTCCTTTTCTCCTAGGCTATTATGGTGAACGAGGGTTCATTGGAAAGGTCTCACCGAGCCCTATCTAACTGTGAAGTTTAAAATTTAGAGTGAGATATATTTTTCATATTTAACATTTAGATTTATGATCCTTTAAGGCAAATTCTCCATGTTGGTGAGGGCATATCACAGCACACAGTCCAGACCCATGCTAAGTAACATTTAGAGTCACAATTTGTGCAGCATTTAGATTTAGAGGGCAACATTTAGTTTTTTTAAAACACATTTAGCTCTATAGGTGTAAAAATCGTGTGAAAATTCCACTAAATGATTGAAGAAATGATACCTCTAAATTTGGTAGGCTATTTTTACAAACGGCGCCCAATAGGGCCAGGTTGATTGGGCCGCGAGTATAAAATGAAGACCGTGATTGGTGTATTATTAAAACGCCATTGGTGTATTATTGTTAAATAGCGGAGGTTGTAAAGTTTTGAGTTCAGTCGAACAATGCAGACAAAGCGAGTTGTTTTGAAGTTGTTTTATTGTGTTTTGAGCGAGTTTTGTCAAGTATTTGGTGTGCCTGGCCCGGAGTTCTTATTGTTTGAACCAAATGGTGAACCAGGGAGCAGAGCCGACAGTGCGAGTCGGGGAGGATGAAACACGACTGAATTCAAAGAGGTTTGACACAAGCATAATATAAAATCCCGTATTCCATCCTGTGTTGCTGTTTGAAAGTACGTTTATGACGGAATTGATGTTTTAAATTCCAAGATAGCCACCAAAATAGGAGTGAACGCTAACATTGGGCCTTGGCAACAATGGTATAGTAAGAAGGGGACTTCTTACTATACCATGTTCCCTTATTATATCACAGTTATGATTTTTGTCTTTGTGTGAAACTGTACAAAATGTATCCGGACATTTTTTGAAAGCATTATTTTTTGTTTTCTGTTAAAAAAAAAAAAAAAAGACGAGTATTGGATTTGTATTGTATCAGCAGATATACAAAGTTACAGTATCGGTATCGGACATAAAAAAAAAAAAGTGGTGTCATGCCATGTCTAATTTAAAGTAGCTTTAAGTTAAAGCCTAAAAGTTAAAACTTACACTCATTAGTTGCAGCAGCTTGCATTAAAACTTATTCATGCTGCTTTTTGAAATTTGTTGCATCATGATTGCAGTTTGGACACCATGCAGCCTTTCAGAAGGAATATTGTTTATTGAAACGTCATAAAGCACAGTTAATTAGTTCATTAGTTCAGTAAGCATTATTAATCTGCCTTCCTCCCTTTCTATCTCCCTCTCCAGTGAAGCCGGTGTCCCGCCCGGCTCGTGTGGCTCACATATGCCAAATCTGCAGCAAGCAGTTCAAGAACAGCTACAACCTGCGACGCCACCAGTCCGTCCACACTGGCGTCCGCATGAAGAGCGCTGCCGCACAGAACCAGGAGAGCAGCGCTAAAGAGTCGGTGGAGCGGACCACCGTTCCTCTGTCCCTCCTTCAGCTGACCATGACCCAGCCTAACCCCCAACCCCAACTCCACCTCCAATCTCAACCCCAGCCCCAGGCACCCAGCTTGCAGCCTTCGGTCGTTCTCCCCGACCCCCTCTCACAGCCTCTGCTGGCTCAAGACACAAACGAGTCTGTCATGGTCAGTGTGGCGTCCACCGTCACGCCCCTTCCTCCTGCTGCGGTGGTCGTCATGGCAACAGCGGAGCCTGTCCAGGTAGGCATTTCCCTCTGAGCCAAGATTTCTGGTTGCACTTTAGAAAGTGCCTCAACTAATGAGAATAAAAAATTCATTCTTATATGCTTATTTCTGGACCGGAATGCATAAGTCAGCAGCGTGGTTAGTAGAGTTAGCTGTTTTTAGTACTGGAAGTATGTAGGAAGGTAAGTTGCAGAAAAAAATAGAGACAAAATTCTTATTTTCATTATGAATATCTTTCTGTATCTTATTAGAGTATCAGAGTTCAGAGCTCTACTAGCAATTCCCAACCCTTTTCACCTTGCGTATCTCACAACTGACTACAAAAACTTCCACGTCTTGCAAGTTGATTTAACTGCTTTGATCATTTTTTTTCTCACCTAATGAGACTGCTGATGTTGTTTGTCAGCTGGATGTCTGCAAACGAAGGTCTGGCTGTGTTCAGCCAGTTTAGGTATGATACAAATAATTGCCTCAGTTTTTCAATTTCAAAGTTTTAATGCACTTCTAATTAATGCGCATGATTTTGGAATAGAATATCCAATAAGTGTAATGATCAGATGAGCACATGCTTTTGGCCATACATTATGTCTATATACTGTATGGTTAAAGTGTGGTGACCAGGTATGCCCCGCTGTTGAGCTCTGATAACACAGCATTGCCGACAGTCTTCTTGAAAAACTTGGTGTTTTATGGCTGTTCTGTGCAACTAAAAATTACAGGAAAGGACTTTGGTATAACCCTGGATACAGTTTTTTTTTTGTTTTTTTGTTTTGTTTTTTTATGCCCTTATTTTATTTAGACCATGATATTATGTCTTTCAATGGCTTACTTTCTCCTTCTTCGTGTTTTAGCAGAGACCACCGAACCCGAACCCAGTGCGTAAAAACCATGCGTGTGAGACTTGTGGAAAGGCTTTCAGGGACGTTTATCACCTGAACCGCCACCGGCTTTCTCACTCAGATGAAAAGCCCTTCTCCTGCCCCATTTGCCAGCAGCGCTTTAAGAGGAAAGACCGCATGAGCCACCATGTCCGCTCCCATCAGGGCGGGGTGGAGAAGCCTTACGTCTGCTCCCACTGCGCCAAGGCCTTCTCACGGTTAGACACACACAAACACACACAGCCAGTCAAAAGTTTTGGGGATGTCTGGCTTTTTTGTATTTATTATTATTATTATTATTTTTTTTTTAAAAATACAAATGTTTGTTTATTTATTTTTATTACACAGTCATTTGCTCCTGAGTAAGCAGGTTTGTTCAGAGGGAAATAATACACTGCACCATCTGCACATTAGCTCAGTTTGTTGTGATTTCTGTTTCAATATGTCCTTCTCTGAGCTATGATTTATCCAAATAGCATTATTTTGCTTCCTAGCAAGTATCTGAATAGTTGTCATTAAAAACCACCTCTGTTTGTGTTTCATATTTAACTGTTTTTTTGCATGACTTTAGGTGTCACATGTTTTATTTAAAGGGTAAAAATTAAAGGGTAAAGAGTGAAAATGCTGTTAAAAGCTGCGCGTTCACATTGGAATTAGGTTTATTATTCTATTAAAAAACCTAAAGATGCCCCATTATTTTATATATTTAAAATATCCCCATTTTTATGCGTATCATTTATTTGTATAAATACGTATATTTATCTGCCACTCCTCAAAGGCCAGGCCGTGAAAATAGTTTCTGATTTTAAACCGGTCCGTGACAAAATAAAGGTTGGGGACCACTGTTCAAGTGCATGTGCAGGTGAGCATAGGTTCATGTATGGCCCACTGTATTGGTCTGTGTTTTTCAGTGGAGTATCAGAAATGGGTGCACCTAAAAGTATCAGAATAATTAGTGTGTGTGTTGTACCCTTTTGGACATGTAGTTTATAACTTACTGATCTACAGTTTTGGGTATATAGTACATTTTTATATCAGTGCTGAAGCTCATGAGGTCTCCCACACTCTCTTTCTTTCAGGCCTGACCATCTCAACAGCCACGTTAGACAAGTCCATTCTTCAGAACGACCTTTTAAATGCCCGGTATGATTTATTTATTACTCTGGTATTATTTCATTCTGCATTTACAAAGAAGGGTTAAAGATGTTACAAGTCAATTAAAGGGCCCATATCCTACATTTCATTTCTGTGCTTGTATTCACCAAAACAGTTGTAATTCATTTCTTCATAATCTTTATACCTTAGAATTAAATAAGATATTGCTTTTGCTGTGCCTTTAAGACCGGCAGATATATAACTTTAGTCTGAAGGAAGGGCTTTAGGCTCAATAGGCAGATATTTGTAAATGCATAGTTTTTTTGGGACATCAAAAAAATTTCCATACTATATGACTACACCATGAAAGTTTAACAATGTTTATATAGGTTTATATAAACCTCTTTTATTTAAAGAGGAACCGTAATATTAAAAACGCACATTGATATCTGTGAATTTCTGTATGTGCACCAGGTGTGTTAGGTTTTTTATTTGTTGTTCCCCTCAGACGTGCGAGTCAAGTTTTGCCACGAAAGACCGCCTGCGTGCTCACATGATCAGGCATGAGGAGAAAGTGCCGTGTCACATCTGTGGCAAACTGCTGTCTGCCGCTTATATCACAGATCACATGAGGGTGCACAACCAGTCACAGCATCACGCCTGCCACCTGTGTAACCGAAGTGAGTGTCGTATGGTTCTTGTTTGTCTTTCACTCTTTCACAGATTTCCTCCCTCTGTATGCTATGTGTTAGCTTATTGTTTTGCTGTGGAAAAAGCAACCTCAGTGAATTCTTTACATCTTCAGATGATTTCAGATTTTAGATTTGAGTGTTTTTTAAAGCTGCTTATTCTCACAGTATGATATGGAACCTGGCACACAGACAGTTCTATAATCATAGTCAAAACAAAACATTTTTTTAAAAAAAGATTTTTGACCTTATTTAAAAATACCAGCTGTATTTTTAATTAAAAAAACAGCTGCATGAAAATTGCATGATAAAAAGGCCAATGGAAATGGAATGGAATTTTAAAGGATTTCGAGTTTTTCCAGTGAAATGGTTACTTCCGTAATTGTTTAGAGATTACCGCTGAATCTCTTTTCTCTCTCGGCTCAAGGCAGGAAGTCTGGATTTGTCTGTTGCTGAGTATCTCTATATCAGTCTAGTGCAGAGTGTTCGGAGTACAGATTCAGTGCCACGTTCTATAGGGTATAAACAAACTGATTGCAACAGAGCATACAGATAAGACCACTACAAGTTGCACTGGGAATTAAATGATACACTCAGCCTATGGTTCAATTAATTTCTTTGTACTGGGTTCACAATTATATTCCGAACAAAACTTGAATTAGGAAAAATAATGACTGCATTCAGTTGACAGATTTACATTTAATTTAGATTCTGCATTGACAGGATTAATTGACCCCCCCCCCTTTCCATTTTACATAAGTCCATTTCTGTTTCAGTGAAAAACAAAATTACAAATGTGGTAGAGATTTGTTGTTTTTCTTTTTTAATCAATTAAGTTTAAATGATATCGTAGATGAAGCAAATATATTCTGGCTGACCAATGAAACACTGTTAAAGCTTAGGAGTAATGTTTTTTTCTTGGCTCTCCTTGCAGGTTTCACCACGCTGACATATTTGCGCATTCATGCTCAGAAGCACCACGGTCAGGAGTGGAAGGAGGGTGGAGGTGGGTTCGGCTCAGCCGGCACTGGAGGCGTCCTGGTCTGCCAGCTCTGCGGCGTCCACTGCAAAACCCCCACGCAGCTGCAAGGCCACATGGGCACCCACAACCCCCCGCTGAGTGAACCAGCCTCAGTTAGCAGTAGTGCGGATGGATCAGCGCATGGCACTGTGACCCTCAGCAGCATGACCCCGGCACCCGTTTTCGTCAGCGGCAACGCAGTGGTGGACCTGCTGGTCACCGACTGCTCCTGCATTGCCCAGCAGCCGCAGAGCTAGTAACTGCAGGCTTGTAACACAAACCCATACATGCACTGCCTGTCAAAAGTTTAAGGACACTTTAACGTTACCTCTTGGTTAGGAAAAAAATACTTATAACTGTTTTGCTGAGCAGCCCATATCATGGAAAACTGACTGAATATTATAAATTATAACATTCATTATATATGTTCATGATATTCGTTCATTAATTAAAAATTATAAGTTGCGTTTTGAGGGGGGGTTGATGTGAAGTAAAGGTTTGATGTAATGTGAAAATAAGTTCTGAAATGTACCAGTTAAAACCAAGCCGGGAAAACACATTTTACTTTCTTTTTTTTAAATAATGTATTATTGTTGTAATATGAACACCGCTGTGACGGCAGTTCGGTAGTTTAGCCCCGTCCATCCTCAGTGTAGCGGAGTTGTTGGAATGGAAGATGCATAGAGCTCATTTACATATATGAGTCTTAAAGTTACAGTAACTAAAGCAACCTGTTTATATCTATAAATATAAAGAGAGATTGGAAAATGGCCATGAAGAAATGAATTATGACTGTTTTAATAAAATCATACAAAGGCTATAATGGATTTCAGCTGAAAAAAAATAATTTATGCAAACATTTTCAATATTCATTTACCTTCAACACTCAACTTCATGTTCATCAAAGTGTCTTCCTTTGTGTGAGGAGCAGGTTTTAAATAATTGGACAGTTTTCTAAGCTATTATAAAAGGCTCATGTTGAAACTACACATCTGATGAGTGCTGACACCACAAAGGGATAAAAATTGCCCAAAGTCAGCTGCTTATTTTTGTGTTTTGACAGAGTAAACATGCTTATTTGCGTTGAAAAGTTGGGTGTCCTTGAGCTTTTGATGGGCATTGTACAATCACACACATCCACACACATGCACTAAGCTAGCAATGTGTGCGTTACGTGTATATCCTAATGATGCATAGGACCCGTTTATAAGAATGCTATAACCCTCGCTCCCACACTACTAGAGGAAATACTGTGAACAGAGCCATCATACAGCTAACTGAGGAGCACTCACAACAAACACACACAGCTACTGTAGCAAATTTCACCTCAGTGCAGCACGTTATGCGCATAAAGACTAAACACTACACACGTCAATTGTGGACGTTTGTAGAGAATTGCCAAGGCAAGATTGCCAGCATGAGTAGAGTGGAGACGGACCCTGTGTCTCAAATCAAGTACTTCCGTAGCGAACAAGCCACTGGTTGCGGTGGCAACATACACCATGGAGGGGTGAGGTACTGGAACCGGCAAAATAAATTGAGTGTGGAATGTTGTGCAGTTTTGAAAGTAGTGGGGCCATCAGAGAACATTTCAAATTTTGGCTGAGTAGTCGTCCCTTAGAAAGTGCTTTTCATTCACGTTAGGCTATTTGTAAATTAGTAAATCCAACTTTTTATGGTGATTAGGCATAATGGTAGCATGCTGGCTATGTCCAGCTGATGTCCAAAATGTACAAGGTTTCATGGCGTAAGGTGCCGGGCTGTAATTTATCATATCTGTTTACTGCAGTAACGGTGTTTTCCACAACAATGGTGAAGTGCTGTAACAATGTAGCCCATGGTTCTCTGAATTGAGACACAGGGAGAGCAAAAGGCTTAGAGATTGACATAAGGACAGATGGAGACTTATTGATTTCAGTACCAAGTAGTACCACATTGCACTGTTGCACTGGCTAGTTTTCTCTCTGTATCTTTCTTTCTTTCAAAAGCTCACTCGCTTTTCTTGCTGCAGGACTCTTAACGATACTGTGATTGTGACTCTACTGTAGTTTTTCTGCTCTCCATCCCAGTGACAGCGAACAGCTTTTTGTTTGACCTTTCTGAACACCACCCAGTCTGCCCTCCTCAAGATGCCCACCAATTTGCTTAACCACGAAGACGCAAAAAAAGTAGGGGAACACAATACATCTGCAGCCAATGTATTATTCACTGATAAATGTTGTTATTGTAATTATTATTATGGGCCATATATTGGGATAACAGTCGATGATTACAACCGATAATTAGCTGCGTATTTTTACCTTGACTGAACTTGTTACCAATAAGAGCGCTTTTGCCAATCTAACAATCACCTTCCATTTTAAGTGGCCTAGGATAGGATTATTGAGAAAAAATGATCTTATTTCCAGTAATTATAATGTCCACTTTAATGTACACTTTAGTGTCTTGGCTATGTAAAAAATAAACCAACTTGCCCCTTAAATGCCTGAAACTGCCCTATTTCCTTAGAACACGCAAGGAATACAACCATATGTTGTTGATTCATTTGGAACACCCCCTACGGTTCAATAAGCTCACGTGAACCGCAGTATTACAACATGCCCAACATTTTTCTATCATTTCCCTGCAGGTCAAATGCATGTCATACATTCAGATCCACAGAACATCCCTGGTGCCTGTCAGCGCGCTATGCAAATATGAGCTGGAGAAGAGGGGGAAGCTAAAAACAAATAGCTCTTGCGAAACAATGGGAGCGCTAGTGAGTCCGAAAAGCAAATTTGAAGAGCCGCCGCCATCTTTAAAATTTGTTAACGTTTTGTTTAGTATAATGCTAAGAGTAAGAGGACTGTAAACAAAGTTAAGTCTGCGGGCACTGCTTGTCTCTGTCGCCTAATGTTGTGGTCACATGAGTGATATAGAAGAGTGGCCAGCTGCCATTCATTTTCAATGAGAGGTTTACAGAAGCGAGTGATCATTGTATCGCCGGATAGACCAGCAGCCTATTTTATGCAAATACTGAGTGAAGCAACACAGCACCCACCAATAGGAGTGAGGGCAGTATGACACATGGTGCCTGAAACACATGATCCAAAGTTTTAGCCCCAGTCGAGCATGGAGGAAAAGCGGAGTTTGGTGGTGGTGTTTCTCTACACTGCCCTTTAGTCAGTAAAGGGTTAATTATCGGTTGTTGTTATTGGCCCAGAAATTCCATATGCATGTGTGGACTCCTCTTTTGTTAATTTTTTATAAGTGTAAATAAGTGCAAACCCTCTATAGAGACACACCTCTGCACATTTTAATACACAATTTAACATATTGGGAAAAGGTGGCCTGTGTTCTTTCATTCTCTCTCACATATATATATAGGCCATTTACAATATATTACATATCCAATATAATGTGCCAAATAAATAGAAACTGCACAAAAATGGCAGAAATTGGATTTTTGTGTGTGGTCTGTTGAGGGTGTGTACTTATTTACAGTTCTATTAATGAAAGATGCAGGATGAAAAATGAGAGGCAGAAATAGGTGAAGGTGGGATGCAGGGAGGCGACGGTGAAGGTGTGCGATGATTTCCTCCATAAATCACTTTCCTCCAGAAATGGAACACACACCCACACACTGAGCTCGAGGGAACGCTTTGTTGAGCAGTGCTTTGTTTGAGAAGTGAGTTTGGAGTGTGTATGTGTGTGCACTGAGGTGTGTATGACCTTCTGAGGGCAGATAAAGTGCATCTCGAGTGTCAGGTTAAAAACACACATCACGCAAGTACATGACTGCCCATAATGATGTCCGACCACTGCCAAAGACTGGAAATTAAATCGAGTAAACGAGACCTACTGTAAATCCAGTCGCTGGCAGCAGCGGGAGAAGTGTGTCCCGCTTTACTAATTGCATAGACAGGGATGCTGGTGGGTGGGTGGTGCTTTATCATCCCCAGATAAATGTGTGCTTGTTTTAGGGGTTTATTTATTTTAAAAGCAACAGTTGTACCAACTATTGCTCAGCTCATTGCATAAATAGATGAAAAATACAGAAACTAAAGGGTGGTTATTTTCCTTAATGGCCTCAAAAAAGTCTCCTGCAACACAAAATCTAAATAATATTTACAGAGAAAAAACAGTGTTAGTTCTTGTGTTTTCATTGCAGGAGGTGTGGCCTAGATTTACTATCAGACCTTTAAGGGGCATTCCAACCTAACAAGCATTTAAAATGTTATTTCTTGTTTCCTTTTTGCATTTTTTTGTTCATGCTTTGTAACCGCAGTGACCAGCATGAATTGCACAAATACAGCCATTGGGACCCCCACAGTGATGGAAAAATTGTATTGATACAGGGTTTAATAAATATGACTGGCTTTCCGGCAGTAACGTTAGCTATTTGGCTAATTCTGCATCAGCCACCCTCAAGTATTCACACCCAAAGTGCTTGAAGAATTTGATTGACTCTTTCACCTTCACCTTTTTGTTTATTTTTGTGCTCACAACAGATTTCACAGTGCATTGCTTCTTTAACCTGCATTGCTTCTTTAAATGCCCAGGAGCCTTTTTTTTGTATTGTGAAACTCAAATGAATTAAAAATGAAAATCAGTTAAAATGGAGCTAAAACTTTATTTTGCAAAATTTAAAAAAACTAAATTGAACAAGAAATTAAACAGAAATCTTAACCAAATATAGAAAATGAATGACAAATTGATGTGCAAAAACAAACCTGGTTTGGGAGATTGCATCAATGTAAGCAACGCCCTCTATGTGGCAGCACTGCATACCTTGGTGTGTGCATTCATGTACTTGCATGACATGTGTTTCTGGCCTATGGGGCTGAAAAAGATCAGGAATCGTATTCAGGATCATCATGCACCTTAAAACAATTAGGAATTTTTTTGTTCCCTGAGTCTCAACACATGGAGACAGTCAATCTGGTCCAATAAGATGCTACGCTAAGATGCTAAGTTAGGAGTGCAACTAGAACTGACCTGTCTATGATTTTATTTTTTAATTTTTTCAAGCGTTTAAAAAAAAAAAAAAAAAACAACTGCACCTGTTACTTCTTCCTAGAATATTTAGGAAATTTTTGAGCAGGGTTGTGTTTTTATTTAGTTTCTGTTGTGAATGTGTGAATCAAGTGTTTGAAAGAAGGGCTTAGTCATGTGATATTGACCTTGATACCCAGAAATGAGTGTCCAACCCCTCGATTGAAATGAAAAAAAGGATATTTGAGAGGGTGTGGTGGGGGGAAATCCTGGTTTTTGTACTGGAGTGATATGTTTGATCAGTTTAATGTTGGTACTGTATATTCTCTTGTTAGACACTAACTTAATTTTTCTAATTGGAGATTTGTTTTGTTCATCCTATTTAGCACCATGGTTGCTTTTTAAATAAGATTGGAATCTTTAGGTTATGTCTTCTTTTTTTTTTATTTTTAATTTGGCACTAAGCTGAAATAATACCTCTTCAATAGGAATCAGTACAGTTCTGGCACTGCATCTCAATGCCTTATTGTACCACTCTACCACATTTTAATTCGTAAAACGCTAAAAAAAAAAAAAAAAAAGGTATTTTAAATCTTAGTCTTGGATCCAGTAAAAGGAGAAAAAAAATATTAATGGGATGTATTTATATTTATATTTTTATATTTCTCAGCAGTATGCATGTCTATTAGCGATTGTTAGAGTAAAAAAATGTTGATGCTTACCATGATCATGAATATTATGTTATTATTTTGTAGATTATGTAGAACATGTTATTATTTTGTAATTTTGACTATTAAAAGAAGAAGTAATTATATTGATTTGGAGTATGTTCTTTTATGAGCATAAGCTGCTGAAAAAGGCCGAGGTGGTGGAGGCAGTGTGATGCCCTGGGCTCCATCAACCTAAACATTGGATATACACACACCACCGCTGCACAATCCAGACAAAACATCAGTATTGGACATACACATTGTGATTGCAATAATGTTCAGTATATTAAAGGGCCCATATCAACACAACTATCAAATTAAAAAGGTTCACGTCCAAAAACCAATTTGAAAATTTAAGATTTATGTAAAACACATTTACATAAACCACCTTATTCACACTGAAGTTTTGAGAAATGTTTCTGTCCTGTGCTGCCCTCTGAATGAACTGTAATGCAGGACAGCCAGGCAGAAAACGGATCATTTACGAATATTACTCTTAACAGCGCAACGGAAACAGCCTGTTAAATTCTAAGGGATAAACTGAGATTGGAAAAAGGTCGTGTGTGAAAGGATTATGATAAACTGTGAATTAATCCATGATTGGAAGCAAAATGTAGAGTGTGGGTCCTTTCTAAACACATTTGTATATAAAAAAATCCAAGAAAATAATCTGGCTTTTTGTTGGATTACATAAATATCAGAACACCCAGTTAAATTCAACCTGGAGCTGTGATTGCTGTGTTTGGGTAGAGGCTCATTTGAATATTGTACCCTTCTGAGATATGTTAACATATGTATTGAGCCTCGAGTGTGTATGTGTTTGAGTGAAAGAGCAAAGAGATTAGTGTGCAGATTTGACCTTTCTCTCGTGTTCTGTTGCCTAATCATATTTGGGAAGCAGGAGGCCGATTCTGTACAACTCTGTGGTTCTCCTGTTCTAACTGGGCTGTACAGCAGAACACATAAAACCTGAACCAACTAAAAATCACACGCACACACCAAGGCCTACTGCACAGCAAGATCACTGTGGATACTGACGGCTAAAGCATCTCTGCCTTCCCATTAGAATCAATACCGTAGCTTTATCTAGAAATCGATCTTGAAAAGAGGTGGTTCTCTGATTCCCAGCATGTGGGAATTGAGTCTCGACTCCCAAGCTTTGGGCTCGATTACACACACAGCCTTTCGAGTTTGTGAGGTGCATTCAAATACATAAACTTTAATATGGAGCTGGTCCCCCTTTGCAGCTAAAACAACTTCCATTTTTGGAGTTCTATGGTAATTGTGCCAGGCACTGATGTTGGATGAGAAGGCCTGGTTTGCAATCTCTGTTCCAGTTCATCCCAAAGGTGTTGGATGGGGGTTGAGGTCTGGGCTCTGTGTGGACCAGTCAAGTTCCTCTACACCAAACTCATCCAACCATGACTTAATTTGTGCACTGGGACACAGTCATGCTGGAATAGAAAAGGTTCTTGTCAATGAAATTCCCAAAAAGGACTTCGATAAGGTTTAATAAAAGGAATCTCACCACGAGACGTAATAAAAGTATAAAAGAATGATTTTTATTATCTTGCAGCAAGGGAACAAGTCTGAGAAAAGAGTTGTTCTGGATCATAAGCGTGTGCTTTCCAGTTTATACAGCAGTAAGCAATGTGTGTGCGTAACATAGTTGTCGTTAGGTTAGTCAAAACAAAAGTGTGTATCTTCTCCGCTCCCGGACACTTCCAGCTGGATCGCTCCATACTTCTATCAGAGACACAGAGAAGACATTACTCACAGAGATAGATATAAGACAGAGAGGTTACAGAATTATAAAACTCAAAGGTTTCCTAATGATTTCATGTGTGCTTGAACTCACTAATATGTATGAACTTTAATAACAATAATGAATTAATATGAAAGAAACTTTATTAAGGATTATATTTCTCCAACAGGTAGCGTGTAGGTGTTGGGTAGCGTGTATAGTTCACTGGCTGATTTTTAATTAAACCACATGAACAGTGAGACGCGTCTCTTGTTTATAACTGACCTGAGTCTGGAAGTCAGTTTATGATGTTTTCTTTTGCATGCATGTTTTTCTGTGTTCTGACGTCACAGATTCTCACCCCCGACACAGTATAAATGAGATAATAACACACAGATAGTAACACACAGATAATAACCGACATTCTGATGTTGATAAGGTGCCACATTTTCAAACTAGCTCAGAGGAGAAGCATCCTCAAAATTCACCTATAATAATAAAAAATAATAAAATTTAAGAACAAATGTGTGATCGCATCAGCAATAAATACAAAGGCATGCACACACACACACACACACACACATTTATGTGCATTGTCAGATGCTGGTGGGCAGCGTAGCAGGCTCTGAGAGAATAGCTCCAGTGTCCTTGTGGTTGAGGGTCTCCGTCCCAGTGGAGCGCTGTCCTCCCTCCCCAGTAGCTTTGGACGGCCCACCCCTGTCTCTTCTCGCCTTTGAGTCCAACAACAGTACAGACCACTATTGTCCTTCCCTGCACAAAGACTCGGCCTGTACACTCACACGTTCGCTCACTTTGCCGAAGACCTCTGGCTCTGACCCACCAGCACCACTGTATGTATCCCGGTGTGGACTCTGCCTTGTTGTAGGTAGTGCTTAATATTATTATTTGGTATTAACTCCGGGTTCCAGGTTAGGACGCCTTGCTGCTAACCCCAGCCTGTTGCTCTGCCTGTTATGGTAAATATTTGCATGGTGAGCTGCTGACGGTCTGGCCTGCTTGTATCAGTAGATTGCTTGTTGTTTGTGTGTTGTGCAGCACTTTTTTATTTTGCGTAACATGAATATATTTGAACCGGATTGATGTTTCTCATAGTACTGTTGACCTCAGCTCTGCGTCCTTAGTGGCTGTTACAGATATTAGAACTGTATTTGAAAGTTTTTGGTCAAGCAGGCTGAACACAGTCACTTATATCTTCCTCTCAAGAAGTGAGAATGCTTTGAATTGGGTGTAAAGAAGGAAGTTTTATTAATAAGAAGGACTATCCAAGCAGAGAGAGAGAGAGAGAAAGAAAGAGAGAGAGAGAGAGAGAGAGAGAGAGAGAGAGAGAGAGAGAGAGAGAGAGAGAGAGAGAGAGAGAGAGAGAAAGAGAGAGAGAGAGAGAGAGAAAGAGAGAGAAAGAAGCAGAAAGAGTAGGACAGAGAAAGACTGAATGCATGAATGAGAATGAGGAGAGAAAGAATGAGCTGATTTCAGGTCAGTAATGACGCAGTTGCTCACGTCATGTGTTCAGTTCACAAAAAGGAAGGCGCTAACAATGGAGTCCTGTGTGAGCGCTATGCTAACCGCTAACATGCTGTAGAGACTTGTACGGTAGCAGCTGTGGGTCTTAAAGTGTGTGTAACTCTCGTTTATTACACAGTGTGTGTGAAAGTGTGGTGTGTACGGGAGTGTGTGTGCTGCATCTGACTGAAAGGTTTACTCTCTTCTGATGCATTGTGGGAGCTACACCTGAAGATCCATCATGGAGGTACATGAGTCCCAGCTCCAGCCACCATTAAAAGACATCCCAACCTCATCCAAATCTCATCCCAACCTCATCCCAACCTCATCCAAACCTCATCCCAACCTCATCCCAACCTCATCCAAACCTCATCCCATCCTCATCCAAACCTCATCCTAATCTCCTCCAAACATCATCCAAATCTCATCCTAATCTCCTCCAAATATCCAAATATCCTAATCTCCTCCAAATGATCTCATCCCAACATCATCCAAACCTCATTCAAATCTCATCCAAACCTTATCCCAACCTCATCCCATCCTCATCCCATCATCATCCAAACCTCATCCCAATCTCATCACAATCTCACCCAAACATCATCCAAACCTCATTCAAACCTCATCCCAATCTCATACAATCATCATCCAAACATCATCCAAACCTCATCCCAACCTCATCCCAACATCATCCAAACCTCATCCAAACCTCATCCCAATCTCATCCAAACCTCATCCAGACCTCATCCCAATCTCATCCAAACCTCATCCAAACCTCATCCAAACCTCATCCAAACATCATCCAAACCTCATCCAAACCTCATCCCAATCTCATCCAAACATCATCCAAACCTCATCCAAATCTCATCCCAACATCATCCAAACCTCATCCAAACCTCATCCCATCATCATCCAAACCCCATCCAAACCTCATCCAAACCTCATCCAAATCTCATCCAAACCTCATCCCAAACTCATCCAAACCTTATCCCATCCTCATCCAAACCTCATCCCATCCTCATCCAAACCTCATCCCATCCTCATCCCACCATCATCCAAACCTCATCCAAACTTCATCCAAACCTCATCCCAATCTCATCCAAACCTCATCCAAATCTCATCCCAATTTCATCCAAACATCATCCAAATCTCATCCAAACATCATCCAAACCTCATCCAAATCTCATCCCAACATCATCCAAACCTCATCCCATCCTCATCCAAACCTCATCCCATCCTCATCCAAACCTCATCCCATCCTCATCCCATCATCAAACGAACCTCATCCAAATCTCATCCCAGCATCATCCAAACCTCATTCAAACCTCATCCCAATCTCATCCAAACTTCATCCAAACCTCATTCAAACCTCATCCCAACCTCATCCAGAGTACAGACTATATCCTGTAATCCTACAGCATAATCACAGCAGGTAAAAAGATAATGTCAGTCTTTTCCACAGTATGTTTCCAGACTGTAAAATAATCTCTACAGAATTCTCAAAGCGCCTCAGACAATCGTAACCTGCTAGATCAGCGTATTTACATCTGCGGCATTTATTAGACTCTTTTATCCAAAGCGACTTCCATTCTACTGCAGAGGGCAGTCTCTCCCTGGAGCATCTTAGGGTTAAGGGTCTTGCTCAGGGACCCAGTGGTGGTGCTGAAGGTAGGATTCGAACCCATGACTTCTTGGTCTGGAGGCAAGTATCCTACCCACTGAGCACCTCCACCCTATTTTTCCTTAGCCTGCTACAGCAACGCTTAAAACATTTCAGGAGTGTTTTATCAGCCTAATCTGTGGGTGAGACTGCAGAGAAATTCAGGACCACCTGAGAGCAGGAAAAAACCTGGAACTTTCTATGATCTTGAAACACTATCTGCCATCTGTAAAGAATGAGACCGTTGATGCCCTCTTCCCTTTAAGGTTTATCTTAATGTTTTTATCTCAGGATGTTCTAGGCTAAGAAAGTCATAAGACTATTAAACTGCTGTCATTAATCTTTGAGAGAAAAAGTGGGGTGCACGGAGCGAAGGATTCTGAAAAGTGCTATAAAGATTCTGGTGTCCATGATAACATATGGATCCCAGAGAAGGAGTGGAACATGGCGAATAAAACCTTAACACACATACCCTGCAGGAGGCCACAAGGGCCCAGACCTCCTCTTCCACGTGGAGCCACTAAAACCGTCTCTGAATAAATTCCAGGTTAGTCCCTGTCAGCGCTGTAATGTGTGAGGTGCGCCCCATTGAACCCAGGCCTGGACTGAGGCAGGGATCTAAAGACCCAGGGGTCCACCACCTGGGTCTGATTCCTTTAACAGTGTGGCCGTAACGAGCATCTCTATGTCCCAACGAGGGATGATGGGCTGTGTGGGGCACTGTGGGTGGCCGCCCCCACTGGCGAGACAGGGTCTGACTTGACATTTTTAGTCTTTATGATAGTGTGAGTTGGACCTGGCGAAGACGAGGGCAACTGGTCTGGCGGGGGTTCAGGCGTTCAGGTTCAGTCCAAACCACTAATGGATGTTTGGGCTCCATGAAGCCAGTCTCCACTCTGACCACTGGGGGAGCACCCATGCCCACGTTAGACCCATCAACCTCCACGATGAGGAGGAGCCGAGGGTCCAGGATCAGCAAGACCGGGGCTGTGGAGAGATGCTGTTTATGTTCTTCAAAGGCCTCTGGTGTCCACTCCCTGTAGATTTCCTCATGAGGGCAGTGTTGGGCGCTTCCTGGTGCTAAAGGCTATTGCTATTCCCCTAGAATTTCATTCCACAAAATACCATGATGAGAAGTATCTACACAAGTCGGGCCTCCAGGTCATAGTCCTCAGTAAAGTCCATTTCAAACATCCAGAAAGATCTTTGATATCTTCTGACTCCTCATTCACAGCAGACGGACTAGCTTTGCCCTGCAATTGGAAAAACAACAACAACAACAAATAAAAATAATCAGTAATCGACTGTTTTTTGGTTCCATGTTTATATCCAAGTCTGTCAGGTCTTTCTTGTACTTCTCACAGACAGCAAGACTGTCTTAATTACAGTAATTCCCCACTTTTCATGGGGGTTACATTACAAGAGCACCCACGTATAGTGAAAAAACACATTGTGTTTTGGTTAAAAAATGGCTAAAAATGCATAGTGTAAACCCTAAGTCTGCCTCCAAATCTGCTCCCAGAACACTTTAATTTCATTTTAAACTCAGTTAAATGCATTACCCTTAAAGAAAATGTAAATAAATAATCAGAATCAGAAAACGTTATTGCTTAAAAAACCATTAGCATTAGCAGTTAGCATTAGCAGCACGCAATAACTCGTACACAAAAAGAAAGGTTGAAAAACTCTCTCTACCCACACGTTTAGACAGGGCACAACTTACTGGCCCCCTGGGTTACAGTACACACTTACAGCATGTGAGGATTCATGTGTGGTTTAACTATGATGTGTATGTTTATGTGTTTTCAGATATATATCCTGGGGATCATTATTGCAGTGTGTGGAAACTTCCTGATCAGTATTTCCCTGAACATCCAGGTCAGTGAGTCTCTGAAAACAGTGATGGTCTTTCTTTGAGGATTAACTTCTTGCTGCTAACCGCCTCTCTCTCAGTAGAAGTACACCCACATCCGGCAGTCCCAGCGGGGCACCAGGCCGTACTACACCAGCCGGCTGTGGTGGTGTGGCATCCTGCTCATGGGACTTGGGGAGCTGGGCAATTTTGCTGCGTATGGATTTGCTCCGGCTTCCCTCATTGCTCCCCTTGGCTGCGTTTCTGTCATCGGTAAGCCCACTCCTCATGCAGTTAAATATTTTGGACAAAATTATGGAGGAACTGCGGCTGCTTTTGGTGCCACCTGACCACCACAGGCAGCGCACAAGCACAGTACAGCTAGTGCTTGGAGACACAGAATGTTCTTTTTGCCGTTGTGTACCTGTAGCCAGTCCACTCATGCAGCAAAGTAGTTACGCAAGCATTCCCGCCGAACTCGAGGGCACTCTCAGGGTTCACCGGAGGTCCAGTTCACTGCTTTCAGGATTCTAAAACAGTTACACCCAATATTTTATCACAATGTTGGACCAAACAATAAGCAAACGTACAGACTCGACTCACTATCAGCCGCGTTTGTCTGTGTTGGGTTAAACCAGCCTGGTTTCCTCCCACTATTGGTTTCCTCTGTTCTGGAAACCGTTCAACCGCAGTGCAGCCCTGGTGGCATAATCACTGGAATACCAGGGTATGGTTCTCATTTCTGTTAAACTCCTGAGA
Source organism: Brachypetersius altus (assembly GCA_037974465.1). Classification (NCBI taxonomy): domain Eukaryota; kingdom Metazoa; phylum Chordata; class Actinopteri; order Characiformes; family Alestidae; genus Brachypetersius; species Brachypetersius altus. Next base: position 27,238,948 of record JBBPDB010000108.1, read on the forward strand.
ACCTCACCATAAAGCTCCAGCACATGATCTATCAGTGGCACCTGCAGCTAGATCACTTCCATCTGAGTTGGCTTGGCGGTGCTGTACTGTCTGTGAAGACAGCGATAGAAACACAGAGATAGAAACATCTCTCTGTTTGTTTCTATCTCTGTGTTTCTATCAGTTTTGAATGTACTCCTTGCTCTTCGAGTACTTCTATTACTGGCACACATCCTGTCACTGCATTGTAGGTACGAGGTCTCCTTCCATCCCCAACATTCACAATTCATGTCCACTCTGTCTCTCTCTTAGCCAGCGCTATCATTTCTGTGGTGTTCCTCAAAGAGACTTTACGAGCTTCTGATCTTCTGGGTGAGTTCTACAGGCTTTCTTTGAAACTTCTTTATACACGTAGTCACATGTATGATCAACTGTAAGTGAAATATGTAACTGTGTTAACTCAGTTTTCTGTGCTCTGTGTTTTTTCTGCCCACAGGGGGCACCCTTGCTCTCTCAGGCACGTATCTTCTGGTGACCTTCGCACCTCATTCTGCGCCCCATGTGACGGCCAACATGGTGGAGCGCTGTCTCATCAGCTGGCAGTTCCTAGCCTACTTTGTATGTCACACACTGCACAAACAATGAAAGGATATGAGGATGTTGTGGATGGTCTGATTACGATCTCTAAAGTGTGTGTTTATATATTTAACAGCAACACACATTTTCTATTTGACTGCAGCGTTTGATAGTGAAGTCAGATCCCTCATAGGGCCACCAGTGAGCAGGAATTGTTCCTGAGGATCATCTTCAGAACAGCAGTGCCACTGATATAGTGGTGTTATGTTTGTTTCTGTGTGTGTCTGTGTGTGTGTGTGTGTCCGGCCAACAGTGTTCTTCAGCCAGAGACTGAGCTTTAGGTGATGAACACAATCCCCTAGTAGAATATGAACAGATCTGCTCCATCATAATTTTACACCTACAGGCTGGAGCAGCAGGTCAGAAGAGGCTATTAAAGTAGACAGGAAGTTTACACACACACACAAACACACACACACACAAACTGCAGGGAAATTTGAGATTGAATCAATATAAAATTAATGACATGTCGACTTAGAACCCGAGAAAGAGATTTTGCTCTGCACAGCTGTGAGATGATCTGTGTTTTTACACTCCTGCATATGTTCTGTTCATCTCTCTCTCTCTCTCTCTCTCTCTGTGTCAACCCCCCCACCCCCACCTGTCCCTCAGTTTCTGGAGGTGGTGGTGTTCTGTATCCTGCTGTATCTGTACAAGTGCAGGAATCTGAATCACATTGTGGTTGTGATGCTCCTGGTGGCTCTGCTCGGTGAGAGCAAACTCATCATATCACTGATTCACATGAAGTATATACAGATGATGTAATATCATATGATATATTATTACAGCTGTGTGTGTGTGTGTCTGTGTGTGTGTGTGTACAGCATCTGTGACGGTGATTTCAGTGAAAGCTGTGTCTGGGATGCTCACAGAGACGATTCGTGGGAGCCACCTCCAGCTCACCTACCCCGTCTTCTACATCATGTTCGTAGTCATGATCGCCTCCTGTGCCTTTCAGATTAAGTGAGTCTTTTATTTAAAATTACCATCAGAATGTTCCGGATCTGATCTATTTATTTTTAAATCCCCTTTTTTTTATTTTACAGATTCCTCAATGAGGCCATGAAGATGTTTGATGCCACAGAAATTGTTCCTATCAATTATGTTTTCTTCACAGCCAGTGCTGTAGTAGCAGGTACTGCTGTGTTTCTTTGAGCATTTTTTTGTATTTTCTGGCAATGCAGTTAAATTTTGATTTCTGCAACCGCAGCAGGACGGCACAAACTGGGGCGCAGCCTGGTGTGGAATCTCGTTTGAAATATGTCATTACAGTAGTTCACTATCAAGGATGAGTTCAGGAAAGGTAGCACCTCGGGTGAAGTGGGGTGATGAAACAGTGCTGCATGACTGTGAGTGACATTGTGTCAGCAACCAATCAAATGTAACTACCAGCATTAGTTAGTGTGATTGTTAGTGTGATTGGTTCAGATTTATTATTTTTATTATTTGTATTATAGGTGAATTCTGAGGACGCTTCACCTCCTACAGGTTTTGAAATATGGACTCAGCTCCAGCGTCATCATGTCTGATAACATCCCCTGCAGTTCAGTGATTGATCTTTTAAAAATAGATTTTTGTGGTCGTGTCAGCTTTATAATATATGGAGGGAGAGAGAGGGAGAGAGAGAGAGAGAGAGAGAGAGAGAGAGAGAGAGAGAGAGAGAGAGAGAGAGAGAGAGAG
>JBBPDB010000108.1:27241342-27252820 GCA_037974465.1 Brachypetersius altus
CCCTGCGACCAGAAAGTCCAGGTTCGATCCCCAAGACCGCTAGGCACCGCTGAGGTACCCTGAGCAAGGTACCGTCCTCACACACTGCTCCCCGGGCGCTGTGTTCCTGGCTGGCCCCTGCTTCACTTTGTGAATGGGTTAAATTCAGAGGAAGAATTTTGTGCTGTTCACACTGTGTGCTGTAGTGTATTCACGTATGACAAATGGTCACTTTCACTTCATAAGGTTCTACATAATGCAGCATCACCAATATTTCTGTTCTAGCTTTTAGATCTACATCCAGTCTTGATTATGGTTGTTTTCTCATAGTCTGACGTCACAAGTGCCGCTCATTTAAACACCCTGAAATGTGGCTGAAAATAAACTGTTCCAAAATGCAGGGCAGCATGAATATTAATGAGAACTCTGGCAGTCCTCCATAGCCTGAGGGGAATGTACCACTTTTTGGCTTGGAGACCTTTCGTTGGAAGAATTAGAAACATAAAAAGGGAAAGAAATAAGTATGCACTTCTGACTCTGGAGCATTTGGAATGCAGGAAGTCGCTCATAATAGGTTTTAATCACTGCAACCTGAGATGTAGGTTAATCTGCAGTTTTAGGATCAAGCCATGCACTAACAGTGAGATGTCTGTTCTTCTCTTTGCAGTTCTGGAGGCAGGGGAAAGGCGACTACATCCAGGGCGTCATGTTCCTGGCTGAACTCAGCACTCCCTCTGTCTGCTTAGGCAAAATCCTCATTCAGGTACATTCATTATTGATCAGATAAGTGTTTTTTCACTCCACCCCCTGTGGTATTTTTATACTGATTCACCACTCTCACCTTGTCTTAAACAATGATGCATGCAATATTTATTGTGCAGTGATTACATTGTACCATAATGCGCCTTTTGTGGTGTGGTCATGAGGGACGCTCTGCAATTACCAACTGCTGACTAAGCATGGAAATCTTCGGTAGTCTCTGTAGGCCCAGGCAAAATAGAATGCTTGTCAATATGCATGTCCTGACTTGAATTGTGTCATGTAGTCCCAAGACCAAAGTCTTGATCTTTTATGTCTAAGCTACCTTGTGTCATGGTTAAAGGATGTCTGGGTAGGGAATACCTAATTGTTTCAGTGAACCAAGTTTGGTGATCAAAGACATTCTCTAAGGTCAGAGGTGTCGAATTCCTGTCCTGGAGGGCCATGGTCCAGCACATTTTGGTGATTTCCCTGCTCTGAAACACCTGGTTCACCTCACCAGTTAATTGTCAAGTGTAGTATTCTTGGCAAGGAGAACCATCAAACAGTGCTGGACACCAGCCTTCCAGGGCGGGAGCATGACACCCCTGTGATCTTTTGTGTTTGTAGATAATGGTATAAAATACAGTATTGCAAACCACACAAAGGGGGGAGCTGAAGGTGTGGTGGTTAGGAAGGTCATAGGTTTGAATCACTGAACTGCCAGTGGCACTGGTATATATTATGCATATTATGCAAACCTCACTTAAGCTATAAGGTCTATGGGCTATACATGTTCATAAAGTTATTTTTATAAAATCACTCTCACCAGCTTTATTCTTCACAGTTTCAGTTCCTTTCAAAATGAGCCATTTGGATGGAGAGCCCAGTGTGATGTAATACTGGACCAATTTGCATAGAACCGCCCCATATCTGTCGAGACCCACTAGATTAGTTGAAGATCCGCCATTTTGGCTGCTGGTTTTTACGAACACGGATAAGCCGAGAGCTGTGGCTACAGGCAAAGGCAGGTTACACATGAAGAAAACCGAAGAACTGCATGGCTCCATTTCATTTTCGATGGCCATGTCCCAGCAACAATCGGTTTTGTTCTTAAGTATTTTAGGTGGAACGAAAAACTCGAATTAGGAGCTGTGAATAAGGAGCTATCTTCAGCGACGTGGATGATCTGTACCTACTGTCCATGATAAGTCAGCAGACGAGGGAGTACTTTCAAATAATGACTTCTGTGTTTGTATCGAACATATAGGGCTGAATAGCACCTTTGTTTTCCGTCATTTTCACATGTGTCAAACAAGCAGCGTAAGGGGTGGGTGGAGCATGGGATGGGCGATCTGCATAAAAGGCACAGAGCCCTGATACAGCGCGTTTTGAAAGGGACTGAAACTGTGAAGAATTAAGCTGGTGAGCTCTCTTTATGTGGAAGTGATTTTGTGCAAAGAACTACATGAACATAACCCATATACCGACTATACATTGTTTTTAAAAAAGGGAATTTTGCATAATATGTCCTCTTTAAGCAAAGTACCATCCCCACACACTTCTCCCAGTTCCTGTCTGCCAGCTGCGTTTCCCCTGGTGTCAGAATAGTATAGAAAATAAAAACAAATAAAAATGAGCAGGTCTGTCTGACACAGACTGAAGCGAGTGTGATGACTTAGAGACCTTGTTGGCTCATTCTGTGTTTCTTCTGAAATCAAATTATTAATGGGGGAATTGTTCCCCATTTGGTGCAGTAACAGTCTCTACTGTTCTGGGAAGGCTGGATGTTGAACCATTTTGAGATTTTAAATGCAACCATGAGAGCATTAGTGAGGTCAGGCACTGAAGCCACTCTGGCTTTTCCCATAGGTTTTGAATGGAGCTCTATCACTCTAGTGAACACAGTTCTGCTTAGCATTGTACTCGCTGGTCATAGGTTCATGTACAATTGCATCCCATTCTATTCATCTCTCGTTTTGTTAGGAGATTAAAATGGCTGCACCATAGAGTAGCTGGGTTTACTGTCTAGAAGGGCTGTCTGGATACTTTTGGACACATAGTATGGCTTTAGTTCGAAGATAAAGAAACAAACCGCAGACATCACAATTGTCTTGGCTGACATTTGGGTACGTCTTTTATTTTTTGCAGAATTGCTGCTTTAAGTCTATGTATATTCCCGAGGTCTTTATGGATTTCCCAGCCTCCCTCTCTGAGCCTCCCCCAGCTGAATATAGCCTTCTGAATTTAGACGAGCTTTAACACTAGATACAATATCCTCCTTTATAGCTGCACCCCCCCCTTTCCCCTCATCATTGCGGGGCTTTGAGTAGCATGGAATGCAGCCAAGTACGTCGCCTGTACACAACACGGCTGAACATGTGTCCTGATCCTCAAGAGCACGCAGAGGACTCTCTGTAAGATAGATGTGTTGTGTCGACTGCATGGCAAATAATTCATGCTTTGGAGGTATTTATACATATACAGTAATCCCCCACTTTTCACTGGTGTTATGTTCCAAGAGTACCCGCATATAGTGAAAAACTGGTTAAAAAAAGCCTAAAATGCCTATTTTTATAGTGTAAACCCAAAATATGCCCCCAAATATGCTCCCAGAACCCGACCATCATATCTGATGATCCCAAACACATTAAGATTCCTCAAGAATCTGATTAAAAAAAGTCAGAGAGTGTGCAAAGCTGTGATCAGAGCAATAAGTGATGTTTTCAATATTAATCTACAATGTAGCCAATAATAAAAACAAAGACTTTTGACTGGTAGTGTATGTAAAAAATGTGACGGTTCTGTATATTATCAAATAATGAGACTTTTACTTCCGCTCAAGTATTAGTGAGGATAGCAGTCTTCTTTTTCCCATAGTTCCTTTATAGTTAGTAACATGACTGCATTTTTGTTTTTAATTATTCAATGTTGACAGCATTGTGATTCATCTTTGTGACTAGATCACATGCCTCACTTTGGACCTTAAAGATTTTATTTTAGACCAAAAATATCTCAACAGTACTCAGGGTTTTTTTTAGCTACTTTAATGGGTCTAATTAAGTTTTTTACTGCAGTCATTATTTCACTGAAGTAATAATCCTTTTACTGGAGGATGGGTTCAAGCTACTTTACCCACTTCCAGTTAGTACTGGTGTGTTTAAGTTTTCTTCTTGTACAGCTAAGAGTAGCTTGTTTGTACTATTTTCCTTTCACATAAACTAGGAAAGATTTTTCCACACGTCGTCACTCATTTCTTGTTAGCTCTGTTTCTTTTTTGTTTTCATCACATTCACATTGCCAACAGCACCTTCACTGCTTGGCTGCCATTTAGCTGTATTTTTGATATGACTTTGATATGACTATTTTAAGTTATCTTTTCTTTTATCTGAGCCATTGATTTTGCTGCTTATACTTACATATGGACTTTAATAACTGTACCCTTTTCAGACAACACAGTTTATGTATTTGTTCTTCTTTTGTCAGCCTTCCCCTTTCATTTTTCTTTCTTTCTGCCTCATTTTTCTCCCCGTGATTCAGTTGAATCCTCTTTCAAGTTGGATTGCTTGTTTGTGTTTACCCTTTCACTTGCACTCTCTCTCAGTACAAGCAGCAGCACACGCTACTTCACAAAGTGAATGGGGCGCTCATGCTGATCACTTTCTTCATCTGTCGAGTCCTTCTCTTCCCCTACCTCTACTATGTGTATGGCAGGTACGGCTCTTCACATCCCTTCTTCTGGCTTTCTCTCTCTCTCTCCTTTTTTTTCTGTCTCTTTCTCTTGTTCTCTCTCTCTCTCCCCATTTTCAAAATGGGGTGGCTGTGTGTGCAACAACACTGAAAGGGATACACTACCATTCTGAAGTTCAAAATAATGTAAATGAATGTAAATGTTCAATAACAGTTCTGAAGATGCATCTATACATTTTGATAGGATGCTAGTTATGTACATTCATCAGTAGGAAACTGTAAACCTGCAGAACATTAGATGTGCCTAGTATATGATTCTGAAATGACTGAGAATGAAGTCATTTGATGAAGTCAATGATAATTATATATAATGATTATATAATAATAATGATGACACATTCAGAATTTACATCCATGATCCACAACACCTATAATAAAGTTCTAATAAAACAGTTCTAATGAACAGCCATATTGAAACCTGGAATCTCCAGAATGCCTTGGATTTGAGTAAAATATACGGTAGATAACTGGCAAATAAATGAGTATAATTTATTTCAAACAGTACATTATTTATTTAGCAACCACAAAAAAGTTCAATACAGATGCTAGAATAATAAAAATGACTGGTGCACCTTTGGCTTCTCACTGTACGCTCTGTCGCCTGCTGTCCATGAGAACCTTTTTGTTGCTCCTCTCTCCTCCTGCAGATACGCCTCCATTCCTTTCTACCTGGTACCGCTGGCAGTGCCCTGGCAGTGTAACATGGGGGCGCTGCTCCTTATGGCTCCACAGCTCTACTGGTTCTCTCTCATCTGCAGGGGGGCCCTGCGCCTGTTTACCGGCCGCTCCTCGCGCTCCAGATTGTCTGACACACATGGCTCCTCCCCATCCTCGCACCCGGCCAATGGCTACAGCAGTAAGATGAGCTATCTGGACACACCCACCACCACGAGCCACTAAGAAAACGACAAGCAGCAAGAGACTCCAGATGGACAAAAAAAGGGGAAATGAAGTGTTGTAGATGAACTGAGTAGCTACATGAGCCTGAAGGACACTGAATCCAAACCAGAGGAGCAAAGCTGGACCAGAGTGGGAACTGTAATGGAGTAGTTGCACTATTGTACTAGAATACAGTACGGTACAGTACCACGGTTAACTCCGAGACCCATGAACCGCCTCTAGGACTGCTTTAGTAGACGGCCCAGAGCTACGCTGTCAAAAAGACTTTGACGAAAATAAAAAACGCGGTAGTGTTTGCACAATGGCCAAGCCTTTGTCTACCGCACAGGTTTGCGTAAACCAAGGCAATATGCATCAATATTATGCATCATAAGACGCTCAAGGGGTCGTCATGAGAATCGTATTGGCATGTCAGTGTTGCCTGCAAGAAATAATCAGCCAGTAAAAATTTGTCATATTCAGAAGTGATATTTTCATTCGCGGAACCTCACAGTGAAACACAAAACGGCAATAAATCCGAAACTGCTTTTAGAAGCAAGATCCTGAAATAAGGATTCGCAAAAAAAGGCTGCTGATCTTCACAACGAAAATATTCAATAAACTTTGACTCTCCCATTAAAATATAATTAGATTAATGAATAATAACAAAAAGAAGAACTCTATGAAATGTAAGCGAGCCCAGTCTAGCAGAAAGAAGTGACAGCTCAGGAACCCAGAATGTATTCATTTGTAGGCGATAGTGCATTGTTAATAGATGGCCTGGCTAAAGCTTAGTAACCGAAGCATAAAGTTAAAGGCAAAGATTTCGCCCGAAAGTCCTACTTTAAGGCCAAACATGCGACTTTAAAGCAGAACTTTCGGGCTGATCTTTACCAGCACTATCTACTGTATGTATCTATACACAAATATATGTAATACCTGTGTAAACTAAAACATAAACCCACAGACGACCCTGAATTTATAGGCAAAATGATCAAATATATTAAGCTGCCTTATCCCATTTTAGAATTGGGTATAATTTTAGTTTTATCTTTGCTTTTTGGCTAGAGTATTTGCAAAAAAAACATTTCTACATTTGTTTCTTATTTATTGTTACAAATCCTGACCTTTATTTATTGTTCTTGCTGTTTACTTGTGTGTCCATTCAGTCCAAGAGTGCTGTTATCATACTGGTTATGAAACGGTATTTTTGCGTTTACGTTTGTAATCCCGCATACAATCTCCGAAACAATATTGATATTTATATAATACCCCTGACTTGCTTGCACCTACTCTTTTCTAGTGTTTTGCGGTTATACTTTCGGAATGACAGTGGAATAAATCATATATAGTAGAAAAACGACTTTGTTTTGAACCCAGTTCTGACCCGGTCATGTGCGGATAGCATGCCGTCGCCAAACGCAGTTCAGCTCACTTAAAGGTCATTTATATTTAACAACAAAAAAACAGATTCAGATACTGAAAGGAAAAAAAGAAATATTATATTAACAGCTGCATATTTAAGGGGGTTCTTTTGCTTGACTGACTTGGTTTTGTTTTTGAATGTTCCGTGTTCTGTAGCAGTTCAATCCCCGACTTTGAAATGAAGGCACTGTTGTATTTCAGTCTCTCATTGCAAATGTATAATATATACTCTTGTCCCATGTCTCTCACGGCTACCGTCACTTTATTCCTGAATATCTGCATCAAAATCGCCTTCTCTGGTAAAAGGCAATTTTTTTTGGAGACAGAAGAGTCGTCGGCGGTTAGCATTACACTAATTTTATATATTTTACATTGCAGAATATACAGAATATGGTTTATTGTCATCACAATGTTAGGCTTTTCAGTATGCAGTAATATGCAAATGAGTCTTTAACCGATCAGGTTTAGTACTCACATAATCCAACTAGTTAAATGTTTATATGTTAAAATGTGTTATAGATTCACTGGTGTTTTACTGTATAATTTGATGATTAGAATTTAACAGTATAACAGTAACAATAATACTAGTATTGCAGACCTTACTTTTTTTGTCTCAATCGATGTATGACGTAGAAAAACTTTTCGCTTCTTTATGCTCAGAAAAAACGAATCTAGACACCACATTTATTCAACTGTAAAATATCTTCATTTCCCTCTTTCATACACTCGACAATAAAGCACTCATAGCCACGTACGAGTTTACACTTGGTCGTAAAAAACCAGAACAACACCATGAACATCAAAATTTGTTGTTAAAAATTAAATTAAATCACAGACAAAAGACCCCCAACAAAAAAACCCCCAAATAAACGAGCGTCCGGTTTGAAATGTCTGTATTGGCTGTTCCTCAGTATCTCCTCTGCCTGGGGCTGAAGACGGTGCTGGGGTCGCTATCTCTCTCTCTCTCCTTCTCTCGCTCTCTCTGGCTATTGGGCGATAAGCGCTCCTGTGGGACCGGCCTAACCGAGGACTTGTCGCTTTTAAAGAGGTCACAACCTGTCCTCCGGAAATGCTCCTCGATCTTCTGGTGCCGCTTCATGTCAGAGAGAACTTTGTCCAGCCGTGCCTCGCGCTTCACTGTGGAACGGCCGGAAGAACCTGATAAGAGTAGTGATATGAGAGAGAGCGAGAAAGGGGAGAGAGAGTTGACACCACAATATTAAAGCATAAGTTCCATTTGCAATATTCCCTCAAATTATGACTGATAAGCAAAGACAGTGTTGAAGCTACAAGGCTACTACAGGCTTATATCCCACTTATCAAGGCTTATATCCAGGGATTGACATGTGGTACACAAGCCTGCATAGACATAAGTGGTACGCAAAATGCAGTCTTCACAGCACAAATGCGTATCTAATCTGTGACTGCAAACGCCAAACCAACCTCTGCACAGACAACCCCATCCCTGCCCCATGCCAAGACAAAGAAAGCAAACGCCTTTCAAAGTTGTCATACCTGGAGTTCTCCGTCGGGCGAGGAAGGCGTTTTTGGGAGTGGTCATGGTCTGCTCTTCATTAAAATCAAACTCAGTCGGTGAGGGAGCCCTGCAACACACGAGAACGTCCCATGTGGGAAGAAAGGAATCTTTACAGTATCTACGTACTAAAATCAGATTTTCAGAATGTCTGAGGCTTTATAATAGTTTAGGCAAAACAAAACAAAACCAGCCAAACAAAAGTCAGAACGAACAAAAAGAAAGACAGATCTGACAGTGGGTGTGGGACACCTACTCCTCAATGCACTGGTATGCTTCTACAAATAATCATTATTCTATGAATAACACTAATAAAAAGTCTAGAAAAGTGGTCTCTCCTAAAAACCAAGCTGCATTTGAAGTGCATGTTTTTCAGTCTAATCTGCACTGGCTCAATCTGTAGTGTATGACCAATTACCATGGATACCAAATCTGATGTTTCAGTCCTTATAAAACAATATAAAACTTATAATAGAAGCCAATGGGCAAGTGCTTAATTGTGATATGGAGTCTGTGGTGACTGCCTGAAAGCCGTAGATACAAAAATAGGCTGATCAAGTCAATGAATACACAGAAAGTAGTTCAGGTCACTCACTTCCGCTGGTTGTCATCTTGCTTGGCCTCTTGAGAGTCGTCTCCGTCCCTCTCTGGTGAAGGAGTGCGTGGAGGAGTGGGTGGTCTTCGAGGGAGAGGAACCCAGTTCAGCTCCAGGATTTGTCCTTTAGCTAGCAGTTCATACAGGCGCTTGATCTCCTCTGGCGGAGGCATCCAGTTCTTAGGGTCCTCCATCTCATCATCACTGTAAGGGATTTCCCAGTCTTCCTCTTCCTGCTGTGCCTGCACGCCTCCATCCATTTCTTCATCCACCGTCGCCCCCTCTTTTTGCTCTTCAGCCTTTAATGACTTGTCTGTCTCCTCACCTTAAGAGAAGAAATCACATGAACTTAACAGTCACTAGGTGGTGTAATATTGTTAACACGATACAGGGGGTCCTCAAGTTACAGAGACAGTGTCCTAGGACAGTGATTTAACCTGCATTGAGGTGTAAGTCAAAAGTTAATAACCTATCCTAACACAGTTATAAAATCTAGAACATAAAAACAGAAAAAGGACATAAATATACTGCACTTGAACACTGTACTGTAGTAACAATGACACAAAATGAGTACAAATATTGTTCAGAAGCCGTGATAAAGGCCAGAAAGGCACCAAACATACGTACATACATAGCAACACAAACGAAACACTAGTGCTTAGATAAGCATACTCCCTCAATCATACGCTGCATTACTGCGTATTCTGTATATTCTGTGTATCTTCTGCCGTGCGCCACTAAACTAATTTGCCCACAAGAGCGCTATAAACTTGAAATGTCGCATGTCGAGACCCTCGTAACGCGAGGACCCCCTGTCCATTTAAACAAAACAGATCCAGTTAAGCATTTCTATACATATTTTGAACTTGCTGGTACACTGAAAAGCTGCCTGTTTCTTAAAAAAAGAGGTTAAGAACAGGCTTTAAAGATTTTGGCCAATATGTAGAATTATCGTAAAGTGGGCCTTATAGTCATATGTGAACACACCACAAAACAGAGTGAAATTTGTTCTCTGCATTTAATCCATTCAGTGGGCAGCCAGGAATGCAGCACCTGGGGAGCAGTGTGTGGGGATGGTACCTCAGTGAAGTTAAAAACAGGAAAAATGCAGCTCACTTCTATACCTTTTCCCTCCTTTCCCATGGTCTCCACTGTCGTCTCGGCTGCCCCTTCACCTCCTCCTTTCTTCTTGTCCCCCTCCTCTTCCTTCACTTTAACCTCCTCCCTCACAGCCATCGTGTCTACTCTGCTAGAGAGGGAAGACTCTGTTTCCTCCACTGCCTGCATCAGGGCAGCTGAGAGAGAGACCTGGAAGAGTTTGGCTGCTGGTTTCACACGGCCTTGAGTTAACACTCATCTGCAACAGGACAGAGTGCACATGATGGTTACAAAAAACAAACATCACCTATTTGCATCATTTTCATTTATACTGTGATCTGAAACGTAGCATTCACAAAAGTAAATACATTATAGTCTGATACTGATGAAGGGGCACAGTCATGCTGGAATAGAAACGGGCCTTTCCTGAACGAAGCTGAAAGCATGTTGTTATCCAAGTATTACGACTGCCCTTCACTGGAAGTAAGGGGCATATCCCAACCCTGAAAAAACAGATGTGTCCAAATACTTTTGTCTATATAGTTTATCTATATAGATGTGTGACCTTAACCTTTAACAGTATAAACGTGTTAAGTTCATGAACTTGTCTTAAGTGACCCAAATCTTTATAAATAAAAATCACCACTTCTCTGAATTTTCTATTCCACCTTAAAAGATGCATCAGTTTCACTGCAGTGTAAACATTCTGCAGACATTTGAGAGAACTAATCGACCAAAAAGCACGAGTTAAATGCACGAAACATTATCAACATAACATAGGCCTGCACCTAATTCTTCTTCAGTTAAGCTGTTAAATGCTCATATTTGAGTAAAAGGCTCCTGTCTGAGTAATAGCGACAGTTAGCATGCAGGCTAACGACTGTAAAAACTCGGGTAATAAAGTCTGTAAAGAAGAAACAGTACCGAGTTTACACGAAGGAGTTCCTGAAGCACTGTGCTGTTTTTGATATTTTCGACATTAAATCCCGAATATCTCCGAGTTATCCTAATTTATCATAGTAAAAGTTGGTACATGTTGATCTTAATACGAACGATAGACTCCCGCCGCCACCGGGGGTCGTCAACACGAGCTCATTCATCCGCAGCGCCTCCCCGGGACTCGGAGGACCACCTCACGCTCACAGTTTAAAATAACTCAGATTTTTATCATACATTTTGTGGCAAAATCTCGAGTCAAATCTAATGTACAGTAGGAAACACCGAACACTCTCTGTTAGTTACAAGCTTGTAGTTTATTCTCCTTGCAAAGAGGACTCACATTCCACAGAATGCATGTAGTTAGCATCATCACTGACTTTTTTTTAGTCGTTAATGAAGTAGACGGTAATAAACAACTCCTTGTACTGGGATATCTATCCATCTATCTATCTATCCATCCATCCATCCATCCATCCATCCATCCATCCATCCATCCATCCATCCCTCCATCTATCTATCTCTCCATCTATCTATCAATTCA
>JBBPDB010000108.1:27318666-27330568 GCA_037974465.1 Brachypetersius altus
CTTGAAATAGATGACTGTTCTTTAAATCTGAAAGAGCAGTTAATGGTAGCCAGATTATTCCAAATGAAATAAAAAATTAACCCTTATGGCCACAACATATCCTCTGGCTGAATAATAAATCCGTTAATCATGACAGTTATGTACTGCATGCTTGGCTTCTCGAGGGCCATGAAAGGCACAGTGGAGATTTGAACTGCAGTCCCAGAAGTATAGCAAGCAGTGCTTTAATAAGAAAATGGAAAGCTGCCACAGTGTTCCAGTGAGTGCCTGACGCCGTCTTTTCTTACACCCTCCAAGGACTTTGGGATGGCAGAAGAGTTTGCTACCAAAGCTCTAGAGCTGAAACCCAAATCTTATGAGGCGTACTATGCCAGAGCTCGGGCCCAACGCAGCAGCAGGTAGGACATCTGTCATAATATACTTCCTTTTTAAGCAAAAAGTAACACAACCTGTTAAAAGTAATAATAATTTGGAAAATATGGTCATATTTTAATTGGGCACCCATTACCCGACACCCATTACCCAGCTACTGGAACCCAACATCCATTTTTGATTTATCCCTTCTTACATACCCAGGACTATCAAGCTTCTTAAAACTGCATGTCCTTCTCTTGATTTCTGGGTCCTTATTATGATTTGAGACATTATCTGCTTTAATTTTTCTCTACAGGCAATTTGCTGAAGCTCTAGAGGACCTCAGGGAAGCCTTGAAGCTGTGCCCCAACAACCGTGAGATCCTACGGCTCCTGCAGCGAGTGGAGGAAGAGTGCAGACAAGTCACACAGACGGAGGAGCCTGAACTCGAGCCCCCACCATCCCCACCCCCATCCCCTTTACCTGTAGATGAAGATGAGGAGCCACCTCATCACACCCCACCCCCTGAACCACGGCTGGATGACATGGAACCTGTTCAGGATCTATTTGAGGACGATGACTTCCTGGAGCAGGAGTTGGAGGGCGTGTCCATTGGTCTTCCTCCTGAACCACGGGCCAACCCATCCAGCCTGCCAATAATCCACAGCCCGCCCCTCTCCCCCATCCCTCACGAGGCTGCCTACCTGACAGGAGGTCAGGCCTTCGAATTCCACCCGAGCTCCACTTCCTTATCATCCCCGACTCACCAGAGCTACCAGTCCACCTCACCATGCGTCTCTCCCACACACCAGAACTCCCATTACCGCCACAGTCCTCCACACACCTCTCCTGCACACCAGGCCTCTTACCGTTTCAGCCCTCCCCCCATGGGCAGTGGGGGTCAGGGAATGGACTACCAGAGCCCCCCACCTTCCCCTCTTCGTCGCGGCGCTCCATACAGAGCCAGCCCACCCTTGGAGAGTGTTTGTCTTTACCGTTCGCAGTCAGGATCTCCAGTGCGGTACCAACAGGAGGCTTTGCCCAGTCGCCCTAAGTCACCCCTGTCCAAGATGAGCAGCCAGCGTTCCTTCCAGCTCCAGTCACAGACGTCCCAATGCTCACAGTCCTCCCAGCACCACCAGGCCCAGGGCCACAGACTCCAGCCCTCTGTAGCCCAGATTGTTCGCACCAGCCAGCCTGGGAACGTCTATGGCCAGCTGGCTCACCCGCTCAGCAGCAGATATCAAGGCACCTCCATGGACGTGGAGCGGGAGAGGGAGCGTGAGGCTCGCTTAGTGTATCAGCCTTCTCTGGATGGAAGGTCCATGTCTCAGGTCCAGTCCAGTCTGAGTGTCGGGGCCCTGTGCCAGCATGGGGGACGAGGTGGACCTGGTGGAGTCCTTGAATCTGTTGTGGGAAAAGATGATGTCCCTCAGCGCCCGGCTTCAGCCTACCGCTCAGCAACCGGAGGCCCAGGAGGTATGCGCTTCAGCCAAACACCCCAGATTAGCCGAAGCCAGTCGGCGGCATACTATCCTGTTTCCAAGCATGAGCTGGAGAGGGCTGTGGCGGCATCCTCAATGCCCCCTTGCCAGCTAGGATCACCTGAGATCCCACACCTGGTGCGTAGGCCCATCAGTGCCAACACAGGAGACCTGAAGCAACATGTGCCCACACCCAGACCCCTCATCCACTCTCAGAGTGTGGGGCTGCGCTTCTCCCCATCTAGCAGCAACATTTCCTCAGGCTCAAGTGGGAATCTAGGGGCTGGCTTTAGACCTTCCTCCTCCATGGCCCAGATGGAGATCCCACTACAGGTGGCGTATGAGCGCAGCTTCGACGAGCCGTCCTCACTCTCACCCTCTCAGAGTGGACTTTACCCCAGCGAGCCAGCCCGCTCCCGGACCACGCCCTTCATGGGCATCATTGACAAAACGGCACGGACTCAGCAGCAGTACCTGCACCAGCCGTCACGTGCCTGGCCTGTGGCGCCTCTGGACAACGTCATCACCAGCCCTACATCCCCCGGGAACCTGATTCACCAGGCGTCCACCGCTTCCTCCTATAGCCCACCCACCTCTCTAGGCAACATCGCCTACTACAACAAGACCAACAATGCCCAGAACGGGCACATGCTGGAGGATGAGTACTACGTTCAGCCACAGCCCTCGTCATTGGGGAAGTTGGCCAACGGTGGTGCCCGCGATCGGGATCTCCTGGAGCGGGTTAGTCAGGTGCCCACGTACCAGGATGTGAAGGTGGCACGGACGATGCCTGTTGCGCAAGCGTACCAGGAGAACATGTACCGGCAACTCTCGCGGGATGCCAGGCAAGGCCCCACCTCACCCATCAAACCAAAGAGACCCTTTGTGGAGTCAAACGTGTAAAGAGGCCAGTAAGGCATGAAGAGTGGTGAAGGAATGAGTGTGTGCGTGTGTGTGCGTGTGTGAGAGAGTGTATGTTGATGTGAGATTGTGGATCAAGGTAATAAACAGGCAATTAAAACAAGTCAGTATTTGAAACTCTACCAAACCAGGGAGGATAATGATGATTCGTTGCAAGTTCATAGACGATATTGCTGATGCCCCAATCTGTGCCTATTTGGGGCATAAGCTTGAGTTAAGTTTGAGTGACGCTGGGATTTTAGAATCCCTTGAATACGATACTAACTACTGAATGTTCTTTTCAACTCTGCACATTATGTGAAAGCACATTTCTGAACCTTCCCTAAATTGAAGCCACAAACGCACAGATTGAGGAACAGTGTGTGTCCTGCGGTTCTGATCCCACGAGTGAGAGCAAGTATCCGAAGTGGATAAGACTGCGTGAGTCAGGGACTCTGTGAATCTACAAGCTCAACTCTCTCAACCAGGCGATTCAAAACAGGACTGCTAGGGCTTTCGCAGCATATAATGTTGGATTGTTCAATGCTGTCTAATAAAGAAGAAAACCTCTCAAACTGTCAGAAATAACTAACCGCTAAGCTGTAGTTACAGAAGGAAAACAAAGGAATATTTATAACTGAGTTAGATAATGTATAGAAATATCAAAAATATGAACAATTTCTGTGTTTGTTTTATTTTGGGTTGTCTTTATTTTTCTATCTTTTTTTTTTCTTTGGAGAGATGGTACTTAATATTTTGGGAAACTGCAGATACTGAGAATATGGATTTAGAGAGGGGATTGTACAAACTTTAAGTATGCCATCTATAAAAGCATCCTTATAGGAGGAAGATCATTTGCATTCGCATAGCCTACAATAAGAGTGTTTTAATACTTAGCAATTTTCCAGACAAATAATGTTCCTGGTTGGAAAACACATTTGTTGTTGAAGTAATTGCTTCTACAAACTGGAAAAGTAGCTCACGAGCTGTTCGGCCTTACAACCCTGTTCTTATGAGTTGTCTGAATAATTTCTTGTCTGAATATCACTTGGTTCAAAAGGTTGTACACGCCCCGCTCTACAGTGCTTCAGGGGACTGAAAGATAATTGATATCCATTTCTTTTTCCAGACAGTTAACAGTTACTGTATTGTTCTCAGATATTAAAAATACATTAGTATATTTAGCTACAGTATTTGTTTTAACCTTGAACCTTTCAGTGACATTTTTAATTCCTTTTTTGCTGCACTGTTTGCCTGTGAAAGTTCTGAAGAAAGAGAGCACTTTATTAATTTCTTGCTGATGATTGTGAATCATTTTGGGGATGGGGGGCGGGGGGGGGGGGGTGATTAATGGGAGTATAAAACGGGGAAAAACTTCACTAACATACAGTAACACTGGGAAAACTATTTGTGAAGTAGGTGTCCTACTAGAAAAAAAAATAGCAGTTCTTGTCCTTGGTGCAATTCTCATTTTCTTTACTTTTTTTCCGAGCAAATGAATAAGCAGTAATTTAAAAAGAGCGAAACTATGTTTTTAAAAAGATATGTATATAATAGCCTTTATAGAGCGCATTGTATTTGCTGTATATACTAGCCAGATGTGTTTATGCATATGAATTAATTCATAACCCTCTTATAACTAATTCTCCATTGTTCCAGGGTTACAGCAACCATTCAGCCCAAACTGCTAATGTATATGAATAACCAGTATGTGGAGGGCAACGGTTCAAGCTGGCTATCAAATGTGGATACAGGTGACCAGGGTTCAGTAGCATACTTACACTTCTGAAGAGGAACGAATCGAGAGATAGTGTAATTTTACTATACGAGATTACCATATCTCTGCAGTGGAATGCAATATAGCCAGTGTACAGTGTTCAAGCTGTGTGTTGGTCATATGTTCTCAATAATGGACTCTAGACAGCTGCTGTCTTGAGCATACCCTGGCAGGTCAAGTATTTCCGCTAATAACCCTTCAGCCCAGCTCATTCAGGCTCGCCAGAATCAAGAGGTGCCTAACTTAGTTCTGGGAAAGGACTAAAGACATTCAAGGGAGCTTTTGGTCTCATAAGGTATGGGATAGTTTTTTCAATGTAGATTATTTTGTTGTAAATACAGACGCATGTTGTATCTGATGGGCGCAGGCCGGAGTGTATCTGTTTTATCTGAACCGAGAGGAAGAATGAAGTCGGTGCCCAAATAATCCGTTCCACTCTCTCATTTCTCCAAACGTTAATCAACACACACACACTACTGACCTCTGAAGGGTTGAACTGGTCTTTTTTTTATTCTTTGCATTTGAGTTATTATTAATGTACTTGCTTGCTGAGCTGAGTTCTCTTGTCTGTAAATGTGAGCTTTCAGAGCGCTGTGACAAAGTTCAATGATGACAATAAAACAGAATGTGTTTTTATCATACAGGGCACTGTCATGTGTTATGGAGCTCAGGCTGGAATATTTTGAGCTACTATAATATATTTTGAGATTATAATAATGTAGCCTGAGAGGTTAACCTCTAAAGCTTAATTTAATCACTGAATTATTTGAAACGCATATCAATTGTAATCGCACAATTTGACTTTTTTCAAATGTTTTCAAATGTATGTTTCACATACAGCTTGAAATTTCTGTGAGTCACCAAAATAGTTCCAAAACTGATGCACTTATTCCTAGAATATGTATCTATTGCTCTGGAAACCACTGGAAAATGGTTTCCAGAGCAAAGTTGTTGAACCAACAACTGTTTGATTTAAGCGTTAGTATAAAATTCATGGTCTTTTACAGACAGAAAATGCAAGTATGTATCTTCAAAATAGTCATTGCTTTGAAATTGCAGTTTTCCGGTTCATAAAATATACCCTTGTCTGTAAAGCACATCCCAAAGGAACAGTTGCCAACCACGTTTATACACAATTTGAAAACAGTTGAGTTGTTGCATTAAAAGTGAAACACCATTAATTTCATAAATACACTTAAATCAGGCAGAAAATTCTGCACTTGTATTCGTACAATTTAATGTGAAAAGTTCTAAGGACCTTTCCATATTCGGTCATAAGAGCATAACTTGTTTTTTATATTTGCCAGAAGTGACCAAACAATGAAGTGTTGTGTGCATATACTTTTAAGCGTCTTTCTTTACTATCTGTAGCTACATTTTTAAACACTGATGAAAAACATAAGGTGAAGATCAGTGGCCCCCATCGCTTATAAACTTTGCAAACTCAAAAGTCTATACATGTCAATGGGATTAAAGACAAAAAGTTGACATGGGTTTGATGCTGAACGACATCAAACATCTTTTAACTGAAAGTGGGTCATACCTCTCAGCGGGTTCCAGGCTTAATCTATACAAAGCAGCCAGCCTGAGAGGCAAGATCTTGCGAATTTGGTAAAGAAAGGAGATGGTGATGAGAAATTGAGGATGACTTGAAGACCATGGGGAATTTTCTGGAATCCTGATGTTAAAAAAAATTCTGAAATGTAAGATAAATTGATGATCTTAGTAAAAAAAAAAGGAGGGTAAAAATGCAGCCAAATGGAACAGAAACGTGCCGAATACCAAAATCATGTATTTTCCGACACTTACAACCCAGACACAGATACTCATCTATTCACTAACCCCTAATAAGTTTTTGGGACGTCACAAAACTAGTGGTGTCAAATTAATACATTGATTTCAAACAATCACCGGAAAAAATGTGCTACAAAAATCAATGCTGCTTAATCGTGTGACTCTTTAACCCGGTCCGGTTCTGGCCACGGGTTCTCTGTACAATGGAGGAGATGAAAATGCACTGCTTGGCTTATTGAATGGAAAGCTTGCATTTAAAAAACTAACAGACAGAACGGTTGATAGAAGTATTGTTCTCAGGAGGAATGTGTGTATTATTGGAGTACATCGGATGTAAAATATTACCTCAACACAAATCCCTTAGGAGCAAACCTGGCTTTCCGTGCCTTAACAGCCCCATTCAGGCGCCAGCGGCCGGCCACACTGGACCAGGCAGTGTGGCTAGAGATGCCTTGTATGCATGGGCACCAGAACCATTATAACAAGAGGCGACTTTTAAAAATTAAAATAGGTATTGCTCTGGTAACCATTAGAAAATGTCATAGAACCACTAGTCATGATGTACTGGTTATTTGCTAACCCCAGCACTAACACGGAAACTGTAAATATCCTTCACAATTTTTTGCTTTTGTGATGTCCGGGCCTCCTCAGCCACCCCTCGTCCTCGTGCTGGTTGTTTATGTTTGGGCACTGCTTAGCGGTTAGCAGGGCAATCAGACACCTGAACGGAATGAACCCAGACAAACAAGGATGAGGGGGAGTGGCAGATGGGGCCTGGACGTGATGTTTAGCTGTACTCAGAGGTTTGAAAGTAGCCAATCCGAGGATGTTATTTATTTCTCCTTGCTCTTGATTGGCTGCAGCCCTTTGACGCATATGTGGCAGCTGCAGTCCAGAATTTCCCCCTGGGAGTCTTTCGTTTTGTTCTTCGTGAAGCCTTATAGTTTAATTACTGTAAATAAATATTTAACCTGCTTATACCAAAGAAAGCACATGTGCATGAATTACAGTACAGTTTATACAGGGGTCAGTATTTTACCTTCTAGCACTGCGAGAGTTCAGTGTAAACTGTACAGTATGGATATGGGTTTACCTTTACATTTCTTTTGAGCTTTAGGGTCTACACTATTAAAATAGGCCTTTTTAGGCATTATTTTTATCACATTACAAATTCACTTTCTTTTACAATACGCAGGTGCTCCTGGAACTTAACCCCCACAATAAGCAGTGGTTTACTGCAGACTTGCAAGAGGATTTAAATATAAAACAGTTTGGTCTTCTGTAATACTTACCATTTGAGCATCTTTTGCTGAGAAACTAGGCATCATAGAAGCGCCAGTGTTTTTACTACAGAACAAAAAAGTCTGTAGGAACCATGGAATGTAGAACAGTACTCTCTATGCAGACTGAGTACCTTTAACATTCTTTTAAGAGAGACCTTTCTCTGTGCAAGATGAAATTAAAGGAACAATGGAATTACCCGAGCAAAAAGTCTTCAGTCTTAAGGGCTTTGTTTTGAAGATGCTGCTTTTGGTGACGACTTTAAAGGTAAAGAAAAGTCAAAAGGCATGATGAAGATTTAGTCCTTCTTGGGTTTGGCTGTGAGGAGATGCACAAATCCTGGGATAATCACCATCACCACCTGTGGCACGATGCTATACTTTAGGAAGAAGAGGGAGTAAAATAGCAGGGGCGGAACGGTAGGCAGAGGAAATCGGCTGATGTGGAAGAGTGCCAAGGCAGAGAGGGCCAGGCAGAGTGTCTTTGGTACCCAAGGAAGGTCCCATCCCCCTGGGTTCCAGTACTGGGCAAGCCCCAGGCCAAGTAACGACCCAGCATCGCGAGACAGTGAAGAGAAAGGAGCAGTGTCCATTCGAACCCACTCAGACTTGGAACACCATCTTTTAGCCAGTGAAACAGACCTGGAGGAAGTGGTGGACAATGTTATCATAAAGATCTGCAATATAACATGCTATTATTTCATTAACTTATTTTTTAACCAATTTGATTTTTTCTCTTTCAGTTCCCTCCACTTGTTTTCGCAAATCCTGGATATAACGTTTTAGGGGTACATGACATTTTTGCATCTATATACTTTGTCTTTTTAAAATACTACTAGTACTACTGTCCTGCTGGCCTGTTTTGTCCATTCCATTTTTTTTGCAAATGTCAGAAAAACTAAACTAAACCTAATAGAAAAACAAATAATACCTAATGTGTACAGTGCATTCAAGTCTTGTGATATTTTTGCCCTACAGCTCACACTCCTCTGAAGGTTAGTGAAAAAGGGCTTATTTAGAACCTACAGTGAACTGTGCTTAAAAACATGCACACACAGCCATAGAAAATTTTCCCTTTTTTTCTGTTCACTGTTTGCAGCTGTGTGTGTGCGTGTGCAAAGTGCACAGGTTGCTATTCTTTTATGAACTATTGCAGTGTGAGCTGTGTAAAAAATAAGAACTGTCTCCATATGTGTTGAGAGTGCAGTACTGTTTGTAGAACAGCTTTTCTATTTGCTGTATTCCAGCAGCTTCACTCCTGATTCAGTTTCTGATGAGATGAGACCGAGCTCACACATGCACTTAACATTACCAATTGCTGCAATTGTAGAATAATGTAATAGTTTAATATTTCCAAGGTATAATGAATTATTTATATGTATTTTGTTGTTTGGAATTTTGAATCAAGTATGGTCAGTAGTGTATAAAACAGTCACATACACATTTTACAAAGAGACACTCCCACAAATCGTAAAAGTCTGTATATCAGCAATGACTCAGCATTGAAAACATAAGCTTTAAGCTACATATTTAGTTTGCATACTGTTGGTACACTGTGCTACTTGTCAGTGATTTTGTTCCTGTTTATGTTAATGAGTCTCTATTTGTTCTGTTCCAACCATTTATGTATGCACCAATTCCACAAAGACCATCACAGCATGTAGCCAATGATTTTACTGTGGGTTCCCCTCAGATGTCAGTCAGTCGCCTGCAGCTTTTCATTATAAATACCCTGAGAAATATAGCTGGCACTTACCAGGAGAGATCAATTCCATAGTTTTCCAGCCCAGCATACATTAGCAGTGCTCCTAACAGCAGAGTCATACTAGAGCACAGATAAAACACCAGGCGGCGATATACAGGCGCACTGCGGTTGAGGAACACTCCTAGCATCACCCCTGGGAAAAACATAACACACATGATACACTATACAACAGACAGTCATAGTCAGTAGTCATTTCACTATAACATATTTTATGAGGCATCAAGCACTGACCTGCCAGAGCTCCAGCAAAGACCTGGTGAGGAAAGTGTGCCAAGATGAAGATCCGAGACAGAGCAACAGTCACCAACAGCAGAGTGTAGAACAGGTAAGGCACTGCAGTCAGGATCTTACTGAGTTTGATTGAGAAACAGAAATGTTAAGTAAAACTTCATAGAAATGTACTGAGACTTCACATTTATGCACTGAGATTCAGAATAGAAGCTTTCTAACAGACCTTCCAGTGCGAGAATAAAGAAAGGAGGCCAGGGAGGACACTACCACCCACCAGACGGCACCAGTGACCATGGCATGACCCGAGGGACTACCTGAAGAGAGTGCATCAAATTGCAGATAAGAGATAAAACAGGTGCATAGAAACAGAAATGACGTCTTCTTTTATCTCGCAGTCTAAAAAAAGCATAAAATTAACACCTGTCACAGATTACCATTTACAATAAATTATTTTATTACTATTCAAGTAAAAAGGGCTTTCAAAGCAATGTAAATTATTAATGTGTTGTAAAGTAACATCTGATAGTAAAGGCAGTAAGACCTGTCTATTAAATCCTGATAGAAAACACAGCAGCCCACATTCTGCTCCATTTTACCATGACCAGGGTAAACACACACAGATTAGGTTTTAATCAGAGGCAACAAAGAGTAACATTCTGAAATGGTTCACCAAGGACACTAGGAGAACTGTCAATGTTTTTCATAATGTCTTTGTGCTCCTTATTCATTCTGCTGTTCTACAAGACTGGCCTTGAAGGAGAGGAGGAGACAAAGTATGGCATGACTTTATGCCAATAAGGATATGTACAGCTAAATTTGATGTACACTCAGTGTGTAAAGTTTAAATTTATACAGAGAACTACGTGTTTGTTTACTTTAAATGTGTACCAGTAACAGTGGTTCTCAACCTGTTTTACCTGTGTTTTCTTTTTCATGGCTAAACAGTAAACACTAAACAGGTACACATCTAAAGTAAACAAACATGTAGTTCTCTGTATAAATTAAAACTTAAAGAGCTTCTCAACTACCCAATGTTATAAACCAGTGGTTCTCAACCTGCAGATTGGAGTTAGAAGACATAACATTGACCTAGTAATCAGGCATTTACTGTAGTTTTGTCTTCTTCTCATTTTGCATCTGTAACTGGGACACAAAACACCAAAGAATGTCTTAAACCCACCTCTGAAAGGACATCATTTAAAAAATTTGAAATGTTTATAATATTCCATGAAATTTGATAACTCTTCCCAGGTTATGCATAATCAATCGCTGAAACGATGTAGGAGATCCATCATTTACGCCAGAAATAACCATCAGTGGCTCCAGGCAAATCTGCCCGAAATCTAGGCACAACCATGAATTTCACAGTTTCTTCTGTGTTCTAACCTGGTCCAGTTTCACAGGTGGACTGGAACTGCTCGACTTGGGGTGCATTTTTCACATATAAACGGGACTCCCCAATCCACCAGTACGGCCTCTCTCCAAACAGGATCCTAAGGGACAACACAGATAAGAATTTAATTACAATAGAAGGCAATGGATCAAAGACGTGCATAGACTGAGACTGGACCAGTCACTGCTATAATATTGGACTCTTACATACTCTATGGGTCGAATAGTCCTGGATTACATAGTGGCTGCATTCAAATCCTCACCGCAATGTCCGAACATCAAAACCTGAGCTCATTAATGCTCTGTGGCTGCAATCAAATCCTCATAATAAGCACCTGACCTCACTAACCATCTTGCAGCTGAATGCAATAAAATCTTAACAGCCATGTTACATAATAAACACGGCAGCAGTTACATTAGATTGCAT
Source organism: Brachypetersius altus (assembly GCA_037974465.1). Classification (NCBI taxonomy): domain Eukaryota; kingdom Metazoa; phylum Chordata; class Actinopteri; order Characiformes; family Alestidae; genus Brachypetersius; species Brachypetersius altus. The sequence goes on from JBBPDB010000108.1 coordinate 27,330,071, forward strand.
TAGATTGAATAAGATGCCAGTGTATTGTAAGGGTGAACTGCGCTAAATGGAAAAGGTATTGGGACATCTGACCGGGGACTTTAATGACATTGCATTCAACTACATAGATTAATATAGAAAACAATAGGAGAGAGGAGAGATGATCAAACATTTTGGTTTTCTTGTGCTCTTTGTCAAGATAATGGCAAAATTATCCACTGTCACAGAAAGCAGAGCAAAGGCACTGGCAAAAGGAGTCAAAGGCACAGGTATTATTTACACTTACAAGCATTTTGTCAACTGCAATGGGTGTTTTAGCCTGGTAGTTGCCATTCTTTAATATATTGATTCTTGTCTTTTTTATTTTCAGGTTTATGTCTGCATGTAACCACTCAGAGCAAGGGGTCAGGTAGGACAGTCGCTTTTTTGGAGGGACACCACAGCCTTTCCAGTTTTTAACAGGGTCTTCTTCTGCAGATTGTTGCTTAACCTCTGCATCCAGCTCACTGTGACTGGGTT
>JBBPDB010000108.1:27330668-27343451 GCA_037974465.1 Brachypetersius altus
AAACTGTACATTATGTTCATATTACTGTACATCCATCTGTAAATATCATCCAGTTTCTTCTTGTACATATAACCTTACGTGCACTTATACCTTATACCTTTATCCTGCACTTGCTGCTTATTGCACTTCTGGTTAGACCTAAACTGCATTTCGTTGCCTTGTACTTTTACATGTGTAATGACAGTAAAGTTGAATCTAATCTAAAAGTTACCATTCTGTCAAATGTGAACACACCACAGCTAACAGTGTGAACAGCACGAAATACTTCCTCTGCATTTAACCCAATCACCAAGTGAAGCAGCAGGCAGCCAGGAACACAGCACCCGGGGAGCAGTGTGCTCAGGGTCGAACCTATGAATTCCTGATCACAGGGCGAACGCCCTAACCACTAGGCTGTGTGGGTGTGTGTGTGTGTGTGTCTGTCTGTAATAGGGGCAATCTTTAAGCATATTTTGATATATGTTAGCTGCACTGATCACTGTGTGGTAATTTCACACTTGGACGAGCGCTCAATAAACTTTAACTCCAAACTCCAGCATCTCTCTCTCTCTCTCTTCTCTGTCTCTTCCTTCCCCCTCTCTTCTTCTCTCTCTCTCTCTTCCTCCCCACTTCTGTGCCTCCCTCTCTCCTCCCCTCTTTGTGCTTTTGTCTCTCAGTCATCAAAAGAATTCGCATAAAAAGGGAGAGAGGGAGTGAAGAGGGAGAGAGAGGGAGAAAGACATTGAGGTTATTATAATTTTGCTATTGCAACATTGGTAATGTTGGAATTTTTGGTCAAATCTTCCCTGACTAACTCAGTCTGCACCACTCATCTTGGCACTCAGCATTAAAAAAATGTTCATCAACGTTACTGTGACTAGGCTAACGATGTATATATTGTTAATAAAAATAAAGTGGTCCTTACACATGAACAAACCATGGCGCAGCCCACAGTGTGAACAATGAGAATTTCTTTTTTAAGTGAAGCAGTGGGCAGCCAGCAATGCAGCACCCAGGAAGTGTGTGGGGTATCTTACTCAAGGGTACCTCAGTGGTGGCACGGACAGTCCTTCAAACCCACTCCCTAACCACCCGGTCACCAGCTGTCATCAATTAGCAGTCATCAATTAAGACTACCGAACCTAGGCTACCATAGATTACATCAGCAAACCTTACATTTAGCTTTCGCAACTGTCAAGGTAAGGCTAGTTAGTCTAATTACTTATCTAGTTAACGTCAGTTTGTTTACAATAGCTTGTTGCATAGTGCACCGCAACTAACGCCATGCATTGTTTTATTTGTGACGACTTGGCATAATGTTAACATTAATGCCCACAATTAGCATATTGTTTAGCTGTGCATTTACTAAATGAGCACTGTGCTATGTCCGAACTGACCCCACTGTATTTTTTTGTATAATCAATTTCTATTCTGTTCTTAAGTGTCTTTATTAATTTTAAATTTAAAATTAATAAAATTAATAAAAATTGTTATTCCTTGTTTTTATTTATAAGTACAATTTGACTGTATTATTTGTGTCCCCTTCAAAAATAGCTCATGAGAAATTTTATATTTATTGTCCCCCCGCTACTGTTAAACGAAACTTTCATACCAAACTCATCCAGCAATGTCTTCATGGAGCTTGCTTTGTGTCCCAATACTTGTTTCCATATAGTGTTTGAGGGCTGTAATTAGATTACTTCTATTCAATACATGTCCCATTTGTATAACATCATGATAGACGGAATATGAGAGCAGTGCATTCTGAATGTCCAAACAGAATACGTCTCTCTAACAGAGTTATCAATGTCAGCTAATTTCTCCAACTTTCTCTGCGTTCATTTCTAACTTTTTTTCTCACTATGGCCTAGCTTGACTGTGTACGTCCCTTCTGATTGCAATTTACTGGATGTAAGGGCCACCAAAATTCAGTAATTGAGAGATGTGTCCCATTCTTTTGTCCAGATACAGTGTATGAAGGATGTAACTGGGTTACTTGGACAAATATATTGGGATACATCTCTCAATCACTGAAATCCAGAACATCCAGTGAATTGCAGATTTTATTCCATAGTAAGCACTCAGCAGTCCGCAGGTTTTAACATATATTTCACGTTTGGGGGGGTAGATGTATAACTTTTGCTCTCTAGCTGTGTCCTAGCTTGAATGTGCACGTCCCTATAGATGAAATAAATATTTTATTTCTTTAAACTTACCATTTAAAGACCAAATTGAGCCACTCTGACACGGCAGCGACCCACACGACCGCCAGGCCTGTCCGCCGGTGCAAGTAGAAAGCGAAGGGAAACACAATCAGGAACGCTGCCTTTGGGTCTCCTATATGAGTCGCCACTTGCCAAAAAGCCTCATATTCTCTCGTTTTCAACTGAAGAGCCTCTGCTAGCTGAATCCCTTGGGCGTGTATGCTCTCCATCCTTTTTTAAAAAGAATAAATACGTATTAGGGGGCGTCTGTTTACTAAATTAACGAGGTTACATCAGGTACAGGTGCCTGACAGCACTGACTTTGGGTCCATCTCAAACGATTCCCCGCTACCTTCGTAGTGCCCTATTTATTAGTAACGCTAGAAGTTGTGTCATATGTCGTGTTCTACATAGGAAGGGAAGGAGCCGTTTGGTATACACCCAATGTTACACTGCCAACACGTGGCCATAAAAAAAAAACATAATAATAGAAAACAGACTGTGCTCTCCCTTTGGGTTCTGTATAAAAAACAGTTGATTAATCCAGAAATTATTTTTGAAAACCATCAAAAATATCAACATCTGTTTTCGATTTTTGATGTGTTGATACGGGTCCTGTAGTGGGACACACAACAAGCGAAACGAGCCTAATTTAAAGGGGACGCCCCCCATTTTTTAAAAGTTCTGCACATTAAAGGTGATAACTATACTATGTGGAAAAAGTATTGGGACACACCTGTTTTTCAGCGTTTGGGCTAGGCCCCTTATTTCCAGTGAAGGACAATCTGCTTCAGTATACCAAGACAATCTGGACAATGCCATGCTTCCAACAGTTTGGGGAAGAACCATTTCTATTCCAGCATGACCCAGCGCACAAAGCAAGCTCCATAAAGACATGAAGTTTGATGCGGAAGAACCTCACTGCCCCACACAGACCCCTGACCTCAACTCCATCCAACACCTTTGGGAAGAACTGAAATGGAGATTGCGAGCCAGGCCTTCTCCTCCAACATCAGTGCCTGACCTTATAAATGCTCTACAGAATGAATTAGCATGAATTCCCACAGAAACTCCAAAATCTTGTGGAAAGCCTTCCAAGCAGAGTGGAAGCAGCTATAGCTGAAAAAAGTGGGGATGGGGGACGAACTCCATATTAATGTCTTTGTATTTAACGAGAGAGACTCCTCCCCATGTCTTCCTATCCCTGGTCTCCCTGTCACGTGTCTCCCTGCCCTGTGTCTCTCCTCCCCTTGTCTCTCTTCCCAGTGCCTCCCCGCTCTGTCTCTCCTCCCCATGTCTCTGTGCCCCCCCATATCTCCGTGTCTCTCCTCCCCGTGTTTCTCCACCCTCTGTCTCCTTATATTTCATCCCCATGTCTCTGTGTCTCTCTGCCCTGTGTCTCTGTCTCTCTGCCCCCGTCCTCTGTCTCTCTGCGCCTCATGTCTCTGTCTCTCCATCTCTCCGTCCTGTGTCCCTTGTCTCTCTACCCCCTCTGTGTCTCCTTGCTCCATGTTTCTGTCTCTCCTCCCTGTGTCTCTCCTCCCTGTTTCTGGGTCTCTTCTCTCTTTCTCTCCTCCCCATGTTTCTGGGTTTTTCATCCCCATGTCTCTGTGTCTCTGCTCCTGTCTCCTTATCTTTCCTCCCCGTGTCTTCCTGTCCTGTGTCTCTCCGTCCATGTCTCTGGGTCTCTCCGCCTCATGTCTCTGTCTCTCCATCTCTCCGTCCCGTGTCCCTTGTCTCTCTACCCCCTCTGTGTCTCCTTGCTCCATGTTTCTGTCTCTCCGCCCTGTGTCTCTCTGCCATGTGTCTGTGTCTCTCCGCCCCGTTTCTCTGAGTGTCTCTCCATCCAGTGTCTCTCAGTCTCTCCGCCCCGTGTCTCTCCACCCAGTGTCTCTGAGTGTCTCTCAGTCCGCCGTAAAGCGGCGCTGTCCGGCTTCCCAGGCGGAGAAGATGGCGGCTCCTGGACCGGGGGAGTACTTCAGCGTGGGCAGCAGCGTCTCCTGCCTCACCTGTCTGGGCCAGCGCCTGCAGGGAGAGGTCGTTGCCTTCGACTACCAGACCAAGATGTTAACTCTGAGTATCCTTTCCGTTTGGGTCCGCTCAGGAGGGCCCGGTTCGGTCCGGCAGGAGCGTGTTTACCCGCTGGGGAGCTGCTAGCGTTAGCCGCAGTTCTACCGCTCTAACCTCCTCATTCAAACGGCGTCCGGGCCAAATTGTCTTGGTTTAACCGTCCTACCACCGCCGTTAGCTTTCCTGATCGGTGTACGAGATCCACACGATCCTCCGGTGACCATTATTCGTTAAAAGATTCGATTTTAAGGTGTGTTTTGATGCTGTTATCGAAGCTAGCTTAGCTTAGCCTAGCCTATCCTATCCGCCTAGCTTGTCCTCCAGCGGACAGAGCCCCTACTTCACTATCGTTTCTGGTAGAACACGGATTTACTGCGCGTTCTTATTTAACATTTATTTCATTTCTGAAATATGCTTGCAATACAGAAAGAAGTCGGTGTTTGAGTGTTCAAATGTGTTTATTGATCAGCTAGCGTTAGCTAGTTTAGCCAGTGTTTCCTCGGTCACTGTCAGTGTTGATACATGGGCTGAGATGTTTAAAAGCTTGTTAATGGTTGTTAGGACCGTTTATGGAAGTAACTGACCGGAGGCAAGTTTATTCAGACTTAAACAGCTGCAAGAAGAACTCTTCAGCTCTCAGGCTGGCCCAGGTGAGAAATGTCACTTGTGTCGATTATCATTGTGACCCTATGTGTGTAGGGTGGTGACCCTCTGGGTTGAGGGGGTGGTCTTCTCTGAATCAAGTGCTGTCATGTGTTTTCTGTAGGGTTGTGAGGAGTGTCAGACTCCCTGGAAAAGGGTTTTCATTTTGTCTCATTGTGCATATTTAAATATTTCTTAGAGATGATTCCCACTTTCATTAAAAAGCAAATCCACAACCTGCCCGTCTCCAAATCCCTTCCAAATTCAGAGTCCTCCAGAGTGGGGTTGGTGTTGATGGTTCATTGTACAGATTTCTGTTGGTGAAGGATGTTACATTTCCAGTAACAACGGTACATATAATATACCGTTATTAATTGTTTTATGCTGTGCATGTACTCCTTCACCATTAAGTTTACTTTTAGGCCTAAAGCTTCTCAAGCCTCTGGTAAAATATCAGACAGCACAGTCATAATCATTTCATATAGAATTTATCTGAGGGAACTTTTAGGCCATGTCCACATATACATGGGTATTTCTGAAAATTGAGATTTTCTGTTTACATTTTTTTTTAAAATTGCGTTCTCATGAGCACATTTTCAAAACTATCTCTGTCCAAAGCAATTGCAAAAAATGCTGATTAAACATGATGGCAATATAACTTTAAACTGCATAGCATTTGTGACCAGTCAGAAGCCTTGGACGGTGGATGTCATTACCAGAGACAGTGGGTGTGTCCGAAAGTAGGTGTGTCATTCTGTAGTGCACACTGCCGTGGGTAAGTGCTGTCCCACGCGGGAGTGACAGACTAACATTTGCTCGCAATTCTCTTAACGTTACATACATTCATACAAACCAGTTGCCTCCGCTTGGGCTTGTATTTCACTGTTGGCCGCCATTATTCTACTCGAAAACTTGTTGAAAGTCCCTTCCCCCGAATGCAAGATAGTATAGATAAATCATTATCCACCGCAAGATGGGTAGCATGGTTCGACAGAACACTGGACCGGATTAAAGTCACGTTATTTATTTAAAAGTTTTTTTTGTGATTAGTTGATCAAAATTAACATGTTAATTCGACCCCCTATAAACATGTCAAAACTTCTAACAATGTTGAGAGCAGTAGTACTTTGTGTGCATCCGGCACTGTAGATGAAAACCTAATGTAAATGTGGCACATTCTGTGACGCACAGTATGACGCAAACAAGTTTTCACCGACCCAAAATGCTGTTTACTTGTGGACAAAAAGCCAAAACACAGAAAAACCTTAGTTTTCAGAAATACCCATGTATATGTAGAAATGGCCTTGGAGACAGATGTCTGGTTCCGTTCACCACCACTGTAAACTACTCAAGTTTCTTTAGAGCTGGGTGGGGTTGGCATTTCAAACCAAACCCACCCAGTATCTGGCTGTGAGTAAAAAAATAATGTATGCAGTACTATGCATACTATATGTACTGTGTCTCAGTGGGACCAGGGCAGTTGGCTTTAACTTATGAAATGAATGTTGTCTAGACATGGGCTGTAGTGATCTTTGGCTTCAGTTACTGTGAGTCACCAAGATACCAGTGATCTATTGCTTTTGATCTACAGCAGCTTTGTCTCTTCTTTAAAACTGTTTTTGGTTTAGTAAAGCCCTCTCTGGTCTTTCTGCCCAACCATTGTCCCTCATTCTGGACGTTTATGGAGGATTATGGAGGATGGGTAGCCAAACATTCATTGAAAGCACTTTTCAGGTATTTATGTTGCATCATAAAGTCGAAGTGAAAACTTCTAACAGCAGTTAAAGGTCCCGTGGCATGAAAATTTAACTTTGAGATTTCCCTAGCCTGCCTATGGTCTTGCAGTGGCTAGGAAGAGCGATATGTGTAAAGAGTGCCTTGATCATCCTGCTCCGCCATTGAGAGAATGACCGATCAGATGGCCAGATCCGGAATTTTCCCTGTATGGTGTCAAATGGGGAAAGGTTACCTTCCCTCTGTCATGCTTTGCCAGCTTTGCCTATCCAGAGAATACCCTAAAAATTAGTGCGATTGTGTGAGAGACCACTTTTGCTGGTAGAGACCTCATGGCTTGCAAAGAGCAAAGCATGGCAGTTGCTCGGTGCTTAGATGTACAAATGAGCACAAATGTCTTTTTTTAGTTCCTTCATGCAAGCCTCTGAAGAATTAGTGGGTTAATTTTATTTTCAGAGATGTCCTGTTGACTTCTTCAGGTGCTTCTCCATCTGATTCAGATTCTGGGTCAAACTGAAAAGCTTGAAAGACTGCTTGTCATTGCTATACACTGTAAACATTACAGGGGCAGCTGGTGGCCTAGTGGTTGGGGCATTTGCCCTGTGATCAGGAAGTCGCGGGTTCGATTCCCAAGACCGCTAGGCACCTCTGAGCAACCCCACACACTGCTCCCCGGGAGTGTGTTCATAGCTGCCGCCTGCTTCACTTGGTGAATGGATTGAATGCGAAGGATGTATTTTGTGCTGTGTTCATGTATGACCAGATTTTCACTTTCATGCAAACTGGCCCCCCCCCACTCTCCACCTTGCCCCGCCTCGCTCCTCCTCATTACACAGGCCAACAAAAAAATCATCAGAAACCACAACACACTTTTCTAAACCTGTTTTTCCTGCTGATTTCAGATCTGCTTTATTTCCAGTCACATCAACTTTTTTAATTGAGTAATATTAAATTTGCAATAGACTTTTTGTTAAACCGCAGGGACCAATCAAGTAACTGTTTCAGTATTTTCTGTGTGAAGTCAGTCTGGTGCACACAGTGGCATAGATATAATCAATGTCAGTCAGCTACCACTGTTTCTTCAAAAACGCTTGGCGTATAATTATGTGCAGGAGTTGACATCACTTTTTGCTGTAGTACTGAGTACCTACATTAATGAATTGGTACGCATCCAAATTCAAATTGGCGCTGGATCGGATTGGGCCATGAAGTCAATGTGGTGGGGCGGGGCATGCAGTGACAGAAGCGCGGAGACGAGACCTGCTCTGACTGAATTTTGATTGGTGCGGAAGCAAGGCTCTGAGGACTGGCAGGAACCATATTTTAAAACGCCATTATTATTTTTTTAAGCTTTTCCTTTCCTGGGTGGTGGTACTTGGAGATTGAGTATGAAGTTGCTCAGATTAGGTACACGTTTGTGTAGTGAAGACTGAAAACTGGTGCGCATTTGTCGTACCACATATGCCAGTTCTTGCTTGCGTATCACTTGTCAGTCCTTGATTACATGCTAAATACCAACTATCATGCAATATATAACTAGGTTCATCAGAAAAACAGTACGTGCGGGAAAAACTAAACACAGATTTGCAATCGGGAAGAAAAAAAACCTACCTTTTTGATAGCCATTTCTAAACCATGTTTTTTGTATACGTACACTGTACATTTGTATACATACATATCTAGTGCGTACATACATACATATATTTGTATAGGTTTATATGTAAACTTATATAAATATTTTAAATACATACACGTTTGAATAGTATACATTTTATATTAGTCTGTTGTGTTGAATGGCTTTTATTCTCTTTGGTATACTGCTCTTACTTTCTTCTTTTGTTCTGTCCACTGCTGCCATAACAATCTTATCTTCAGAGTCTGAATGTGAGTGTGACTTAAACCAGAAATGAGTGTTAGTTATTGAAAATGGGTGCATTATTTATTGAAACAGACCTGCTTACTGAAGGTGATGTCTACAGCCAATCAGCAGTGTAGACTGGGGGAAACATGCTCATTGGCTCATTAATCCTAAGACTGACATTTCACCCATATCTGGTTTGCCTTGACTTACCTCTTCTCCCAGAATGTGCTTCCTCCAGCGGCAAGTCCAACCTCAGCGACGTCATCCTGGTTAACTTAGCCTACGTTTCAGAGGTGGATATTATTAATGACCGCACTGAGACTCCACCTCCTCTAGCATCTTTGAATGTGAGCAAGGTAAGGTCAACTTCTTTTCTCCATGGCGTTTCAGACCTTGAAGTCTGATTCAGGAGTGATGGGTGCTGTGCCCTGGCCCAGAAAGAGCTCAGCTTGTGCTTGATGTTTAGACCCTCCACTGATCTAAAAACTAACAGGCTGTAAGTTTAAAAACTGGAGATTTTTATTTACTATGGTTACAAAAAGTATTCATATTTTATTCATCCATTTACACTGATCAGCTGTAATAGTAAAATAGTCATTTTTTTTTCCAGCCCTGGGTACTACTGTCTTCCTCAAGTGGAGGAGATTCAGTCACACTTGCACTTTCTTTGGCTCTCTCTCCGCAGAGGACAGTAGTACCCAGGGCAGGACAGGGACCAAAAAAAAAATCAGCCTGGGCATTTTGATCCGTGGTACATGATCCGGGATGGCAGACGGGATTCCAGGCCGACCCAAAATTGACATTGCCCCACTGGGCAAATGCCTGCTATACCCGATGGCCAGTCCAGCTCTGGTAGTACCCCCCGGACGTGTCTATCAGTCACAGTGTCCACCAGACCCCACCTCATGTGCGGGCTGTGCCTGAACTCGAGAGACAAGACGTGCATTTATGCGACAGAGATAAATTGCCAAGATCCGGCGCACTATTTAAGCAACAGCTAATAAAAACGTTACATCCTGAGTGTCCGGAATTAACTAAACATCACCTCCCTTTGTTCACTAGTTAACTCCCTTATATAGCAAACACTATGGAGTGAACAAGTGCACTTTTGGACACAGCTCTTGTGTTCCCATAACCCTGTTTTGGTTCCCCTGTCATTCTTACTTGAAGCATTTTGGTAGGTACTGACCACTGCATCCTGTTTAAACTCTCACAGAACAGCAATTAGACTGCTGTAAAAAGGACATTCTAGTGTAACATTTAGCTACTTTCTTAGACCGTCTGTTGTCAAGTGACTTTCATGACTGTTGTGTTTTACTACAAGCATACTGGGTCTCAGATCGGTGCCATCCCTGATGACCCTGATTCCAAGTGATACAGCAGGGTAGAGGCTGTGTCTCCAGCAGGGCTCTGGCCTGGCACTGCCACAGCTGTCTATGGTAGAGAGCGCAAAAACAAACATCCAGTTGCCCCTGCTTTCTGTGACAAGGTCAATTGAGGATCGCACACTGTTTAGTGTTCTGTTCTGAGACAGCTGCAGATCTTTTTCAAATGGCTGCTTACAGAGGCACTGATTGCTTTCTTACTAAACTTACTTTGTTTGATTTGATTTCCGATGAGTGAAATTAGGTCACTGTCTAGAAATCTAAAAATAAGAATACAGATGAATTAGAATTTTATTCAAGGTTTTCTTTTTGAAACACGAAAGACTGAAAACCTCCTGAATTCATTCTAGCTATGTACATTACAAAAAAGCTGTTTTTAACCTATTTCATACTTTGTCCTGTATTTCATTTGTTTTCTGGTACAACAACCGCCACGGCCCGGGTTCGATTCCCGGTCAGGGAACAAAGCTTTGGGGCAGTTGATAGCCTAGTGGTTAGGGCAGTCCGGGTTCGATTCCCAAGACCGCTAGGCACCTCTGAGGTACCCTGAGCAAGGTACCGTCCTCACACACTGCTCCCCGGGTGCTGTGTTCTGGCTGCCCCCTGCTTCACTTGGTGAATGGGTTAAATGCAGAAAAAGTATTTCGTGCTGTTCACACTGTGTGCTGTGGTGTGTTCACATATAACCAGATTGTCACTTTCACTTTTTTCAAAATGACTCCCCTCTGTTTCATTATGTGCATGGATGCTACACTGTGTAATGGTTTGCTCCTCTTGTGTTTGTATGTTTCTCTCCCTTCCATTAGCTTGCCAATCGGGCGAGGACGGAAAAGGAAGACAAGCTATCCCAAGCCTATGCAATCAGCGCTGGGGTTTCAGTCGAGGGCCAGCAACTATTCCAGACTATACATAAAACGTAAGGCAAATGGAAGTTACGTGCAGTACTCTTGGTTTCTGTGATAAATATTATTTGGTTGAAATCTACCCAAACAAATTATTCCCAAATGGAGCCAATGCCTTCTAGTACATTAAAGCGCCCATTTCATATAAAGCCAACAGTTATCTCTTCTTTAAAATAAACATATTTAATCTGACCTGCAACAGTTACCTGAACTTGAAAGGAGAATTTCAGCCCAGACTGCTTCTTCAATGAGGCGTAGTACAGGGCAGCCAGTCGGAAACGCTACATTTACAGAACTCTGCAAAAGGCACCCATGTAAATTGTTTAAAGCCATTTTTCTCTCCATGTGAGTGTTTTTCTGACAGCTAGGTTAGACTGAACGTTAACGTTAGACTGAACGCAAACAAAGTCGTAAAAAGTATTTTTTGTAACTGAACACGGATTCGGTTCCAGATTTCTTCTCGTTGTTTGGATTTGTAAAAATCAGCAGCTCCTGTTTTAATTGAATTACTTCTGTTGGAAGTAATTCTGGGCTTCCACAGGAAAACCTTGATATTCTGCACACAAATTCACTACTTATTTCTATTTATGCTTTAGTTTTATTTAGTATATTTAAAGTATTATTTTTGTGGGCGCCTCATTTTGCAGACTGTTTAGGTGATAGAGAAGTTGGCAAGTTGTCATGGTAAAGATGTCTTGCATCTGGGATAAGAAATATATATTATGGACCCTTTAAACACGCACGCAAACTTCTGATATATTTGATCTGTTATTTTGGCAAATTATTGAAGTTTGTCAGCTTGTCCAGTGCACAAAATTTTTGTGAAATTAATATTGCAAAGGCCAACATGGTCCGATATGTGACCGATATGTGTATTGTGACAAAGCTTAAGTGGCTGCGTATTCAGTTCTGACTGAAACACTCTGAACGTCTGTGCAAGATGAGTGTCGCTGATCAGCTTCAGTGTCGGATGTCCACGTATGTGTGACGGTTATATTTTCAGCCCTTAGTCCTCAAGGCCATCCCGTTACATGAGCTCAAGTTATGCGAGTGGATCAGTGAGCGCTCTTGTACGACTTGTCAGCACTTCATATTTTCTTGAAGGAAATAAATTAGTTGCCTGAGCTTGACCTGTAATGACCTTAGAAGGTGTAAGAAATGCTGTAATATCTTTCTAAAATAGTCAAAAGCAATGAATGGCTGCTTCACTGCCACTGAAAAGTATGTCACATTTGGGCTCATTTGACTGGAGATGCATTCATCATCATTTTAATATGTGCCAAGATGCAGATAGATTTTGTTTCAAATGCAATTGTTTTCAAAATGTATGTTTAAGTTCATGGTATAGGTAGAACTTTATATATATTTTTAAAACGAATGATTTTCAGCAGTATAGTCTCAGCATGAAGGCACCCTCCGTGATGCAGTTTACTGACTGTTACGATAAAATGAGTTGCTGACATACAAGTAAATACGTTGTTTTGTATATTTTGTGTGCTGTTTCTGATGCGAAATCTGTTTCCCTCCTCCCCAGCATCAAAGACTGTAAATGGCAGGAGAAGAACATTATTGTGATGGATGACGTTGTAATCTCGCCACCGTATCAGGTGGACAATTGCAAAGGAAAAGAGGGAAGCGCTTTAAGTCATATACGCAAAATTGTGAGTTTCTCTCCCTCATCCCATCATACATCTTTATCTTCACTTCCAAACTTTTATTGCTCCAGTTCAGTCTCCATTTTCAAGCCAGAGTCACATTAACAAAATGTTTGTTTTTTTTTTTAGTTTTGTTGTAGAGCTTTTACTAAACTCATTGTGCTACTACATACAGTACTGTGCAAAACTCCTATGAAAACTGTTTGAATCTGTTTATATCAGGAGTGGGTTTCTTTCTGCCAGCACAAGTGAAGATTATAATAAACTCGACCAAGAAAGCAGTAAAAAAAAAGTATTGAGATTTCCTTTTTAATAAAAAGGTGTTGATATTTTGTGAACTTGTTAGAAGGT
>JBBPDB010000108.1:27343892-27357272 GCA_037974465.1 Brachypetersius altus
TTCTTTCTGCCAGCACAAGTGAAGATTATAATAAACTCGACCAAGAAAGCAGTAAAAAAAAAAAAAAAAGGATTGAGATTTCCTTTTTAATAAAAAGGTGTTGATATTTTGTGAACTTGTTAGAAGGTTCGGCTTCATATTTCTGCTCATTACCTCCAGTCATTGTGTGGATTTATAAAATTTCATAAGCAGCACACCGAATTTAATCTGATTGTAGCTAAAATGAATACTGGAAATGGTTAGAACACTTTGCCACACATGAAACCACTATTTACTGTAATAATGTTAGGTTAGTGTTAAAACATTAATGTTACAGTAAATAAAATTTACGCTATTGTCTAGTAGTAAACAGGTGTTAAGTATAATTTCCCTGATGCCTAGGACTATTGCACAGTACTGTACATCATCAAACACTCCTCAAACAGTGTGGAGTTGTTCAGTAATCTCTAATAGACTTCCTTATGTGGTTTCTGACACTGTATGACTCACTATTTTCTATAAACAGACTGAAGTACTGATAAAGTTCAGGCTTCAGGATTGCAGCGTTTACTGTTTTTTAGCCATGACAAACTTCCAGCTGCATTTACCTCATAGCTTCAGTGCGAAATAACAAATCCAGGCCTCCAGCTTACCCTTTTACAGAGCGTTCATCCCCCCCATCCCCATGTAATTATGCTTTTTGCTCTGAACCTCTCTTTCTCACAGGTTGAGAAACATTTTAGAGATGTGGAATCTCAGAAGTCGATGCAGCGTTCACAAGCACAGCAAACACAGAAGGACTCGTCGTTATCCTCCTGAGGCGGGGAGGGGCGGGCGTGGATCGGCCGGAGAGGGCACCACGGGTGGCGGCGCCCCACGAGAGCCGGGCGAGAACGGCGCTCGTCTCTCCCCCCCCCCCCCCTCCCCTTCAGCACCGCAGTCAGAGGGTGGGGGTAGCAAGGCCCCAGGGTCTGCAAGATCAAAGAAAAACAAATGAAAAAAGAAAAAAAACCCAACAAAAATCAGAAAAAGTGAGGGTGGAAAGAGTTCATTCTAAATTAGATTTATAAAGATAATTTAAAATACTGAATATTAAGCAACCCATAGTTTCCCTGACTAACCTCCAGCATCTTACATTCTCTTCTGCTCTCATTCTTTTTCTTTTTCTCTCTCTCTACCTCTACCCTCTCTTCTTCTCTCCCTTTTCTTCCCTCCTTCGCCTTCAATTCCATTTTGTCGAGAAAGGAAAGAACAGAGCAGTCAGAAAAGCTTGTTAGCTTTTTTTTTTCCCTTCCCCCAGATTTTCCTTTGTTGCCGTCTTCATGTTCTACATGTGTCTGTATTTTCTGTATTTTAAACAAGAAAAATGTGACTTGAAATGCCACACTTTAAAAAAAACGGACATTTTCTAAAATAAAAGAAACAAAACTTCTGACTGTAATGCTGTAATTTTCACCACTTTTTGGTTAAGTGCCTTCTGCATAAGAGGAGCGGAAGGGGGGTTTTATCTGAAAAGGTTCTGGGAACTCGAAGCCTTCTCATAAACCCACTTTAACTTCTGATCACCTGCTGTTCCATTGATTGTGTGGAGGCTTTAAGCCAGTCCTTTTACCAATGTATGAACCGGTGCACATTGAAAGTGGTTTCTTTATCACACACATACCCCCCTCCCCCTGCCTTTCTTTATTCAGAAGCACCACTAACTATGTAAAAAAGATGTTCACCCTAAGGTGTGTACAGAAAAGGACTGTTGATTCACTCCTGGGTATGTTATTGCAGTTCTGTTCGGATCCTCTTGATTTCCTTATTTAGAAGCTCCTGATGGCTCATTGGATCAATCAGGTGTTGAGGAAAACTGCTCAGTGTAAGACACGGCTGTCAACAAAAAGGTTTTTCACATAAAAGTCAGCACTAATGGAATATTTCAGACAAATGTGTCTTGGGTTATTAATATAATCATTAATCTTTGGGGTGTAAAATATTAGAAGCAATCTTAGTATTGTTTCATTCGATATTTCCATATAATCGTTATTTTTTTTCAGTAGCATATTGGGAGTATTTGTTGGTGTACATTTATTGAGAAATCGTGGCATTATGAAGAATATCTACGCAAAAATACTGTGCAGTGATTATCCGCATCTCTGGTTAACCTACTAGTGCTTTGGCCCTCATGACAATTTCAGGCCTGGGAATGAATTTCTTAACATGGGAAGTGTTCATCTGACGTACCATGTGTTTCTATCGAGTGGTCCCTGATTTACATTTTTACAGATTTTGTTTCAAAGTAGCTTTGTACATCATGTACCTAATGTACATCAAAGCTGAAGGACGCCATGTCAGCAAAAGCTTTCTAAGGGCATGAATAAGAAGCTTTCCTAGGAGCACGAAGAAGAACAAACAAAAGGAGAGACTATGACACCAAGACTCAAAGGGAACAAGTCCTTTGCATTGAATAGTGCAGTTGTAAGTTGATAGGGACAATAAAACAGGTCATATTAGGGGCTGTATCAGGTAAGTTTGACAGTAGAGGATGTGGCACAACAAACGAATCCTGAATAATCATGACGGCTGAGATGGTGAACTAAACTAATTAGAAAAGAATCCAGTGGAGGTGCCTTTCGCCACACTAGATGGTGGAGTTGGAGATAAAAGAGGCATGGATTAAATTTCCATGAGCAGGATTAAAACATGACTTGCGTGTGGAGAGATCTATGAGGACTAATTAAGGAACAACACTAAGAAAAGTGAAGGAGAAACACATGGATGTAACCAAACTCCCTAAGAACATGAGGAACCACTGAAAGGTGCTAGAATATTTGAGAAACCAAACTCCCTAAGAACATCATAAGGAACCAGACTCCTTAAGAACATGATGAGGAACCCTTTTAAATGAACCAGATTGCCTAACAGTGTGATGATGAACCACTGAAAATAGCCAAATTCCCTATAATGGAGAACCACTGAAAGGAACTAGACTATCTAAGAGCATGATGAGGAATCACTGAATGGAAACAAACTCCCTTTATTTATATAAATACATTAAAAAAAAAATTCAGTCTGTATATTTCACTTAACTGGTGGTGCTCCTCGTTTAAGTTACTTACTTTAGATTTGTGTTTCAGAAAATTTGATTTATATATTTTTTTAAAAATTACTTACATCTATACTTATACTTGTACTCATTTCTTTATTTTATCTGGGTTTCTGAAAATGTCCAGATTTTAATGTTTTAATGTTTGCACAGTCAGTAAAGGAGCGGTTCAGGATCCATTTCACTGTGTGTTGTACTTGTGACAAATAAAGAATCTTGAATGAAACTGTATTCTGGCATAAACTTACAGGCTGATGCACGACAGCACAGATTTATCAAATAAATACTTTTCTGCAGAATATTTCATTTTTTGTGAAGACGTATTTCTGACAGGATTACCAGACATTCATTTCAACAGCGGGGGAAACACTGTAATAGATCAGCTGTGCACAACTGCTGAATGAGAGCTGAAGACAGAAACGCGGCATCTTAGAGAGAGATGGGAAGACAGCAGCAGGCTGATAAAACACCTCCGCCTGATTCAGTCTCTTCCACCGCACACAACCAGACAGTAAAACAGAGAGACAAACATCCATCACACACTGAGCAAACGCAAGAAACACCACTTTTCATTTCACACCAGACATTTCTCTGGTCGTCCGTCTGAGTGAACAGATATGCTTCTGTTTCAGTTACAGCACTAAATTTAACCCAGAACACAGCGCCCGGGAGCACTGTGGGGGGACTTTGCTCAAGGGAACCTCAGTGGTGCCACTAGCAGTCCTGGGATTTTGAACCCACAGCTTTCTGATTGCAGGGCAAACTCTCTAAACACTAGGCCACCAGAATAATAATAATAATAATAATAATAATAATAATAATAATAATAATAATAATACATTTTATTTATAAGTGCCTTTCACAACTCTCAAGGTTATTTTGCAGAAGACATAAAAATGAAAGAATAGATCGATTAAATTAAGAAGCGTTTATAAATCATTTTTAAGAGGGAGGGTGATCCACATCAGTAAGTGTAGTTAGTTTTAAGTGCACTGTCCACACTGAGGAGCATGTTTTCTTCTGTTTATCAGAAGGTTCTAAATGATGGTAACACTAATAGAGCAAAACTCTAGTGACTCTAATCCTAGGAAAACCGGTTTTCTCTCACGACTGAAACGATTTTCTGGCACAAACTTCATTACGGGCTACGAGTCCAGCACTATCAAACACTCCCTCAGCAAATCGTTCTCGCTCACAGCAGAACATCCAGAGTTTGAGAGCAGAGAGCGCTTGAGAATGTCGAACAAAACGGGGCCGACTCGCTGCGTGTGCGACTGCCAAGTTCATTTGTTAATTAATTTGAGCTCTGAAGAGAACCAAGCACAGAAAAAAGGATGAGCTGTTTAGGGCTGATTCACTTCCCTGGAGTGGCAGAGAAATAAATAAATTAAAAACTCAACGTTCCCTCTGACCTGGATTGCCCTCTTCTTTAAAGAAACAGGTCCCTGTCTTTGTGGTGATGGTTTTATTTGGTTGCTTCTCATGCAAAACAACACGAGGCAGTTGTGAATATTTCATGAAGCTCCACTGTGTGCAAGTGTGGGAGGGAAGATGGAATAGGAGATTAAACGAGGCGATGAAATCTCTGTTTGGCGTTAAAAAGTCAGGAGTAATTAAAACACCACGTGACCAAAACATGCTCCAGGCCTGAACTCTGAAAGGGATGGCATTGTTTGGTTGCTCCTTTTGTGAAGGAAACACCATTAACCTAAAGAGCACCTGTTATTTCCCTTTATATCATTAGGTGATTGGTAAATCATGAATGGTGTAGATGTAAGGAAGATTATATTACAATAATACAACCAAAAAAAACTCCAAACGCTCAATAAATTTAAAATTAAAAGGCCAAACCAGCTGCACTACTACTGTTCAAAAGCTTGGGTTCACTATTCAAACATTAATTTCTTCACTGCAACTGTTTTTCATGTACCAAAGTGTGCACGACTGATTTGGGTTGGGTTTAGAATTGACACCTTTTCTTTTAGAGAAATCATTTTTCTTGTTTTTCAACTTGCACAGTTGTGGTTGCTAGTTTGGTGTTCTCTCTTGATCTGTACGAACAATTAATTCGTTAAAAACTCATTTGTAGGACGCTGTAATGGTATAAAATGTACGTTCAAATTTCATACAGGGGGTCTCAGGGTCTGTTTAAAGTTTACGACGCTCACTCCCATAAAAACCTTATTATTGAGATGTTTTGGCTTATGCCATTAGAGTCGTACTCACAGACTACGTGGGTGAACTAGTTTGTTTGTATGAGTGAGGGAGTTGGCGTCCCCCAGTACAGTACAGTGTGAAGTACAGTATATTTATGTCCTTTTCCTTTTTCTGTGGCTTAGTTGTGTTTTTGTATTCTTGATTATGATTTCACAGCTGTGTTTGGATCAGAAAGTGACTTCGGGTGTGTTTCGGGTTACATCACGGTCATACGAATGAAACGGTGTTTTAAACCCGAAGACCCCCTGTATTAATACAGCTGTAAACCATTGAGTTCATCCAGAATGCCTCACATCTGAAAAGTCTTGACAGATTACTTACAAAAAAGGAGTATTAATAGACAGTGTACAGTGTATTATCATTTTAAGTTACTGATGTCTCTGAACCGCCCCTAAATACACCAGCGTATATGAAAATTGAATGGTACTGACACCAGACAGAACGCATTTGTGCTCAGAGCTTGGACAGATCAATTTACACTCTTCATAAAGATTATATAATTGCCTGATTGCAATCAGATTTGCGAAGTGTTACTGTGAACTATCCCTGCATACCGAGCGTTCGTTGTCTCGTTATTCAGTTTACCTGCTTTGAATAACCTGCCTGTTGTTTTTCTCAGCTTTGATTCCCATCTCGCCAATTCAGCTTGCCTCTTGGACTCTCAGACGCGGTTCTACTATGTTTTAGAATTGGGTAGCTAGTGGCCTAGTGGTTAGGGAGTAGTCTTTGTGATCAGAATGTTGTGTGTTCGAATCCCAGGCTTGCCGGGGGCACCACTGAGGTACTCTTGAGCAAGGTATCATCCCTACACACTGCTGCCCAGGTACTGAGTCACTGGCTGCCTTGGGCGAATGGGTTAAAGCAGAGAAGACTCACACCGTGTGCTGTGCTGTGGTATCTTCACGGATGATAAAAACAACAGTCACTTTCACTTTTTACCTGTCGTACCGAAACTGTCAATTTTGAAACTCTGGATCTTAGAATCTGTTCTTTTACATTCTGCTTATCTACAGCATAAACATTGCTACCTGTTTTCCTCTGATCTTTGGTCTGCCTTAGATAAGAGAATATAACCCTTTATTAGTCCCTCAGGTGGGAGATTTTGTGTTGTTACAGCAGCAAAGTGTGTATGCCTATGAATATTCATACCAATATACATTCATAAACACATCTTGGTCAGAACCTGGCTATGTGTACGATTAAAATATGATTAAGCTAAAATGCAACTGAACAGAAAAATGACAACGAAATCATTTTTTGTATGATAATTCGTCTCCAGTTAGAATGTGGTGATAGTGACAGCCCTGGGTCAGTTCTAACCCCAGTTAGTGGGTTTTCCTTTATCGAACGGCACTAGAGCTGAAGGTAATCATGAAGTGAGGTGCGCTCCATCTCCGTTTCCCTCCTGAACAGCTGGAGAGCCCGACTACAGTCATGTGTGTGGGTCGGCTGTGGGCGAGTGTGTGGGAGCTCAAGAGGAATCCGGGCACATGGAGAGCTTTTTCCAACGATGACAGACCGCCGAGCGACAGTGACGGACACCGAGCAAGAACAAGCACATTTCAGAGGTTCTGACTTCTGCCACCCGCTACACCTGCCCCCCCCCCAGAGCAAGCGTTTACACCTCCCACCAGGGTCATTAGAGATCAGCCTAAATGAAAATCAATTAAACACCGCCTGTGGTGACACGCCAGATGCACACAGAGTGTGAAAAGGCACAATTTCTGATGTGACAAAAGGGATGATGCAGCCTGAAAGAGAACAGACACCGACAGCATTTCCTTACATGAGAGAAAAAGGGTAACATCTACATTAACACACGGCTTTGGAAAGACTCAAAATATCGGCCATCACCAGGTCACAAAAGACTGCATATATGAAAATGAGCCTCTTACCAATCACTAATCAGGTTTCCTCTCTGACCGATCGCTAATCAGGGCAGGTCAGTCTTTAACTGGCACAATCAGAGTTTCGTTAAAGGGCCCTTATCATCAAACACTGAATTTTACATAACAAATCATGGAAACACTGTTTTTCCTAACCGGGATAAAACAATGTTAAAGTAGCTCTTTTAAACTAAAGCTGTACTCTTTAGTTTAATAGTAACCCCTTTAAACTAAAGCTGACTTCACAGTCCGAAAACAGCTCGTTTTGAATTCACCAGTTTTGTGAGGTCACAAAAGTCCAAATTGCACAATCCAGACAGCCAATCAGGAAAGATCTTATTTACAGAAATCAGCTTTAAAAGGCATAGTCATATAAACCCCTTATATAATGGAATATGGAATTATGTATTTTCCGTAAATAAACTAATAAGTCTAATCGACCTGTATGAGTGTTTAACAACAAACACAAGAACGCAATCCATCAAAAACTCTAACATTAGACTTACAGCGCAAATGGCCCACCATGACCACAGCAGTCTTTTCCCCGGGGTGTTCACTATTGTTACTGAGAGATATGCAGTGTGGGGATGGAAGTGTGCGAGTAGCTCCGTGTGCTCAGAGTTAGAGCACAGTCAGGAAGCAAAATCCTGTCCTCTGATACAAATCAGGTGATTTATATGATCACAATAGATAGCACACAGATAGCACACAGAACAGTAAAAACATAGTAATAAATATATTTATCAATCTAAATATTTATACACAGGTGTGTCTGTGTATGTATATACACACAAACCCACTACTACTTGTTTTCTCCAAAACAATCACAAAAATAAATTTAAATAATCAACGGGCATATGCATAGATATACATACAAACATATGTATACATGTCTCATACAAACACATGTATTTATGTATAAGACATGTACGTACATATGTATGAGACACTAATACTGTATATACATGCAAACACTCTTGCTTGTGCTACAATAAACTTTATTACTGATGTTCTGTTTCCTCCAAGCCAATCACAAAACTACATTTAAATGATCTAATTTGCATTAAAACAGTTGGAAAGCATCTGTGGTGCTGAGATGCAGCGTTAAACAGAAAAGTACAAGCAATCTGCAAGACACTGAAGAGTTAAAACATCATACCTCATACCTTTTTCACACTTTTCCTGTTCAATCCTCAAATAAATGTACTTGTAACATGCAGGACTGCAGCGGTACAAAAGTGTCCTCTCTGTGGTGAAACTCGTTATATGTATTAAAGCGCCAATATAATAGAAAATGGACCTTTCCTTGCTCATCTGAAATAAAAGAGTTTAACATGGGCCCTCAACGTGAGGTCATTAAAACCAGCACATGTATCTACTCAGTCTTTAGTCCCACCCTATCACTATGAATAAGCAACTCGGCCCAGACTTTCCGAACGAGGCGCGATGCAGAGCAACCAATCATAACAGACACAGATCAGTTTTCAAGGCACAGTAACACAACAGTGTGTTTAATTCTAGCCATTTTTGGTAAATAACAGAACATGAACTTCATAGGTGGACCACTGGAGCGAACATGAATAAAACATCGAAAAAAAATAAACGACACCGGCCCTTTAAGGACAAAAGTAAACACTTGAGCCATTCGCTGTTCAGCAGTAGTAATTTCTAATAGGGGAAGAGATCTCTTGTTCAACCAACTGATTATATGGGGGGTAAAAAGTGTCATACACGTAATAGAGGAGGTCATGCATTTAGTTTCTTACCAAAGCAAAAACTAAAGAATAATGTAAAGTAAATTGGCCCCTAAAAATCACGCATGAATGCACTGCAACACAGCACACGGTGTGAACTAGGGCTGCACGATATTAGGAAAACATGCAATATGCGATAATGTTGTTGAGTGTTAAAATGGAGATATCACATGCGATAAGTGAGTAAAAACTTAGCCTTTATAGTGTTAATGTCTTTCTGCTTTGGATTTGCTAGTAACAGGCTCTGACTAGTCTATGCAGAAAAAATTTAATGCAATACTTCCATTCCGAGATGTTTTTTTTAAAGAATTTACTTAAACAGAGCATTTAATGCCTCCATAAAACATTTGAACCAATGAACATTGTGGAAAAAAAAAAATCAGAAAATATATTTTTTAATCATTTTAAATCTTAAATAAATGTAAACACAATTTAAATTATAGTAAGTTCTTAGCCAGAACAAAATAGCAAAAGGAACAATCTATAACAGTCGCACAGAAGATGAAGAAACTGCCCAGTGATTTTTTTGCCCTCTTCTCTGTGGCTCTGGGTGAAGAGTTTTGGAAAAACACCATTAACTGCAGTTCAGTCAGTCTTTCGTGATATGTATACTGCGCATGTTGATATTGCGATGACGGTAAATTTGCGATATATTGTGCAGCCCTAGTATGAACCATGAAATTCTTTCTCTGCTTTTAACCAAATCACCAGGTGAAGCAGTGGGCTGCCACCAACGAGGGGCGCCCAGGGAGCAGTTTGTGGGTACAGTCCCTTGCTCAAGCGTCTCTCATTAGCGTCACTAGCAGTCCTGGGATTTGAACCAATGCCCTTCTGATTACAGGGGCAACTCCCTAACCACTATGCCACTATCTGCCCCAGAAGAGACATCACGTTACAAAAAAAGAAATAAATGACATTCACTTGTTGCAGCTCAGGAAATGCAAACTGAAGTTCACCTCAGCTGAAGATGATACTGAAATCTGATATTCAAATCCAGATCCAAGAAATGTAGAACCTTGCTCTTAGGATCATGCCACAATATACAACAAATCAGTCTGAAATATGGAAGAAATAGCCTCTATGTGAGAGATCAGCTTCACCTTAAATTCCAGGGAAATCCAGCTTTTCTCCAAATCACACTCGATTTAACAATGACATGTTCATATAATACATGGCAAATGATCTGTAAACATGACATTCAGCTCATACCGAGGTGTCTTTAACACTATTCATCTATTCATCTGTGAGCTAGATTTATGAATGACTGGGTGGATGGTGGAAACATTTCTACGGTCTAAATCTGAGATAAATTAATAAATATGAGAGAAATAATGTTTAAGTCTGAGAAAAATGAGTAAATATGAGAGCAATATGGTCTAAATCTGAGATAAATTAATAAAATTGAGCGATATTAGGCTCGCGCTCGCAGTAACGGTCAGAATTTGGAACGAGCGGGAATTTTCTGGGAAACTAACCGTCAAACGGTAATTTACAGAGGAAACACTGATTTAAAGCCTTAAAATGAAGCAAACTTTTTTCAGTCGTCCCTACAGCCCCGACAGCAGGCGTAGGGACCGCTGCCCCCCAGCCCGGACTCCGGAGCTCCGAGCGGTAGAGAGAGACAGAGTGTGAGAGAGGGAGAGGGAGTGGGAGAGGGAGAGGGAGAGGGAGAGAGGGGAGACACCGGCCTACTCACCATCAATCGCCATGATGCTCTGATTCGGACCGAACCAAGCACAGCCGTTAAGGAGGGGAGGGACGAACCACAGCAGCTTCAACACAGGGGGAGACACGGAGGGATTTACAACATGGTACGATCCGGTATCACGCTCTTCATTCATAATAACAGAGCTCATACAGAAATCATACGATTTTATTGCCTTTTCTCCCAGAAGAAAGAAAAATAACAGTAACAGCAACAACCACCCGTAATAATAATGACAACAACAAAAACAGTAATAATAGTCATCATCATCATCATAATAATAATAATAATAATAATAATAATAATAAAACAATAACAGCAACAACAATATTAATAATAATAAAAATGCTGGGACACCTGACCATTATACCAACAGGGACATTGCATTCACATACATAGACTTAAATATGGAGTTGGTCCTCCTTTACCTGTTTTTTTGGGTCCCTTACTTCCAGTAAAGGGCAATCTTAATGTTCAGTATACCAATGCATTTTGGACAATGCCATACTTTCACATTTTGTATTAGTCCTAGATCTATGCCTGTTTATTTCAGCACACAAAGAAATGAATTTCTAAATCCACTTTAAAGTACAATCTCTGATTCTTTTTGCTTTTGTAGCCATCATTTATTTTTGTTATCATTATTTTAAGTTTTGGGACTTACCCTGGTTTAATACAAACCTCAAATGGGTTCAGTACAGAGCCTTTCACAGCATATTAAATTAAAAATGCATTGCCAAACAGCAGGATGCAGCAGTAACAAGATTAACCTTTAGAGTCTGATTAAGTCAGATGCAATTCTGGTCTTTATGTAAGCACACACAAACCAGGCTCAACTGAAGGAGACATTTTACAAGATCACAATGACACTAATATCAGTCTTACTTATTATTGCAGGTTCAAGTAAGTTCAGACTTTCCTGTGTTCTGATCTTTACCACCGCAAACCATTTGAATCACTTTCGCTTGAAGCTACCTCAGTATACTGTGAACCCATGACATTCAGTTGTCAAGAATTACATTAATTAAAGAATTATGGTTTTTAAAATGCTTATTCTGGATCAGGGAGCTTTTCTATTGGTCAGGCGCTCAAGAGCAGGACTGAAGGTTTAGATAAACTACCAATGGAATTACGAAGCAACCGGAGTGACATTTGAATTTTTTATGTATAATGTATAATGTCTAGGAGTCTCAAGACTGCTAGTGGCACCTCTGAGGTACCCTTAAGCAGGGTACAGTCCCCACACACTGCTCTCTTGGTGCTGTGTTCTTGGCTTCACTCTGTGAACGGGTTAAATGGGTTAAATGCAGAGGAAGAAAAAAAACTGTTCACACTATGTGTTGTGGTGTGTTAACATTTGACAGAATAGTCACTTTACACTTACTTACTTTAGAGTCTAGTTATACTGATTTGAATGAACTGAAGAAATCCAGCAAACCTGAGACCAGTTTAATTAGTTTACTGGAGTCAACAGTCTA
The DNA here is from genome assembly GCA_037974465.1 of Brachypetersius altus. Taxonomy (NCBI): domain Eukaryota; kingdom Metazoa; phylum Chordata; class Actinopteri; order Characiformes; family Alestidae; genus Brachypetersius; species Brachypetersius altus. Next base: position 27,356,003 of record JBBPDB010000108.1, read on the forward strand.
GAATCCGTACTAAGCATGAAGTCTATATTCTAGAACCAGTACTGAGCTTTGATTGTGAAGCATAGAACCAGTGCTAGAGTGCTAATGTCTAGAATCAATAGTTGAAGAAAAGACCATTCTTAGTGTGGAGGCTAGAGTTTAGATCAGTACTGAGTGTGGAGTCTGAAAATGAGAATCAGTTATGAGTGTGTAGACCAGAGTTTGGAGTCAAGGAATCAATACTGAGCATCGTGGCCAGAGTCTGGAGTCTAGAATCAATGCCGAACATGGAGGCCAGAGTCTGAGCTCTAGAATCAATGCTCTTGTTTCTAGCACCTTGAATCAATTGTGAGCATTGATGCTAAGAATGAAAACTCAGTAATCAGCCCAGTCTCTCTACATATAGTCGACTACACACTTAGCCTTGCCCCAAGAGTCTAGACCAGTGGCCTCTGGAATCTAAAATCAGTACTGATTGTGTAGAATCTAGAATCATACCTTATCGCGTGCTGAGAAAATGGCTTTAAACAATTTGCCTAGGTGCCAAAGACTTTAGCATAGTATTGCATATTCAACCCTTCTGGAGTCTGGAAAGCCTTACTCAGCACATCCTGTTGGCAAAAGATTTTATTAGATTCGGGAAATTACATGAAAACAAAGATACAACTTAACCAGTGAGTGAGTGAGAGAAAGAGAGGGATAGAAAGAGAAATAGGGAGAGTGTGTGTCTGAGCTGCGGTGATATTGGTCACCTCAGGATCATGCATGCTTCACATCTGTCCTTGCTTCCTTAAACATCACCATGGTTACGGCTGTTGCCATGCGCCTGTTCATCCTGCTGGTTAAAAACACAAGCACGTGCCGCTATAGTTGACACACCTCTCTGTCTCTCACTCCATACATCCTTCTTTCCTTCTGTTTGCTACTTATTAATCAAACCAACGAGAAACAAATGAAGCCTAATCTGGTCTCTGTCTCTGTTTCTCTTCTTTTAGGATTTAAATGTACAAAAACAGAGTTTTTCTTTCTACCTACCTTCCATGCTCCTGCCCTCCCCAGTGTGAGTGTGTGTGTGTGTGTGTGTGAGGCCTGGCTCATCGCTACATCTGTCCAACGCATCATTAGCAGCGCAAGCTAACTGATGATCAAAACAACAGCTAGAGCAGCAGGCTGAGGCCATCACACTAAATATCACTGACAACCCTTGGACATAAAGACGCACACACACACACACACACACACACACACACACACACACACACACACACACACACACACACACACACACACA
>JBBPDB010000108.1:27357372-27382260 GCA_037974465.1 Brachypetersius altus
AATAGTACTATATATATATATGTGTGTATATATATATATATATATATATATATATGTGTGTGTGTATATATATATATATATATCATATATATATCTATATATATATATATATGTATATATGTTTGTATGTAGTATGTATATATATAGATATAGAGAGAGGTATGTGTATATAAACATGCACCTATACCTTACATTCATGTGTGTGTATATATATTTAAGAGGAGTAGCAGTGTGAGGTATGACGATATGAACCAGTGTTTATATTTTTAGGGTCCTGGAACCCCAGGCGATCCTGGTGCTAAGGGTGATGTGGTGAGTCTTACTCTTTTAAGCTGCTGTACTTCGGCAAAACTTTAGTGATCCTGGAGCCTTGCACTTAACTTCTGAACTTGATTAGTGACTGAGGTATTATTATAAGAGCCTGGGGTCCGACTATGTGTCTACTCTTAGTTTTAAAGGATGTGTGTGTGTTATAAATGCAGAGGTTCTAGACGACTTAATTCCTTCCAGTCTCTGCTGCTATGACTTGGAAAATGAGATTACGTTGTTCATATTGTTCTACACTTTGGTACAAAAATAATGATTTTTGTAAACCCATTGTACTTGTGACCCTGCTGACCTTTGACCTCTGGCAAAAAATGTTGCTGGTTGCTCTGAAATTATTATTATTATTATTATTATTATTACTATTGTTACTATTATTATTATAATTGCTGATATCATTTATTCCTGCACTTTTCCTTATTATAGAAGCATGTTAACAATTAACACATTAAAACAGTTTTACTCTGTACCCGCTGTGTCAACAGCTATAGTTTTATAAAAAATAATTTTATTGTATTTTATTTATTAATATTATATTTAAACTCTTCAGCCTTTCTTTCTCAGTAACCAGCCGTCTAGTTCTTGTGTCTCATATCCATCTTTGGTTACGTTTTCAGGGTCCTGAGGGTCCCCCTGGCAACGACGGCATTCCCGGACAGCCCGGACTTCCCGGACCTCCTGGCCAACCTGGACCCCCTGGCCTTGGCGGAGTGAGTACATGAACTGGATTTGCCACGTCGAACCTCAAACGTGCAAAGCAGAGGCGGACATGCACACAAGGTGCCAAAATAGGTTCTTTTTTTGACTGACGCCTTAGAAGAACCACTTTCCATCAACAACCTTCCAAATGGAAAGATATTCTTTAAAAAAATGTCCTTCAGAAACAAAACAAAGTTGACCTCCATAACTCTGAGCATCAGGGAAGCCATAGGAAGTCTGAACCCAGTATAAATCCAACAGATCCATACACATCCAGACAAATCCCTGATGTGAATTTCTTTGGACAGTTACGTGAAGCTGTATAGTGATGAGGCCTAATGACAGTTGTAGGTTTTGCCCATGCATTAACTTGTTTACTGTTTAAAATACCAGCATTAAAACCTGGCGTTCTCTGGGTATTTTAAATTTTTGAATGCAATTAGAATATTTCTGCTTCCAGTCTTTTTTGGATTGGAAGCAGATTTAGTGAATCCAAAGCGGAATAAGGGATAATAAGAAGTGTCCATATGAGCAGCCCATTTCCCCCTTCAGAATCAGCACTAGTAAAGTGGACAGCGCCTCTGTTTTCAGAGAAAAGTGCAGGTGAACCCCATAACGATGTCACTGACGACTCAACGTGCATAAAAATATTAAAAATATGCATAAAAACATACGCAAGGCCCAAGATATAGATCAAGCCAGCAGAAGGTTCATTAGAGTAGATTGGTTAGAGATGATCATGTGTTTAATAATTAATGTGCTGGTATGGTCAAACTCATCTGTGCCTTCTTTCCTTTGCAGGGTTTCTTGCCCCAGATCTCTTATGGCGGCGAGAAGTCTAGTGGCCCACCTGTCCCAGGACCAGCAGTACGGCCATTTTCCTTTTTCCTTTTATTTCCAACATGGCTCTTCCTAATGAACGAACCCAGAGAACTAATTATTTCTCTCTTTTTTTCTCTCCCAGGGCCCAATGGGTCCCCGTGGACCTCCTGGATCCGCCGGTTCTCCTGTAAGTGTGCAAGGAATTAATATATGCTTCATATATGCTTATCCTTACATGTGACTATATTATTGGCCGTTGTCATTTCAACAAAAAAGCCCCTACCACCCCTCCACACACACACACACATCCATTTGAAGCATTCCCGAGTCCCATCTGCTCTGTAGGTCTACCGCTAGTGATCACCATTTGTTACAACCTTCCCAACAATGTTTTATTAAAAACGTGCTGACACTCTTTTATGTTGGACGGTACCAGATGGTGGCCACCATTAAGTGAATACATTTTCACATAATACAGCAGTCTTAGTCACAAGTCTTCTTTTTTCTTATCTCTTAGGGTCCTCAAGGATTCACAGGCCCTGCAGGAGAGCCCGGTGAGCCCGGTTCACCTGTGAGTATTCTCTTTTTTCCTTCCTTTACACACACATTCAAACATTGTTTTTGAATTCATTTTAGTCTGCAGTTCTTAGGACAGCCCCAGTGTACAAGTAATAAGAACATCATATATATTTAAGTATGCATATGTAATAATAATGTTCCATATGTGTCTTATGTATCTAGATAGAATAATGATACAACATTTATATTTATACACATGTGTGTAGTTTCTATACTTGTATATATATATTAAGACCTAAATCTAACCGTTGTCTTAACTTCAGGAACCAAAAAGAAACAGTTGACTCTCTTTGTGTATAAAAGGTTTTACTAAAAAGTCAGGATGTTTTTGTCCTAAAAATATATTGAAACAAATATACACCACAACATAGTGCTAACATTTACTGTCCTGGTCTTGTCATCTGCAGGGTCCCATGGGTTCTCGCGGTCCTCCTGGTCCTCCAGGAAAGAACGGTGATGATGTAAGTCCAGGCCTAAGGGTTCATCATTACTGTTTTTACTTTTTCTCTTCGTTTTGATGTCATAGAATGACTGAAGCATGGCAGACATATAAAGGATAGCTGCAAACCCTGACTCAGCAATGAAATTTAAGTAATATAGTGAACAGAATTGCTTCAGATAAAGTCACACCATGTTTTTTTGAGTTAACCCTTCTGTTTCCAATTCTATTAAACTGTACACTCAATTCACCACTTATTATATGCATTGACCTCTGTCACTTCTCTTTGTAGGGTGAGGCTGGTAAAGCTGGTCGCCCTGGTGAGCGTGGAGCCGCTGGCCCTCAGGTCAGTAGCTCTACTTCAATGCTTTTTCCCTGCAACCTCACAGATTCAGAGTGTACATGCTGTCATACAGTCAATACAGCATTTCAGTGAATACACTCAATAGTCATTACAGTCAGGACGCTCAATAAAGTCACTGTATAGTCAAGTCAGTATAGTCAGTATAACAAATGCAGTCTGTAAATACAGCAAATACTGTCAGTAAAGTAAGCACAGTCACTACAGTCACTACAGTAAATATTGCAAATATGGTCTCTTGCTCCTAGGCAGTGAATTGTATCTATTCTATTGTTACATTATTAACGACTCTCACATGCCAGAGGAGCAAGTGAGAGTTGTGACACTTGGGAGGACAATCAAATGTTTTAGGGAACTGAGGTCACAAGTAGATCTGTAGTTAGAGGCCTAAGGCTATTACACAGGTGTGCAATTGTCATATACAACACTGGTCATTAATTAAAAACACTGGGTAAGTCATGGGGCTAACATATACATAAGGACAAAAATTTCGCTACAATAACAAATACAATCAATACATTCAACATAGCAAATACAGTCAATACAGTCACTACAGTCAATATAGCAAATACAGTCACTACAGTCAATATAGCAAATACAGTCAATACAGTCACTACAGTCAATATAGAAAATACAGTCGCTACAGACACTACAGTCAATACAGTCTTTACAGTCATTGCACTTAACATAGTGCAGCAAATACAGTCAGTATGTTTCAAAATACATCAGTAAACATTGCAGATACAGTAAAATTAACACGGTCAATATAATCAATACAATCAGTAAATTAAACAAATGCAGTCAGTGAAGTGAACACTATATGTAGTAAATACTGTCAATATAGGAATGACAGTCTATACAGCAAAAACAGTCAGTGTACAGGAAGGACAGGAAATATAGGAAATGCAGTTTATATAGCAAACAATGTCAGTATAGACAATACAGCAAATGTGGTCAGACCGTATAGAAAATCTAGTCAATATGGCAAATTCAGTCATTATACTTAATATGACTATAATATGGTTACTGTCAGTATAGACAATATAGGAAATAGAGTCAGTTTGTTCAATGCAATTCAAATAGTCAATATAACAAGTAAAGACAATATAGAAAATAGTCGACATATCTGTTCTCATTTTATCAAATATGGTCAATATAGTTCATATTGTCAATTTATACCATGTAGATAATATAGTCAATATAGTCAGTATAGCAAATACTATCAGAATAGACAATATATCACATTTAGTCTATACTGACAAGACAGAAAATACAGTCAGTATAGACAATATAGAAAGTACAGACAGTGTATTCAATACAGGCAGTAGAGGGAATGCATTATTTAGAGCCAGTGTAGTCATTACAGTCAGCAATGCAAATGCAGTCAGTACAATTACTATTATTTTTCACTCTTTTTAATGAATAATTTGCTGACATCAAATGTTTAGTTTAATTGCACTGTTGCAAATGATGTGTCTCCTCCACCTATATAGCCTTAAATGCCAAACAAAAAAAACTTTTATCCCCTTTTCTCCAACTCTTTTGCTAGATCATGTCATGTCCATGTCATCCTCAGAATCATTCGACTAAATGCAGCTTCAGAATTTTTCAGTACAGTCGTTGCAGGCATTTTCACATGTAAAGTACGTGGTATAACAGAGCTAAAAAAGTATAGCATTTCAATTCTGTAGCACTATCCGACAACCTAATCAAGCAAACTGTCATGTGCCGTATATATGTTGATCTTTACATTTTGAAATTCACTGAAGGGTTCCCTGTTTCTTAGGTCATGCTTTGGGTTCAGCTGTAGAGAGTTTTAGTTCAATGATTAGATGTCTCCATTGGCTCAGTTCTGTCTGGGTTTTTTTTATTTAAGTTACCGCTGTGCTCTGTTTAGTGTCAATCCACTGCTGCCCTACCCCTGGCTTTGGTTTGTGTGTTTTTCTGCTAAAGGAAAGTATTGGCCTTCATGCCTGTTTAGATTTTGGTTTTTGTTTATAAAAAAAAGCTGTGCCACCTCCTTGTGGGACGCATATACACCCCGTGATGCGATGCAAACACATTATATTGTTTCTCTGAATAATCACATCAAGGATAATTGCTTCCATAGCGACATAGATATTTATAAGGGCAGCATGGAGCTTTTTAAATCCAGTGAGACAGCAACGGACTGATGGCTTTGGTTCCACATGCTTATACATTTTACTGTAACAAATATTGACACACAGATTTTAGTCACATTTTTAGTTTTGTGGGGACAAACACAAAAGCTCTGAATGGACCACCCGTGTTAGGATGGGGTTAAGAATGTCATGGCAAAAGAGGCAAGCCCTCATCTATACTGTCATGTTTTGTTTAGGGAGCTCGTGGATTCCCTGGAACCCCTGGACTGCCAGGCATCAAGGGACACAGAGTGAGTATCTCAGCATGTGAAGCCATTACCTTCCCAGGATTAACTTTGACTTCTTGGTAACCTCTGACTCTGAATTGATCTCTGTCCTTTAGGGTTTCTCTGGTCTAGATGGAGCCAAGGGTGATGCTGGCCCTGCTGGCCCTAAGGTACAATTCTCCAGCTCTCTTGGTACATTCAGTAACAATGTGAATGAATAAATTCAATAATTAAGACATCATACATGAGTGTGTAATGGTTATAGTTTACAAATAGGGTTGAACGTCTTACTCTAGCTGTACTAACAGAGGTTTGAATGGAAGTGAATTGGATTGTGTGTTGTTGGTGTGCAGGGAGAGCCTGGTTCACCTGGTGAGAACGGCGTTGCTGGTGCTATGGTGAGTGTCTCCCTTTTCCCTTCTTAAAAAGGCCCAAAGGTCAGTTTCTTCAGCACATTATGGGCCGTCGTGAGTTCAAACAAATTGGAAAAACATCAGATATACCACATTTTAAGTTTTATTGTTTTCACAGCATGTTAAATTAGCAACAGATATACAGTAACTGTGCATAATAAAAGAGGAGACTTTTTTCCAATTGATCTCTTTCCAGTAAATGTCCTAACTATTCTCTCTCTGTCCCTCAGGGACCTCGTGGTCTGCCTGGTGAGAGAGGACGCCCTGGACCTGCCGGACCCGCTGTAAGTGCTCCTCATTCCCTCCTTAAACCTGGATACAGAGCATATTAAATCATAATTGATGCTGTTTATGCGCGTACACACAAACATGCATGTGTGTGTATGTATATATACATATATATACACATATATATACATATATATACACACATACATATATTATTAATTATCTAAGAATAATTTATTGATCCTACAGGAAATTGCATAAACATGTTTTACCCCAGATAGGACTCAGACCCAGAATCTCTGGCTTACAAGGCCTGTGCCTTATCCATTAGGCCACTGGGTCTCGATGTGTATACATAAATACATTTACATATATTCTATATAATTGCCAACTGACACCTCATCTCTAAATGGTAACTATTTTATTCCAAGCCATAATGCCATTAGTTCCGCTCCAGCATTGGTCCCTAAATGATCAACTTTTGACACGAGGTTTGCAAAATTATTTAAGTTGAATTATTTAACGTCTAATTTCATTGAGTAACCTTTTTAACTGAATTCAGTTCAATTACTAGAAGAAATACCCTGTATGCTGTATATACACCACTGTTTGTCTGAGCACAGCCTGTCCAGTAAGACCCATTTTGCCACATTTTCACTGACATGCTTTTTCTGCAGGGTGCTCGTGGTAACGATGGCAATACCGGACCTGCTGGACCCCCTGTAAGCACAGCACACACAGTCCATGTGTTTTTAGGTCCTAGGAACTGAAACCTTTTCTTTAGTCTATTGTAAGCTCCCCTGAAATGGAGTTATATTAGACTCTATGCTAATGCTTGGGTTTGAAAACAGTACAAAGTTGCATGTTCATGTTCTGTAGTATGTTATTTCTCACTCATTTATTTGTCTGCATTAGGGACCCACTGGACCTGGTGGACCACCTGGGTTCCCTGGTGGTGCTGGAGCTAAGGTACTACTACTGCACACACACACACGGGTGCACACACACACATACACACTTGTAGATGTCACCTCTTTGTTCTTGTATTTTATTTTAGCTGCTTTTAACATGGATTCAGTGATGACAGTGTATACATACATACATGCATGCAGGCACACACACACACAAACACAGCCTCCTGTGACCCTGATAACCCTTCTCTTGTCCCCCTTAAGGGAGAGACTGGCCCTGCCGGAGGTCGTGGCTCAGAGGGACCTCAGGGATCCCGTGGAGAGCCCGGTAACCCTGGACCTGCTGGAGCTGCTGGCCCTGCTGTAAGTCTGTACTCCTCTTGCTGTGCTTTGTTGAATATTACACTTATTTTCTTTATAAAGAATGAACATTTCAAGCACACTGATTCTTCCAAGCTGTTGTAAGCGTCTCCCACCACCAAAAGAAAAAGAAAAAGAAGAGCCTCAGCTTTTCAACAGCTGAGGAAAAGCGAATTCGATTTTGGGCTAAAACCAAAGGCCAAACGTTTTCTCCTTGTGTTGAGCTCTTCGCAGCAACGGAAGCGATTTAAAGACTTACTTTATGCTTTATAAACATTTGCAGGTTTTTAGAATTGAAAACCAACAGCTTGTCAAAAGAAAACTTAAATATAGCCCTATTTAAAAATGTACTATCAGACCATGTTTCCATGGAGAGGATGTCTGCCTGTAAACAATTGACTGAATTTGAGCACCAGTGGGCTCCAGGAATTAATTTTATTAGTTGATGGCGTGGGGGACGACATCATCTTCTACCACTTCAACAGCTACCACTTCCAGGGACAAACCAGTTCATGCGCACACACACACACATACACACACACACACACACACACGTAGCTAAGTAAGGGTGTGGGTTTATTTAGGAATGTTTTTTTTTAATATATATTTCTATTTATTTTTTTTATTATTATTATATAGCTAAGTAAGGGTGTGGGTTTACTTAGGTATAAGCATTATTATTATTATTATTATTATGTTTGTTGTGTTTGTATTTCTGTTATTTCCCCTTCATTTCTAAAAATTTTAATTAAAAATAAAGTTGTCCTCCGAAGAGGGGGGGGGTGGTGGCGGCCCAAAAAAAAAGAAAAAAGAAAAATGAAAACCAACAGCTTGATATTTGGTTGTTGGGAAAGTTAACAGATTTTTTTTTTTGCACTTTTTTGCTTATCATTAGATGTCAAAAAACGATGAATGGCCTCTAGGCTCACCTCTTTTACTTTCTTTATTTCCCAGGGTGCCCCTGGTGCTGACGGGTCTGCTGGACCCAAGGGATCTCCCGTAAGTGGTTTCATTTCTCTTAGCTCTTTACAAAAATGCTTATAAATACTTTAGAATGAGCATAAAATGTGTTCTTAATTGGCATATAAACACATTAAAGTATAAATGTACTAAAGTACCAAAGTATTAAAGTACCATAAGCTATTCAGGCATAAATTGCTGGCCAAACATTCATGTATATTGTTATGGCGCAGATATTCCTAGTAACTTATTGTGGGACCATCTGGATTATATTTTAAAGCATGTTTGAATCTCCAACAATTTTAATGCTATAATTAATACATTGTACAGATTCTGTCATTTACATAGTCATTTAATAGGAATGTATTAAAAATAAAAGAAGTATTTTAAGTAATTGTAATTGAATGTTTACATTCATTTTATTCATTATTATAATAACTGTTATTTACATCAGGGTGCTGCTGGTATTGCTGGTGCTCCTGGTTTCCCTGGTGCTCGTGGACCTGGTGGAGCTGCCGGACCATCTGGTGCCCCCGGACCCAAGGGTAACAGTGTATGTATGATTCCTGCTTCGATCCACACACACATCACACATGCCTTGCAGTTCCACCTGTGACCTGAGAATAGGGGCTCTGGACATATGCATATTCAAAACCTGAATATTCTTCATTTTTTTCATGTGCTTATTGTTAAATGGAGAAATTCCTCCCCAGTCCATATATGAAAACTAAGCTGTAGATACAGCTCCTATTATTTTTGTGATGTCAGAATAAGGCATATATCCTTCTACTAAGCTTACAGCGCTTTCGTGGCACAAAAACAGAGCAGCCAATCAGAACAGAGATTGTTTACATATATTGGTCTTAAAAGCACAGTAATTTTTTTTTTACTGTAATTAGTTTTTTTGTAATGAGATGTGGACCCTTGCAAATCCAATATAGGACAAAAAATATTTTTTAGACCATTTATCTAAAATTAATTATCTAAAAAAGAAATATTCATCTAAGAAAAATGTAAATGATGATCCCTTTGACAATTGAATTCATGTAAATCAAAAACAATATTACCATTAGATTTACAGCTCTACAGTTTACACCTGTCCATTCAGATTTCAGATGACCTGATTTGCCTTTAATTGCTTAACAGAGTTGATGACCCTTCTCTATTTTGATGATTGCAGGGTGATCATGGACCCCAGGGACCCAAAGGAGAGCCTGGTCCTAAGGGAGAGCCTGTGAGTATTTCTTTTTAAGCACACTCTTTTTCTTCAGTGTCAGGGATTATAAGTGTATTAAGTGCTCTCTCTGTCTCTCCATACATTTCTCCTGTGCAGGGCCCCGCTGGACTTCAGGGTCTTGCAGGACCTTCTGGTGAGGAGGGCAAGAGAGGCGCTCGTGGTGAGCCTGGCGGTGCTGGAGCTGTTGGACCTCCTGGAGCTCGTGTAGGTTTCACACCCTCGGCCTTGACCTGCGCACACTTCTTTTTGATGTGGTCATTCTGTGACAAATTGTATAATATTTTTGTTTTTTTGTCTATCTTTCCATGCAGGGCGCTCCCGGCAACCGTGGTTTCCCCGGAACTGACGGTGCACCAGGACCAAAGGCAAGTCGATCAGTACCACTGTCCCACTCAAACAGTCCTTGTTCGCCGGAGCTGTCCGTGGTGCTGGAGTGCTTCAGACCTAGAACGCTTCTCAAAAATGATCATTAATTAGACCGGTTGTGTTTGCATTGCAGGGTGCCCCTGGTGAGCGTGGACCCAATGGACCTGCCGGATCTCAGGGAGCCAGTGGAGAGCCTGGTCGCCCCGGAGAGCCTGGATTGCCCGGATCTAAGGTCAGATATGTGTCCTCCTTCTCTTAGCTTAATTTTTTTGCCCTTTGTTCCTTCATGTCCTTACCTGTTCTTTCATGACTGTCCTCTAGGGTGTGACTGGTGCCCCTGGTTCTCCTGGACCTGACGGCAAAGCTGGACCTAGTGTAAGCAGCATTCCAAATGCTATGACATACAATACATTAAATCTTATAAAAGGCAGCTTTAGATTTTTTAACTGATGAAATAGAAAAAGTTATATACTGTAATGTGTTGTTCATTATTCTGCTTTGAGATTCGATCTTCTTCTGGAAAGAATTCCAGATATTAACTGCAGTAGAATTCAGAAACAGAACTTTTGTAACACTGTGCTGCCTGGTAGAATGAAATAAAAAGATAGCTATAAAAAGATCGCTTCATATTAACATACAGTAGTTTTCCCTACCGTTTTGCAAATGAAAGGTTTTGTTAATGTTGGGTCTGCTTCCTGCCCTTCTTCAGGGTGCTCCTGGTCAGGATGGTGCTTCTGGACCCGCAGGCCCTGCTGGATCTCGTGGTGCCCCCGGAGTGATGGGCTTCCCTGGACCCAAGGGAGCTGATGTAAGCAACTCTTACACGTTTACATGTAGAGCTCACGGAGGACGCTCCTTTTAATAAGAACTTCATTTTCGTTCCTAGGCTGGAGCCTGAAGACCACAGAGATAGTTCAGTACCACCACCAGACCTACTACTACCCACACTCTGAGCTACTGACCCCTTAAAACCCCAAGCTTATTGTTCATTAAGGTTCATGGTTCAGTTACTATTCCCGGCCTTTGCAAAGATATATTTTCAATTAACGTGTCTCTCCTTCAAACATTTTAGTGCACAACGTTAAAGTTGAACTCCCTGAACAAACATTTTTTATTATTTTTTCAGTATCTTAACTTCACTTTGTGAAAAAAAAATCCCCTGCACAAGATGTGTGTGTTAGATGTTTGGTGTTCAGAAATAGGATTTTTTGCCATCAGTAGGTCCCAAAAAACACCTTTAAATGTTTGACCATTTCCTCTCTCTCCTGTAGGGTGAGGGTGGCAAACCTGGCGAGAGAGGCGTCGCTGGACCCACTGGCTCTGTTGTACGTATCCTGCCTTACTCTTTAAAAATAAGCCTTTGTTTTGTACGTAATACACCCCAGTATCATGTTTTTCATTGCAGGTTGGTGTAGTTCTATGATTTTTGACTGGTTTTATGTATGTTTTAGGGTGCCCCCGGTAAAGACGGTGACGTTGGTGCTCCTGGTGCTCCTGGACCTGCTGTATGTTACTGACCTTCATTTATCATCAATAAAGTGTTACATACATCTTGGTTTTCTGGTCTGATGGTTCTTCATATCTCTCACAGGGACCAGCTGGTGAGAAGGGCGAGCAAGGATCTGCTGGACCATCTGGATTCCAGGTTTGTATTTACCTGCTTTGTTTCCATCTTGGCCTTAAATTCTTCCTTCAGTGTCCCATGAAAATGGCCGTCAGAAGCAATCTGTCTCATTCATGCTGTTATTTCTTTGACAGGGTCTGCCTGGACCTCAAGGTGCTACCGGTGAGAGTGGCAAGCCTGGTGACCAGGTGAGTGCACAATGCATTTTTTAATCATTTTATTTAAAGGACTTAGTAAAGAAAAATATCCACCCAACCCATCTTCTCTGAAAATTGTTCCAAACATAATAACGGCTTGGTTTCTTCTGTATAGCGTTTCTCTCTCTCCTTTTGAAAAGCAGCAAGTTGAAAGTGGTATATACACATTCTTTAAGTAATGTACACCACTGTGCATGTACTGCAGAAATATAACATACCTGTTTAGGTTTTTATACATTAATTTACAAAGAATAAATAATAAATAATAAATAAATAAATAATACAAAACATCATATAGTAAAAAGTGATTTTACGTACAGTATATCAACCTCTTCCTTGTGGAAACCTACTATTACTTGTAGTTTCCATCAGAAACCTGGTTTGACTCTATCAGTCCTTCATTAAATGAAATCTTGATACTTTTACTTTCTTGTCTGTTTGCATGTATTCTAGCTGTTAGCTTTGCTAGAAAAGTTAACATTAGAATAATGTTGAATTCATCATTTTTGTGATGTCACAAACACCAGTGCAGTTACCTGTATCTGCCTACAGCAGTTAGTAGTTTAGCTCCGTCCATTTGTGCTGAAGATACCAGGAACATTTCATACACAGTACACAGTAACAGCCTGTTTAATTAGAAGAGTTAGAGAAAGGTAATTTAAAATGAAATGCCACCAAAAACCACACAAAAGTGGTTTAAAAAGATGCTTAAGGATGAACAAACTCGCCACACATTATGAACACACCTTTTTTCTTGAACTTTTATTTTGTCTGGCATTTAAACTGTTCTCTGTTCTTTTAAACAGGGTCTGCCTGGTGAGGGTGGCCCTTTTGGACCTTCTGGTTCCAGAGTGAGTATCTACATGGTTCCTCTCACATCTTAGCTGGACTCCAAGCTAACTGTGCTAGACTACAAAATAAAAGTCATCTCAAAATGAAAAATACGTTTATTTCAGAAGCTTGTAAATGTTAAATGTTAAAATGTTTCCTCTAGGGTGACAGAGGTCTCCCCGGTGAGCGTGGTGCCCCAGGCCCAGCCGGACCCCTTGGCCCCCGTGGTTCTGCTGGTGCTGCTGGTAACGATGGTGCTAGAGTGAGTATAATAATAATAATCATTGTATTTCATTCTTTTATTATATATCCTGTGCCCTTTTGGAACAAAAACAAATAACACTGATCTAATCTAGATTATATTTATACACAAACACATACAATTTTAATGCACACAATAGATTTAGTGTGATGGGATGGACAGCACTTCAGATTTTCCTTCAAATATTCAGATTGAGAAAGCTCATCCCAGACTTGAGTCATGCAGGTAATATTATTAAATAAAAGTACAAAGAAATACAAATAGTAAATAGTGGTTTTAGGGACAGTGTATCATTGTGTGCTAGTAGAAGCTAGTATTACTTGTAGTTTTCATCAGAAACCTGGTTTGACTTGTGTGGGTTGTGCTGTATGGATATTTAGATGTGTGTGTTTGTGTCTGTGTAGGGAGAGGCTGGTGCTGCTGGAACTCCTGGCGGTGTGGGTCCCGCTGGAATGCAGGGAATGCCTGGAGAGCGCGGTTCTGGTGGAATGCCCGGAGGAAGAGGAGACAGAGTGAGTGACCACACCAAATACAAATTTGGAAAATAAAAAAACAGGTCGTTGGTCCGCAATTGGTTATTTAATAAAATCTAATGTGGCCAAGTGGGCTTTGGCAACATGCTATGATAGATAGGTGGGCCTTAATGTTGAAAAGGTTGAGAACCATTGCACTAGGCCTCAGATGGATATTTTGGGTGGAGAATTACACCGTGAGTTAATCTAAGACTGCCTGGGTTTTTAAAATTAGTACTCTGTGACATGATAGCTGCATTGCCCATTCATTCATGGGTGTGGCATACACACAGTCCTGTCTCCATGTAAAGCAGCCTTTTCCAATATGCAGTGATGGCGATATATCCACTGGTTTCTGTTGTGCAAAAGTGTTGGTGCCCTCAAAGTGATGGCCAATATGTGCTGACCTAATTGAATACTCATCCTGGCCTGACAGAAACAGAAATATGTACTTTTCCATGTTTAAAAAAGTGCAGAAAACACATTTCTGCTTATTTGAATGCAGAATTAATGTTGATTTGCTGAATTTAACATCTAATATAGACATTATGGCACTTTAGGTGGTATTTTAGGTCAAATTTTTTCACCACACTCTAGAATTAGTAATATTGGGGTTGAGGGGTGGACAAATATAAAATGTGTCATATTTTGATCATATTTCATAATGGGATATTTTAGGTTTCAAGAAAATGGCCAATAGATCTAAAATTAGTAGAAAAAAACAAATGTTAAAGCTAATTCCCATTCAAATACATGTTAACTTATCTTCACTTAGAAAATCACACTTGTGTATTTAAGATGCCATACATCCATAGAAGCATACTTACATACTTGCGCAGATTGGTAGTTGATCAGATGGATAGGCGGAAACAGAAATGTGTGCTGTGCCTAAACACCAGTAGTACACACCAGTAAAAAAAGGAAATTATCCTCTTTACCTGTAATGCTTGTGATGTCATATGCTGTGTTTACTAGCCTAGTGTTTCCTCAACAGGGTGATGGTGGACCTAAGGGCCCTGATGGTGCTCCTGGTAAGGATGGTGTCCGTGGACCTGCTGGCCCCATAGGCCTTGCTGGACCCTCTGGTGCTCCTGGTGAAAAGGTGGCTTTTTTAATAGTAGAAAACATTTACCAACAAATCTGGGAACTCACATCAGTCATTAACATTCCACGTGCTTCCTCTGCCCTATAGGGAGAGCCTGGTGCTGTTGGACCTGCCGGAGTAACTGGATCTCGTGGATCCCCTGTGAGTAACTCAGTGTGACACATCATGTATTCTTCCAGCAATGATATAAACATAAACCATGGTGACAATCAAATGCACTTCAAAATAAATTCATGTTCCATTGTTGCACTGAACTAGCTAGGAGCAATAAGAATTGCTATAATTTTCTGAGCGTGTCATATTCTCTGATTCCCAGGGCGAGCGTGGAGAGGCTGGACCCCCTGGACCTGCTGGATTCGCTGGACCTCCTGTAAGTCCTTTGGTGAAATTGAGTTCAGTTCAGGCCTTTATTGGAATGAACGTGTTTGGTCACAGTGCAGCCATCTAGAAATAAGAGAAAAAAGAAGCCTAAATATTCAAAGAACATGCAGTTTATTGTCTGTGGGAGCCATACTGGTCTCCACAGCTCAGGATGCCAGTTGACTGGTCAATATTCAATGTACAGAGAGTTAAAGTGTGCTTTTCTTTTTCTTTTTTCAAAAAAGGGTGCAGCTGGTCAGCCTGGAGGAAAGGGTGAGACTGGAGACTCTGGACCCAAGGGTGATGGCGGAGCTCCTGGACCTGCTGGACCCGTCGGCCCCTCTGGACCTCAGGTACGGAGTCTGGAGAGACTTCAGAAACCACACACGGACTTTTCACTAAATTGATTCATTTTCTGTGAGACCGAATGTTCTGATGTCGTCTCCGGTATTAGGAGAGCTTAAGTCGATCTTGTAATTACTCCTTTCTGAAATAATGATTTAGATGGATACCTACATAGTGCCATGTGTGCATACAGGCAGAGATTCATACAGTTCATACAGCAAATCACTTGTTCTTGTTGAAGTGTAAATAAGCCCAAAGATCACACTTCTGCACATTTGAATGTTTATTTCCTGAATTTAACGTTGGGGGGGCAAATATAGAAGTTATGGCACTTTGGATAGTTTAGCTCTTTTTTTCTTTTCACCACACTGTAAAATTAGTAGACAAATTGCACGTTGAAGCCGAGTAAAAGACGCGGTGTTTCGTATATGCTAGCTGCTGTATGTACATCGAGGCATACTTGCATAATTAAACAAATAGGCAGGTGAACGGATGGACAGACAGATGATATAGAAATGTTTCTCTTGTCTTTATGCAGGGACCTGCTGGTGCTACTGGACCCAAGGGTGCCCGTGGTGGTGCTGGACCTCCTGTAAGAACCTGCTTTTGATCTTTTATGGAGCATCTTAAAACTGAATGGAAAGCCAAAGAAAATTATGTATAACCATTTTATTTTTAAAAAATCATATTCTTATCAAGTATGGCTTCAAAATTAGGAAGGATGCTGTCCAATTATTCCTGAGATGTGATGCTTATAAATCTAAATAATTGTATGTTTCTTTATGTTTCAATAGGGTGCCGCTGGTTTCCCTGGACCTGCTGGTAGAGTTGGACCTCCTGGCCCTGCTGTAAGTTACTTCATCATAGCATCATCATCATCATCATAGACTCAAACAGTGTAGTTATACTTGTTATATATCATTTTCAGTGTTGTGTTCAATAGTTGGAAAGCAAACAAACACGTTTGGAGTGGAATACTGTAACGCTTTATTGGCTTCTGTCCTCTCTCAGGGTGCTTCCGGAGCCCCTGGAGCCACTGGCCCTGTCGGCAAAGAGGGACAAAGAGGAAACCGTGGTGAGAAGGGAGCACCTGGACGTCCTGGTGAGGTTGGAGGAGCTGGGCCCCCTGGACCATCCGGAGAGAGGGGATCTGCTGGCCCTGATGGACCTGCTGTAAGTGACAACAGACATACGCTGCATACGTTCTGGCTTTCGTGCACATGCACATAAAAAACTGTCCCAACCAGCATCTGACTGTGTTGATTTCTGATATACCAGAAATGCTGAATGAGCTTGTATGTGATTGTAACCTGCACATTTCGATGCCTGCTCTCCAGGGCCTTATTGGTATTCCTGGACCCGGTGGACTGCCTGGAACAAACGGTATTGTGGGTCTGACTGGACAAAGAGGAGAGAGGGGCTTCCCAGGTCTTCCTGGACCATCTGTGAGTCCACCTAGTGCTAAATATTGAGAATACATCCACACTAGCCTCCCTTGACAGGACATGGTTAACAATACACCTGCATTATTTTTCAGTGGATTAACTTACACTCATTTTGATTGTATGAATGTTTCAATTTCTTCAAGTTCTTCACTCCAAATGCTAAAGTTGCTAATGGCATTTGAGCAGCAATTTATTTTAAGAATCCACCGCAAGTGCTCTCCAGGTGCTCAGCTGGTTGACTAACTTACACCATTAAACTAAATACCATTCAAATGTCTATTAAAGCTACACTTGAACCTAAACTTCACACTAAAGCTTAGACTTACCACAGAGAGTTTGGTAATACTTTTAACATCTAGTGTGAAACACATCATGTCTGTGGATGTTATGTTATGTTTAGCCATATTGTCACTGTTAAATGATAAACAGAATCAAAACAGGGTTATGACACATTGCTTTTAGTGAAATGTTATTTACAAATCCTATTTACTGTAAACACTACATTTTTTTGTATATTTTTCCCTTTAAATGTCTGGCTCCTCTCTCAAAAATGGGTCTGGACATGCCACTGCTTAAAATAAAATAACAGTAGCATTCAGAAGTATCATTATTGTGAAGACCAGTATCTTGATAATAATTGATAAAAACAACAAATAGCTTGAAATAGTTCATTCCCCAAAACTGACATAGAACTGTTGTTTATAGCTTGGATTCCTCTTAAAAAAATACATCAAACTGCTTTTTGGTTCTAAAACAAAACTTGTTTTCTCGCTTCACTCAGGGAGAACCAGGAAAGCAGGGACCTTCTGGCCTTCTTGGTGAGCGTGGAGCCCCTGGCCCAATGGGACCCCCAGGTCTGAGTGGAGCTCCAGGAGAGGCTGGACGTGAGGTGAGGAATTCTTGCTAGTGTAGCCTTTGTTCATTCCATATTTTATTAATTTTACATATTCATGATTCTAAGCCCAGAAAGTAGTTAAAGAATCTTGATTTTGCATGATGTTATTGTCATGGAAATTTGTCATCGCACCACCTTCATGTGATGTCAGGGTAATAAACATGCCGCTTCTGGTGTCTCTCTGCAGGGTAGCACTGGTAATGATGGTGCTCCTGGTCGCGATGGTGCTCATGGACCTAAGGTGATCTAGCTGAATTTGTATTTTTGGCTTTTCTATGTTACTGCATTAGAGTCTGTGCACTTTTTCCTCCCAAACCTGAGTGTTGTATTCTCGCAACTCCGCTTTCCACAGGGAGATCGTGGTGAGGCTGGACATGCTGGCTCTCCTGGAGCTCCCGGAACCCCTGGACCTCCTGGCACTATGGGTCCATCTGGAAAGACTGGCGATCGTGGAGAGGCTGTGAGTTGCAAGAGACTAAAGCTTGTTTCATTGTTCGCCCACCATACCAGTCACATAGTCATGACACTTACCCTTCTTTCTCTCTAGGGTCCCGCTGGTACTGCTGGTCCTGCTGGTCCTGCTGGTGTTCGTGGTCCTGGTGTATGTGTCACAGAACTTGTTTTCTCTTGTTTTGAGTCAAGAAATGACACTTGTAGTCAGGCATCAGGCTAAACTCTTTTTGTCTGTTTAGGGTCCTGCTGGTCCTCGTGGAGACAGGGGTGAGGCTGGAGAGACTGGAGACAGAGGCATGAAGGGACACCGTGGTCTCAGTGGCATGTCTGGACTGCCTGGACCTCCTGTGAGTGGACACTTCAAGTAGAGTGGCCAATTCCGTCTCATGAAGATGTGTAGGCCTCATCATAAAATCTGTTTGAGATGTTCTTTTTGGAGCTCAAGTTTGCCTTTTCTTGTACCTGTAGGGCCCCCCTGGTGAGGGCGGACCCACTGGAGCTACTGGCCCTGCTGGACCTCGTGTAAGCAGCTTCAGTCCTTTTAATCTCCTGGTTGTTGCACTGGAATTGTCAATCATTTAAGGGTTAGATTATCGTAGATATACACAATGATGAACCTGTTCTGCTTGTTGTTATAGGGACCTTCTGGTTCCAGTGGCTCTCCTGGTAAGGATGGTGTGAGCGGTCTGCCTGGACCTGTTGGACCTCCTGGACCTCGTGGTCGCAATGGAGACATGGGACCTTCTGTAAGTACTATAAACCCTTTGCCTGATTCTACAGTTTGTTTGATCAAACCCTTCTGAGCCTCCACCTCTATTTCTTCCAGGGTACTCCTGGTCTTCCCGGACCTCCAGGACCTCCCGGACCATCTGGCATTGGCGAGCCCTTCCCACTTGTCCCTCAGCAGGAGAAGGCACCCGATCCCATGCGCGGTGGCTACAGAGCCGACGACGCCAACGCTCGCGACCGCGATGCTGAGGTGGACACCACCCTGAAATCCCTCAGCCAGAAGATTGAGAGCATCCGCAGCCCTGAAGGAACCCAGAAGAACCCAGCCCGCATGTGCCGTGACCTCAGAATGTGCCATCCTGAGTGGAAGAGCGGTGAGTAAAGAACAGCCTGGATCCATAAAGTGGTTGTACTATAGGCCTATGAAGCATTGTCAACTCACTCCTTCCCCAATGTGCTGTTTGTTCCTATAGGCTCCTACTGGGTGGACCCCAACCAGGGCTCTCCTCTGGATTCCATCAAGGTCTTCTGCAACATGGAGACTGGTGAGACCTGCATCTACCCAAGCCGTGGCAGCGTTCCTCTGAAGAACTGGTACCTCAGCAAGAACGCCCGCGAGAAGAAGCATGTCTGGTTCGGAGAGTCTATGTCCGAGGGCTTCCAGGTACGAAGAAGTAGAAGTAGTCTCCACATTTTCTTCAGTGCAGCTTTCAATGAGATCCAGTGCTTTAAACAAACGTCCCTTTCTCTTCACAGTTCCAGTATGGCAGCGAGGGCTCTGATCCTGAGGACGTGAACATCCAGATGACCTTCATGCGCCTGATGTCCAACAGGGCGTCTCAGAACATCACCTACCACTGCAAGAACAGCATCGCCTACATGGACCAGGCCTCTGGCAACCTGAAGAAGGCTCTGCTCCTGCAGGGCTCCAACGACGTGGAGATCAGGGCCGAGGGCAACAGCCGCTCCACATACTCAGTCAGCGAGGATGGCTGCACGGTGAGTCGCACCCCCACCTTCTTTGGCGCCTCTTTGCCATTTCTGCTTTCAAGCTAATAGCTTTCAAGCAATAGTTTGGTGAAGAACACCAAGCAATCAGCATGGTGCCAAAACTGCAAACAAAATGCATGAAGGTGAATTTTTCTCACCTTTCTCCAGCTTCTAATCAAAATGTTCCATTCCAGCTTAAATTTAAACATGTCTGGTATGTAATCATATGCTATGTTACTAGAAATATTAGCCTTGTAGTTGACATAGTTTTAACTTCTTGTGCCTTAAAACAAAATCATTATTTGTGATGTCACAAAGCGACTGCCTGTTAATTTACTGGTTTTCCTCCGTCTCCACACAGTCACACACTGGCACATGGGGCAAGACAGTCATCGAGTATCAGACAACAAAAACAACTCGTCTTCCCGTCATTGACATCGCTCCTATGGACATTGGTGCTCCCGATCAGGAATTCGGCGTAGAAGTCGGCGCAGTCTGCTTCTTGTAAAAAGAAAGAGGGAAATCTGGACATTTAAAAAAAAATGTTGTTTAATTTCTAACAGTCATCTCCGAGTCTTTTCCTATGAATTAAAATCCCCCAAAAAACTATCATTCGGCCGCAATCGGTCCACGTGCTTACGCATCCGCGAGGACGGTGCTTGTTTGTGATCTCGAGAGACGTTCTGCTTCTTTTTCTCTTTTTTTTGGAGGACCACTATGCCAACCAGCGTCAACATCATGGGACACTTAGGGAGATATCTTTCGGCAACAAGAAAATAATATACACCCGTGCTTGTAAAGTGTAAGATGACACCACCCCCCTCGAGAATTTTTTGCCTCTTTTTTTTACCACTGCAGAAGGACAATGAAAAAACTACGCTGAGTGCTAATGTACCATTCTTTGGTGTTGAATAAATCTGAAAAATGACAGTCAAGTGTCTTGTTCTTCTGGCCCAAAAAGGGAAAGAAATGTTACCCCATGCCACTGTCAGGCATGGCCGCAGAACCCAAACCTGTAACGGCTACCTCAGAACAACCCCAAAACATCCGTTACCTGTACGGTTTGTGGGGGGGGGGAAGTGGGGGGACACTTTCTAGGTACTAGCTTAACGAGCCAGGCAAAACACAAGTAACAGTCCGATAAAAAAACAGAAATTGGTGCTACTTTCCTCTGCGGGTCCCGTCTGTGGTGTATGTTGTGTTTGACAAGAAATAAACTCCTATTGCATTTTTATTTTTTTACTGTCACTTGTGCTTTTGGGACCTGTTTTGGTGCTAAATGTCAACACAATGTCTCCTCTTGTGAATGCCACTTCTCTCTCTCCCATTAAAGTGTCGGCTGAAAAGCTGAATGCAGCGGTTGCTGACGATTTGCACTTAATCTGACGCGAGTTAAGTAAGTGGACAGATTGCCAACCCCCTCCCCGCCACCTTTATTTTTGGAGAAGTTTTTATTGTCTGCGCACCCTCCCCCCCCTCATTCCTTCCACTCAAAACTGCAATGCACACCTTTCATTTTTCCTTTTATTTTTATTTTGGTTTTTGTTTTCTTTTCTTTTGATGTGTTTTTAATAAAAGGTTTCTAAGGAAAAAAAATGAAATGAGGCGGCACAAAGACGAAAAATGACACTTTAATGGTTCCAACAAGAGGATTTGTACTTATTTTGTACATGTATAATATTTCGAGATGTTTTTAATTATTCTGGATGCTGAAATAAAGCATGTTCTAAGTGGTCACCTGAATGTTCGGCATGTTATCTTCTCAGTCTTCTTCATGGCCCCACTTGCTTTTCTCTCGACTTTAAATTAAACACTCTATACTGCCTTCACTCAACTCATCTTAACTTCTATTTTATTTACTGGACTGGTCTTATTTGTGTAGGTTTGTTTGCATGAATGCAGTGTTCACAGTACATTTGGTGTGTCCACTGAATGGCCACTTTATTGGAAACTCCTCCCTGGTTTGTGCACAATTAGCAACTTTAGTCCATCTGTTGATGCTCAGTGTATGTGAGCTCCTCTAGACCTACAACAGGGGTCAGTTTCTGACTGCAGTGGGTGATTTTGGGGTGGTGGACCACTCAACCCAGACGCTAACATGATGCCAACAGGTGTAAAACCCCTGATACACTCTAACACCTTAATATTAGGCTCACTGTTCAGCTAAGATCAGTCCACCACCCAAATAATATCTGGTCATCAGTGGCCCTATACTAAGAAACTGACCTGTGATCATTGGGACAAGGGCCCAGCAGCAGGTGGGCTACACTGTGTAACCTGCATAAGGTAGTAGGAAGTAGGTAGTAGGAGTGGAATGGTGAGTAGCTTTTTAGCCTCAATACCTTACAAGAATTCTGATGGGACCAGTGGCGGTGAAAGGAACCAGGCATCTGCCTCTAATATCTCCCTCACAGAAAGTTATTACATGAAATGGTAATGATCAGCTGTCTGATGGCAGAGCTGTTTTTGGCCTAAAACCAAACCCATGTACGGTGGAGGGGTACATGCATGGCATCGTGAGGCAAAACAGTCCCCAAACAAAACAGATTTACCTTCCATACAAACACGTGTGGGTTCACTCGGGGTTGACGGTAAATAAAATGCCTTTAATTGTGTTGGAGACTTCACCACCACTGTAAAGAAATCAGAGTCTGTACCATGACCCATTCTCCACCAAACACACTGGATGAAAGACTCAAGCATTCAGTGATGGGAGAATTTTGTAGGAATTCCCGAGGTGTACCTGACACAGACAATAATCCCACTCACTTCCTAAACTACAAGTGGCAGGTGGGTTTTAGCGATTCCAAACAGGGAAGTCAGTGCAGTGACTGGCTTTGGTGAAGCGATGAAGCCACCATGTGGATATAGTTTGAATTGCAGGTTTAACGTGGATCGCCTGCCCAGTCCCTTTCCACCATGAGGAGATGGAGAAAGCAGGGGTTGCGTTCACCACTGGGGCAGCTAGTGGCCTGGTGGTTAGGGAGTTGCCCCTGGGATTGAGGGCCATGGGTTTGAATACCAAGACTGCCAGTGGCACCACTGCGGTCCCCTTGAGCAAGGTACCATCCCCACACTCTGCTCCATGGGTGCTGCGTCGCTGGGTGCCACTACTTCACTTGGTGCATGGGTTGAATGAAGAGAACAACTCTTAATTTTAAGTGGTTTAAGATTAAAACTGATTAAGGTTAAACTACAGAATTAATTTTTCAAATTTGCACCTTAAATAAGAGAACTTTCTAAATGAATGCCTTAAATTTTTACGATGAAGGGGTTTCACACTCATGCCTTAAATCCAATTTTAAAGACAGATTAAGGGCTCAGTTTCACAACTTAATGGCCGCATATTTTAAATTAAGCAGTCTGGTATATTTTCTGGGGTAAATTAAGGGAAGGTTAAGCACATTTTAAGTATATCATGTTTTGTAGTGAACAGTGCTGGGTAGTAATGTGCATGGCTGCTGGAACAAATAATTACCCATAATCAGACCAGGAGAGACAAATATATCTAAAAAAAGAAGGATGTAATAAGTGTAATCACTTCACCTTCACATGGTTTGAAGTTCTAACAGAGAGGATGGAATGATCAGTCAGTGTCAGAGGAGACTAGACATCCTCTTCTGGAGGCATCTTCGTTCAAAACATTTTATTACAGTTTTCAATATGAAGAAAGAAATGCAAAATATTCAGTTTTTACTTAACAAGCGGTGTTACACGTCCAAAACAGAGCCCCTGCACGCTGTGCCAGTGTCTTGCACTGAAATACTGGTCAGAAAAACAGGAAGGGCCAAAAAAAATCCTCATCGTCAGCAGGTTAGCCAGAGAAACTCCACGGCAAACTGTTCCTTTATTGTGCTCCTGAGACCTGGGCTTTTATTTCCTGTGAAGCAAAAGAGATGTGTAGGTAATCTGAATTTGTGCTGAAGACTAAAATATGAATCAGTGCCTCAGTAACAGCATGAAGAGGGGAATTACCTGGGCAGCGTGTCCACATTAGGCTCCCTGTAAAAACAAATTACAGGGAATTATTGAAAAAATATGTAGTATAAAATACTCAAAAATATTGAAAAGTTGAAAACAAAATCTTAAAAACGAAATACTTAAAAAAATACTAAAATACTGGTTATGTTACAGTATGACTGGCATCGGTCAATCAAATAATATTGTTAATAAAATTAAATAAAACGTTGTTGATATTATAACGCATAAATTACCCCGTAAATAACTAATTCTACACATGTTAAATTATATTTCAATTATTAACAATTATTTTTGTTAATCGGCCATTAATAAGAATTGTAAGTTGATTTCACATTAAACAATGTTCAACGTACATCTAGTAATCTAGATCGAGTATCTAAATCTAGGAAAACAATCAGACCACTTTGCATTCAACTGTATCTTTTGTCTTCTAACATACAACATTATAGGAAATGCTCATACTCAAGGACTCAAAAGCGTTACAGTATTGCTGTCATAATGTTAACTACCTAGAGCAGTGCTTCTCAAATAGCGGGGCGCGATACAAGGGGGTGGGGGTGCGTGTGAGCCCGGGAACCATGCTTTTTTTGCCGAAGGTTTTTGTTTTGTTGCACCAAACAAGAGCACACAGCAGAGTGGGAGATATGAAGTGCAGTGAACAAACCCTTAAGAGACATGCAGCACATCCAAAACAGGTGAGCGCAGGTCCGAACGTGTATTATTACTTTTGGTTAGTATTTTCATAAATATTTTCTAACTACTATCACTTTAGAACGGCCTAGTGCCTAGTAGAAACATCAATGTTTGACACGGGTGGGGCAGTTGCGTCCTGGTTGCTATGGGGACGGACCTCCGTGGCCGCGCTCAGCCCTCAGATGCACTTTGAATGAATAACGGGAAAGCGGCAGCCTGTGTCATCTTGTTTTTATTTACCTGTTTACAGGTTAGTACTGTCCTTGCTGTAGCGTCTGCAGCTCATGATGGGTGTTTGTTGATCACTCGTTTTTGTGTTATTTTGAACTTAAAGTATAAAAGTTATATCAGAAAGTTTGCCATCGTATAATGAGGTAA
>JBBPDB010000108.1:27382360-27405360 GCA_037974465.1 Brachypetersius altus
GTGTGGCGTGTGAGCGTGTGAAGACAGTCAGATGCGTGTGTCTCACGCTCATTGCGTGAGACTTGAGAGCCCTGCAACAGTGTGAAGACAACTGCTTCCACCTAATCCTTTCCATTAATGCTTGGGTTCTCTCTCTTACCGATCTCTCGGGCCATGGCCAGGCCCTGGGGGTAAGTTATGGGTGAGAGCTTTTTGTCCCGCAGCCTCTCGATGGTGTCTTTATCGTCACGTAGGTCCAACTTGGTGCCTACCAGGATAATAGGCGTGTTGGGGCAGTGATGTCTCACCTCCGGATACCACTGTACCATTATCGGAAAACTGGATTAGCATTATTCAGTGCTATTAACACACGTAAAGAAGACAAAACATCCAAACATGACCGATATACTGCTTCGACTGTGGTCTGACCGAGAAATAACATTAAAAACGAAATATTTAAACACAAACCTTTGCACGGACATTCTCAAATGATGCTGGGCTCACCAAGGAGAAGCATATTAAGAACACATCCTGAGAAGAAATACATGAAAAGGTCAAGTGGAGGACACTTTATTTATATAGCCCATTATCATACACAAGGTCATTCAAAGGAATATTATTATAAAGGATATATAAAGCAATATATGTGATTTATTGCTTTATATAAGCAATATATGCAGTTTTTAAAGCTACATTTGAAATTGATGGGCAGCTAGTTAGACAGCATAGTGGATAAACACCACTTCTCCATGTTTCAGCTGTTTTTACCACTAGCTGGCCAGCTCCTGCATATCTAAAGGCCTACTAGGAGTACATGCATCAAACAAACACAATATAGACAAAAGTATTGGGTATTAAATTCAGATAGGCCCCTAACTTCCAGTGGGGGGGGCTTGAATGAAATGTCATTAAACTCCCTGATGGTGTAATAGTCAGGTGTCCCAATACTTTTGCCAATGTGCTGTACCACAGATGTATTTAGGGTCCAAACCAATGAGTGACTTGTACACAATGAGTAATTTAAATTAGTTCTATACCGAAGTGTAAAATAAGCACCACAATCTTCAAATGACATAATTTCCAGGCCTGAGAGGCTCAAATACACACCGTCTGTGGATACGAGAGGGGCCGGAGGCGGTCATAGTCCTCCTGTCCTGCTGTGTCCCACAGGCCCAGATTGACTGGCTTCCCGTCCACCATCACATTGGCGGAGTAGTTGTCAAACCTGGATAAAGAGTGGTCTTTGTCAGGTCAGGGTTTAAAGACATGGCGTGTGGAGGACGGACCTGGAATTTGCTTCTGGCATTCCAAAATCTGACCTGCATTTCGAATCACTGACCATAAACAGGCGAGCGTTTATTCTGTGGTGAGCGTAAACGTTTCGATTCTGTCACCACATTCCAAATCATCACCGATAAACATTCACTCCAGGCAATGAAAAGAATGAGCACACAGTTCATTAGACCCCCAGAGCGTCCCACTGGCTCCTGCATGCGAATGCTAATCAAGTGCTGACCTGAGGTCAGATTCCTGAATACTAAAAAAGCGTGTCTCTCATTCTGCATCACATTCCGGTATAGATGCAAATCAGCAGAACGGTGTGTGGATTAAAACAGTACTTCTTTAGCTCAAGGTTCAAGATACCAGAGAGTCGTGCTACATAACAGTGATTCCAAACTTTAGAAATGGGATTTGGAAGTTTGGAACACAGATGGGCATTTAGGAAAAGCAGTAAATGTGTGGAAATTTCATTGTCTGGGTTCTCTAGAGAGGGGATCAGAGAAAAACAGGCTGGTGGGGTTAAAATCAAGATTAGAACCCAAAGGTACTCACACTGTAGGGATATATTCTCCAGGGAAGGCATTGGTGGTGTAACTGATCAACAGACAGGTCTTACCCACAGCCCTGAGAGAGAGAGAGAGAGAGAGGAAAAAAGAAAGAAAGAAAGAAAGAAAGGAGAGTGAGAGGAAAGGGAGGGGGAGAGAATAGAGAAAGAGAAAGAAAGAGGAGAGAGTGTGAGGAGAGAGTGGGGAATGAGAGAAGAGAGATAGAAAGAAAAAAGAAAAGAACGAGAGGGGGAGAGAGAAAGTTGGTAAAATGATTGTTAAACCTTTTCCAAGCAGTTGTCCCACACACAGATCACTGCTTTAAAGGTCCAAGCACAGGCCGAGTGTGTGTCTGGGAACCGTGTCCTCCCTGCTCTTAGTGATCTTGCTGCATTAATGATATAAAATATACATTATGATTTTAAGTGTAAGCTGAGAAGTCGGCATTTACACAAGTCGACTAAAAATGCATAAGCATGTGTCCTGCCAGGACTATTAGGTATCTCTCTCTGTGTGTATATATGTGTGTGGTGTGTGGTGTGTGGTGTGTGTGTGTGTGTGTGTGTGTGTGTGTGTGTGTGTGTGGTGTGTGTGTGTGTGTGTGCCAGTGTCCCAGATTCACACTGCCCAAGGCTTCACTCCCTCTGTCCTTCCTGCTGCGCGGAGAATGGAGTGGGGGGCTTGTACAGGGACAGTCCAGAGAGACACACATTTACTCTCACATAAACACACACACACACACACACACACACACTGACAGTAGAAGAACGAGTGGTAGCCCTTTAGAATAATATCTATATATTAATTCATCTCAATAAATCATACATTTTGTGGTAAAAGTACTTAAAAAATTAAATGAATTTTGACATGTGAATGAATAACATTACAGAATATCACCCTGAATATAATAGTTCTGGTGTTCTGATGATTTATGCTGTCTTGTCGAAAAATGCTACCGTACACAAATTGCCAGCAAAGTCTTGATTCATGCTATCCTACCCTCAGAAAGCATTCTGCAAACTGCAGAAAAAATGCCTTTAAAAATCAGAATCAGTCACCTTGCACTGCACTGAATCCCAAGACTCGAGAACTGCACATATGCAGTAGGGCATGGTAGTACGTCTCGATGGGTAGCGTGTTTCGGCAGAACACCGGACGGGATTAAAGTCGCATGGTGCGATTAATCAAAGTTAATTTTTAACACGTTATTTTTTCTGTGATTGATCGAAATGAACGCATTATGCTAATATACATAACGTGTTGTTATGGCGTTAACGCAATATTTAGGGTGAGTTGCCCTATGGGACATTTTTTGTATTTTGGACTTCTGTAGCGTATATTGGGTGTGGATTTACGATGTTGGTTATATAAAATATAAAAAAAAATGTCGATCAGGGAACATAATGTGACATTAGGGAAACTCACCCTACTGATTTATTGCGTTAATGCAATTTTTCGTTGCGCTTTGTGCTCGTGAGTGCGCACAGCATGCATATATTATGGACAAAAGTAATAGTACGCTTGACCCCCGCGAAAATCAGTCGAAACGTAGAACGCTGCGTGAAAAAAATAAGGAATTGGGACGCCTGACCATTACACCAACAGAAACTTTAATGACACTGCATTCTGTTACATAGGCACCCATGCTCTGGACTCTGAGGGTAACTTGATTTTCTATGTCAAACAAGCTAAAAGGCGAATGCCCTGCAGTGGCTTTATTTTATAATTGATTTGATTCCATTAATGTTGAGATTTACAAGAAATATATGAACTGCAGCTTTGTGACTGAGTTCAAGGGAACACTGCTGTTAAAAAGCACCTTACTTGTTTAAAGTGTTCGCAAAACAAATGTTTTTTGCACTTTCTTAAGTGTGTAACAATGTGATTAATCGCAATTAATCGCATAAATCCATGCGAATAACCACAATTTTAAAATGTCACTGTTGCCCAGGATTCCTATGAATGTATATAAAACACCTCTCCCACCCAATGGCCTGCACATCACAAATACTGTATATTACGATAGAACGTCAGTATGTTATGAATGTAGGAATATATAGATCCCACCCAAACCTTATTAATAAACACACTCTCACACAAACGCGCAGACGGCCATGTGTATATAGATACACACACATTAAATGTCCGCATCTCTGACTGAACTCATTGATCCCACCTGTCTAATGGGAGGCACTGATCAGTGTTATTGATCAGGGGGTCTCAGACGGTCACGGGGCCTCTGACCGAGCAAAAACACCAACACCAACCGAGCTCGGCTCACACTGATTAACTCACACATCTATGTTTTATTGAGGGTCCGTTCAGTAGTGTTTATTCTGAGGATGCTCGCTCTCCCCCTCTCGCTCTCTCTCTCTCGTCACAAGATCAGTGTCACTCACCCGTCACCGACCACCACGCATTTAATGGCCTGCATGTTTAAATCAGCGCTGTATCTCAGTGTAGCCCGTGTTTCCACGCGTGTTCGAATTATTCCAGGTTTAAACGGAGGTGAAAATCCACACACTCGGTCCCAGCCCACCCGGCCGACTCGGAGCAGCGGCGGAAACGTCCGGAAAATGCCGAGTGGCTTAAAGGGCCCATCCTCCCGTTGTACGTTAAGGGGGCGCATTCACTGTGACGTTAAGATTATAGTCAAAATACACTATGTGTACAAAAGTTTTGGGACTCACCTATTTCTCACTTGAAAGGAAATCTTAATGCTTCAACATACCAAGGCATTTTGGACAAACCCATGCTTCCAATTTTGTGGACACAGTTGCAAAGGGGGGACAAAGTCCATATTAAAGACTATGCATTCAAATGCAATGTCATTAAAGTCCGTTTGTGTAATTGTCAGGCGTGCATATAGTGTAGCTCTTCTTCACCTCAGCTAAGAATAAACACTCACTGCCTATTTAGAGTCAAAGACAATTTTACATTTTTCAACCCAGTTTTCTCTCTGTAAATGTAGCCAATCATGTTTGGTGTCCAAAAAGACTTTCAGGTGTTTGCTTAGTCACAAAACCGCACATTCTCGTTTTTGTAAACATTTTATTGTATAAAAACATTACAAGGAATAAAACGGGTATAAAAATGCTTTAAAAAAACGGCCACTGCCTGCAGACGACACACAGAATTTCTTCCAGCTTTGATAAAAGTACAGATCAAATACAGATCGGTTGCATTTGTTCTGATAATACCTTGCTGGAGTTTGCTTATCCTGAGATCTGATGTGGCTACAGTGAAGAGGTTTGAATGATCTGATTAATAAAAAAAAGCACATTGAAGAGAAAATTTGCACACAAAAACTCAAATGGATAAATTTATGATCGTCATCAAGGTCCCAAAGAGACTCAGCAAGTCAGAATTATTCACAGTGGTGGTGAATGGAACCAGACGTCTGCCCCTAAAAGCTTCCTCACATTTCATTTCACTCTCTACAAAATCCTCATGATTGCCCTGTCTGATGCCTGAGATTGTTTTACCAGAGTAGCTTCTGGCCTAAGACTAAACTCATTCATGGTGGAGGGATACATGCAGGGCTTCATGAGGCAAAATAGTCCCCAAACCCAACTGGGTTCAGGTGGATTGACTATTTTACCACTATTAACATTCCATATAAACCATCAGAAGACACATGTAGCTTCTCAAGGGTTTTGGAATTTTTTGATGTCTGGTTCCATTCACCACCACTTAAGAAATCTCTACAATGAACCATTTTACAGAAAACCCTCTCTGAATGACCCTCTTTACTCTGATTTATGGGGGATTATTATTTTAAAGTGTCAAAACAAAACTCAAAGCCAGCTCAAGACGATCTGTGGACGACATCCTGTGGTTAAAACCAGAAAAACATTCAAAATTAACACACACACACACACACACACACACACACACATCTAACTGATCCTAACAACCAGCCAGCAGTATTTATTGAGCAGATAAGTCCAGCTGATGTTAGAGGAAGTGCATGATTGTCTGTCGTTAGTTTGTGTCACTTTTTGGGGCTGTAATGGCCCAGTGGTGAGCCCTGGACGTAGGTAAGGATCGCATTCTGAAGGAAGCTGGCTCTCTGCGCCTCATCCTCCCGCATGCGCTGAATCTCACCCTCCTTCATGCGCAGGCGCTCCAGCAGAGACGATATCTCACTCTCTTTGTCCAGTAGAGCCTCGCGGTGGGAGGTAGCAAGTGCTGCTCCGCAAAAACAAACATTAAACTGGTTATATCTCTTTATTTGAGAGTGATTTTGTGCAAAGAACTTCATGAACATGTTTTGTATCACCCATAGACTTATTACAACTTGTTTTTTTTAAAGCTTTGCATAATATGCCCCCTTGAATGGAAATTCTTTAATCACTTTATTGCGAGTCAACTCTGGGGCACCTTTTCCTGCATGCTGTACTCATGCAACATTGCATGTGACAAATCTTCCCCACCGGAGAGACCATCATGGTTTTATCTCTGTGCCTTTACCTTTCATTTCTCTTTCTAGAGCAGCAATCTTCTCCTTCAGGCCACCCTGGGCTGTTCTCTCGGCCTGAAGGTGGCCGATCTGCTCCTGCAGCTCCACCCTGACCCGCGTCACCTCTGCCATCTTCTCCTGCTCCTTCCCTGCCAGGTCCTAAACAATATAACAGCAAAACAGCGTAATTACGGAAGTGTGGCAGCTGTGTTGCCTTATATGTCACCTTAAACTGCACAAGACAGTCCTGAGTTAATTAATATGCCCCCACTTTAACATCTTCAGTTGAAGATTTACTTTACAGTTTAAGAGAGAAAACATTACACTAAAAACAGTGAACAGCTGGAGTCTGGAGACTGCTTCTTCAGTTTTAGCATTTAACGACACAGCTAATGTAGCTAACATGTGATAGAAGCTTATGCACTCCAATTAGCCCAGTGCTTGGGCTTGCTTGGGCCAAAATCACGCAAAACTGCATTTCACTTGTTTTTTTTAAATAATAAACAATACTATTTTTGAAATGTTACTGAAACCCATTTGCAGTGTAAAGTGACCATTCTGTCACATGTGAACACACCACAGGATACAATGTGAACAGCACAAAATTCTTCCCATTTTTAACCCATTCACCAAGTGAAGCAGCGGGCAGCCAGGAACACAGCACCCGGGGAGCAGTGTGTGGGGACGGTACCTTACCTCAAGGGTACCTCAGTGGTGCCACTAGCAGTCTTGGGATTCAAACCCATGACTTTCTGATCACAGGGCGAACACCCGAACCACCACCTGCCCCGTATATGTGCATATGTATATCTGCCTATTCTGATTATCTCCTCCCATTCACACTGCAGTTACAAGTGACTGTGACAGCCTGCATGTACAGTTGACTTTGTCACAACTAAAGGGAAGCTAATCAGAGCAGAGCTTATTTACATATATCAGTCTTAAAGGTACAGTAACAGTTTTAAAGTAAGGGATTAATAGAGGTGAAAAGGTTAATGTAAAAATGACTTAAATGCACAACTAAAGAAGCAAAGAATGTTTTTTTTCTCCTAAAATGTCAGAGAAAGAGGTATAGCCACGAGCACCACCTGGTGTAGTTCGTCTATCCGGCGGCGCAGGCCATCCATCTCGATGCTCTGCTGGCCTATGCGTGCGTGAAGCTCGGCGATGGTCTGTTTCTGCTGGGTACAGTGGCCCTGAGCCTCGTCCCGGGACTGACGAGCGCTCCGGAGCTTTTCCTCCATGCTACTCAGATGCTGCTGCTACAGGGTGGGATCCACAAGCAGGTAGTAAACAAAAGGTTTATATAAAGATCCTTCCAATCAAGACTACAGCATTAAGAATGTCACAGGCCATGAAAGCATACCCGGGGACAGTACATTTAATAATGTTATTTAAACGGCCAATTTCATTGAAGAGTATTGTTTTAAAATACCATCTCAAACCCATATATTGAGTTTGGTCCACATTTTTGCCAGGACTGTTTATTTGTAAACAAGGTCAACAGAGGTTATTTACATATTTACCAAAACTAAAACAGCCTGGTCAATTCTATGCTAGAAAATAGTGCATATACAAATAAACATATAAACTTGCTAATTTGACTCTGGGCTTACCGGCGCTGTTCTGCTTATCTGTACAATCAACATTATAAAAAGTACAATAAAAGAGTATATGGAACAGCTTAACAATCCTTTGATCAATCCAGATTGGTGTCTTGGCAGCATACAATACTAAAAAATACAATAATTTTTATTTTAAGCTGTTTTCCCTCAACTGAAACATAAACAGTATGGATAGGAATCACCAGGTCGGACAAACTGATATGAAACGTTCACAGTATTTGGGCCATGATACGAATGCTGCGTACCTCCTCCAGGCGCACTTGCGCCCGCACCTTGCCCAGCTCCTCCTCCGCATGTGCTCTCTCAGTCACTATAGCGGCTTTTACCCGGCTCAGCTCCTACATGAAATAAATTCATTATCATTCTTAAAAATTGTGGCCTGGTAAAAACAAACTTCATCCTTTCACAGGCTTCTTTCACACCTGACATTCTTATAACCCTTTTTAGTCCAAATACAACATTTTAAGGCTTAATGCTTTTGTGATCCCTCATACCTCCTCTAGCTGGATCCGCTGGCCCTCCAGTTTGAGAATGCGATCTTGTAGTGCCCTCTCACTCTCCTCCAGGTGCCTGTTGACATGATCTACCTTAACAGAAAAAGGAAAACAAGGATATTCTTAAGCATCATGGGTTCAATTTTATGGCAGATTTGATTTTGTTAGAACATTAAAGTTGTTCCATCCTTCTGGCATGTAAACAGAAGTTCCTGTGCATTAGAATTTACCTCTTTCTGCCTTAAAGTGTCCATGTCTTCAAGAGCTTGTTTGGATCTTCTTTTCTCAATTTCCAAGCGCTCTGGTGAAAAAAGTACTCAGAATAATAAACCACTAAGCCTACCAGATACCGCATATGTGTGTGTGTGTGTGTGTGTGTGTGTGTGTGTGTCTTGGTTAGACGGCAGTACCTTCAGCTTGGGCCAGACGTAGTTTCAGCTCTGCAGTGGAGTTTGTGAGTTCCTGCTTCAGCTCGAAGATTTGATCTTGCTGAGTTTTGCACCGTCGCTCACTTTCTTCTAGCTGCAGCCACAGAAGAGTCACAAATTAAAACAAACATACACACCTAAAGTCAAATCTAAACATTCTTCTGTACCTTGCTCTTCAGTTGGTGGCCCTTTTCAGAAAAGCTGTTCACCTCCCTCAAAAGCTTCCCTTCTCGCAGGACACTTTCCTAAATACCAAAACAGCCTGGTTAGCATTAAAGAAATATTCATTTAAGATTACATACCTGCAGTTAGCATGGCACTAACTGCACACCAACATCATTTTTAAAAAATTGCTGCGATTAGCTATACATTATTTTGTCCTTGTTTATAGATAACACTGAGTTGGAACCCCATAAGCAAGTCTATTAAAACACCTCCACACGGAGAGGAGTGTGTAATCTAGGCATGCAGCTGACACTGTGCTAATTGGTCAGATGCAGGCTTCCACTACATTAGATACTTAGCCTTGTAGCTCCAGCGCTATAACTAAATAAGCAAACTAGTTTTGGTTGATGGACTACAATTGGGGTTGTTGGGGTGCAACCAAACTACTGCTTAAAGTGACACAGCACCTCTTGTTGTTTCTTGTTTTCTCTGGCCTGCCGATCCATAAGTTCAGTCTTCTCCAGCTTCACTCTGGTCAACAGGTCTCCCAGGTTATTGACCTTCTGCTCAGACATAGCTAGCGCAGCTTCGGTCATCTGCAGCCTGTCCAGTCAAAACAACCACATGGAGGCTTAACACACTATGGCAGGGCTACTCACTTCTAGTCCTGGAGGGGGAGCACAGATCAGTGGTTTCCCTGCTCAAACACACCTGGTTCAACTCACCTGTTAACTGCCAGGTTTAGTGAATGTGTTTAAGGAGGGGAACTTTATAAATACACTGAACGCCAACCTGGCATTGTCCAAAATGGCTGGGTATGCTGAAACATTAGGACTGCCCTTCATTGGAATCAAGGGGGCCTAGCCTAAACCCTGGAAACAGGTCTGTTCCAAAACCTTTGTCCATACAGTGCAGCTCAAAGCACGATTCAGGCTGCAATTAAATTAAATGCCCTTCTAGCGTGGCCAAAACTTGTGAGCTGCTTACTTGGCTGTGAGAGCGTTCACGGTCGATTTCCGTTCATTTAGGGCTTCTTGGAGATGTCCTAGACGTATTGATGAATTCCTGAAAGCATAAAGCAAATGCTTTAGGATAAGGCAGGCCATAGCCCTAATGATGGAGCACTGGTTCATTTAACATGGCCATGACAGACAAACACTTTGACAGGACACCATGCGGTACTAGCTTCAAACCCTCAAACCTCTTTTGACCTGCTCAAACCACACACACCTATTCATTAAGGTGGAACACACTTGTGGGTGTGGTTTAGGATACAGCATGACTTACTGTGAGCTGTAGAAATGAACTAAACTTCAGTACTATGTTCAGCAATTCATCTAAGCCAGCCTAATGAAGAGCTGGATGCGGTTTGAGCAAGTTGAGAGAAGTTTTGGGGATGAATTTGTGGTAAAAGATTTGTGTGAAAAACTACATATGGGCTCAGTGCAAAATCATGTAACTTTTTTTTTGTGCCAAACTATTCCTTTAAATCATAATTCTGTTTCTGGATGTTAAAAGAAAGTCTTACAAACCTATAAAATAATTATGTTTTCCCATTTATTTGTAAATGAATATATCAACCACTGATTTATGACACACAAACAATTTTGTACTCTCTTGCATTTGAACAGACATGGTAAACCTAACCTGCTGCTTCTCCCCATCTCATCCCTCTGTTTATCAATGGTCTCCATCAGGTTCAGGAACTGGACAGACCCATTAAAAAGAGAGTTAGAGTCTTAAATTGACTGACCAAAAAAACACTTTTTGCAAAAGAGCCAAAAGCTGGAGTGGTACTGACCTGCCGGCCCTTCTCATCCTTTAAATTTTGGATCTCTTTGCTGAGCACCTGGGTCCTAGTGCGGCTCTCTCTCAGAGTGGACTGCCGGTCGCTGTTGTGCTCCATAGACTGCTCTGGAAAAACAAGGTTAAAATGAAGATTTGTAGTTGTGACATCAAAAAGATGTACAGAATATATGTACAATTTTATAACCCTTCTGTTAATCACCCACAAGATGTTAGAATGTCTGAAATTAGCTTATCTAGTTTTAGCTCAAACAAGTGATGGCAATTTTTACCCCACAAATTAGCACACACTCGCCTTAAACTGTGATAGTAGTATACAAAATCAAAGACAAAATTCAGTCATAATGGCGTCATAATGGCTGACACTGCTGCTTTAATTTACTCCATATTTATAGACAAGTGTTACAGTGTTGGGATGTAATTTATCTACTAAATTCCGTCTGACCGATGGCCCTGAGGATGTCGCTGGGGATGTTGTTGCCAGCCATCTCAAAGTGGGAAAGAGTGCGGTTCTGCTGCACAGCTTCCAGTAAGCAGCGACCACCCAGCAGTCCGATGTTGTTCCACCGCAGATCTGTCTCACACACACACACACACACACACACACACAGAGACACACACAGACACACACAGTAGTGTAGTGCCATAGTTCTCAGTCTGTTCTGTGACATATTGCCAGGGGGTCCTTAGCTTTATTCAATCAATTTGAAATTATGTGACATGAGTAGGGACACCCCCAAAAAGAGTCCTACACTCCCCCAAGAAATTAGAGCCAAGTCTAAACTAGGGGTGGGAACATAGGTGCAGGAGTCTCTGCAGACATCTTGCCAACATCCTTTCCAAATTCTGTTGTGATGCAAGAGAAGAACAAGGTATTGCACCACTTGTGGCAATGTTTTCGGGAAATAACACGCATCATATTAAAAGTATATTAAATGAAATATAAAAACATATCAAATAATATTAAAGAAATATCAATACTTGGTGCCACTGTATCGAAACAATACTAAGTCAAGAACTGGGTTTGTTTCCGCAGCACTCCAGGGCAGGAGTTGGGCACCCCTAGTCTCTATCAACACTCACCAAGCTCCTGGAGGACGGAGTTCCTTTTTAGAGCTAAGCCAAGCTCTGCTGCCCCCTGGTGGTTGATCTGATTGTTGCGAAGGTCAAGCTGGGTGAGGCAAGTGTTAGAGGCCAGACCCTCACAGAATATAGAAAAGCCCTCTTCCCACATGCCCAGAGCGTTCCACTCCAAAACAAGTCTGCAAACAAGAACGGCAGCATTTCAGAAACTGTATACATGATATGTGAACTGAGTGGTAGAGTAGTAGTCATTTTTCTTTGCTTTGATATACGTTCACCTTCGCAATGTCTTGTTCCTCATCAGCAATTTCCCCAAAGCCTCTGCTCCTGCTCCTCTTAAGTTGTTTCCCTAATATAGAAGAATCTCTTCTCATAATGTAATACAGTAACACACACTGCCTGTCACATGTTTGAGACTGCCTAGCTTTAAATTTTTTAAATGTATACACCTAAAGTTCAGTATTTACAATAAAAAATGAAAACAAATAATACCAAAATATAAAATGTAAAAAAAAGAGATGCTTTTAAACAATATGTTTATGCTGCTATATTAGTACTATTTTACATCAACACAAATGCTGCTTTTATTAAGAAAATCTTAAAGGTAAATTAAAAAACATAGTGATTGCCACAAACATTTAACTGTGATATTGTTTTTCTCAAAATCAGTGTTGTTACAGTTTTAAATTTTTTAATTAATTATTTTTAGTTACCAGTTTAAATTGTACTTTGTTTTCAGTTAATAAGCAAATCAAATTTTTTTAGATTTTAAATAAACCTCAGCAGTGGTGTGCAGGGAT
Source organism: Brachypetersius altus (assembly GCA_037974465.1). Lineage (NCBI taxonomy): Eukaryota > Metazoa > Chordata > Actinopteri > Characiformes > Alestidae > Brachypetersius > Brachypetersius altus. Next base: position 27,395,029 of record JBBPDB010000108.1, read on the forward strand.
TTTTATGTTTTAATTTTTCATTGATTAACAACCTGTGCCCAACCCACAATGTTTAATTTATGTGTTTGTTACTTGTTTGGATTGCTGCTTTGTCATTTTTGACCTGCACGTACCGCCACAGCCACGTTTTCTAATTAGCTGGCACAAACCCGCGAGTTATAGGTCTACCCGCACATCACTACTGCTTAGAGTTTGATATGTTATTGCAAACTAAAACAATATATACATTTGTATCTTGTAGTCTGAGATTAAACTTACCTTTAGATCCAGCACTTTTAATGTGGTGTTGGAACACAGCCCATTCAGGAAGAGCTTGGCACCTGTGAATGACAGGTCCAGAACAGATGGTGCTGAGTATAAACGGCATAGGTATCGTAACTTCAGCACTTCTCTGATAGTTATAAGGGTTATAATTTTATTATTGTCAAATATTAAAACAAATATTTTTTCTTCACAGTACACAGACACCCCCCGCGGAGGTTACGTTCCAAGGGCCCCCACGCATAATGGAAAACCATGTTGTGTTTTTCTTAAATTGCCTATTTTTATAGTGTAAACCCTAAATATGCCCCCAAATATAGTCCCATAACACTTTAATTTCATTGTAAACTCAATTTAATACATTGCCCTTAACGGAAATGTAAAGGTAAACCTGTACTGTACTGTACCGGTTACCCTGAACTCCTGCAGTGCTAGAATGTAAATACCAATATTATAATTTAGCACTAAGGAATTATATATTGGCACGAAAAAAGCAAAAAAAAATGGAGGATATCTGCCTTTCCACAAATTTTTTGGAGTTTTTGGCAGCAATTATTAGTTCGGTTCTGAAAAATCTGAAGAACTTTAATTTTAAACTCAGCTTAATAAATTACCCATACAATATAAAGGTAAAGCTTTATTATTATTATTATTATTATTATTATTATTATTATTAATAAATCTGTATACGAACTGGACAGTGTACACTGAACTGCCATGTCCCACAATTAATTCATGCACGGGCGTTTTCCTTGGTATAAGCAGGGCAAATACAGGAATAATTGAATTGATTCTTTTAGCAATAAAAGTCTGGGTAATCGGCAGTAATTTACTGTTCACTGGGTGGCGCGACTTATTCAGTCCACCCCTGCTCTGAGTACAGCGGTATTTAAGCCTCCCTCCTGTCTGTTCCAAAACAATCATCTAAAGTTTTTGTTCTAGAAATATTTAAGTAACACCACTAGAAATCTTGAATCTTCTAGTTTTCAAATATGAATTTAATTAAAATATATCGATGGCGCTTTGAAAAAGTATAAAAAGCCTGTTAATGACATGAAAGATGAGCTGTCTTGGTGTTCTCTGGACAGTACAAAAACATTAATACATAATATTATTATTATTAAACCCCTATAAGTCCTGGACAGTGTACACTGAACTGCCATCTCCCAAAATTAATTCAGGCACAGGCGTATTCTTTGGTATAAGCAGGATAAATACAGTAATAATTTAACTGAAATTATTAGTAATAAAAAATACAGTAAAATGTACTGTATATTGGTAATCACCAATATTTTTTACAATTCTATAATTTACTTAGTAGTATCTTTATTTAATTTACAGTTATAAAATAGAGGGCTTTAAGAAGAACAAAACAAAACACAAGAGAAACACTTGAGATGCTCCACGGGGGAAATGCTGGACTGCAGCTGCCAGATGCAATCAGCAGCGAGGAGAAATAAATAACGTTCTCGGATTGACTATTTCAAACCTCCTGCCTCAGCGGATTTTCACCGTCTCAAGACGCGCTTTATTGTGTTTCTCTGGACGGTACAAAAACATTTATATAGTTCTATTTTATATGGAAATTTAGCTCAATTTACTTTAATATTTATGTTACAAAATTAGTAAATTACTTTCTATGAGGGAGCTTTCTAACGCAGACACCTGGGTCCATTCATCAATTCTGAATAATTCAGACTCCGTGGGTTTCTCTAGAACCTCCAAACCCACTTTGAATGACTGTTTATATCTCAAGTATTTAGTTCTACTGACATTTTGAAGTGTCAGTGCGGTTAATTTTTAATAGTACACATCATAATATGGTCAGTACAGCATTTTGTGTTTGTCGGTGCATCCCACATCAGACATAAATGCATCCCACCCATCCATTCATTTTAAAAACCCTTCTTTTCCAATCTCTGAGCCTAAAAGCAACTCACCTTCCTCACTGAGCATGCAGTCGCTGAGCACAAGCTCGGTAAAAAGCGTGTCCTTCTGCAGCACCTTGCCCAGCACGGCACATGACTCCACTGTCACACTCTGGCCACTCAGATCCAGCCTGCCTCCACCAGCTGCAGCTCGGGCTTCCTTGAGCTGAGCCAGGAGTGACTCCTGGGGTTCCACCCCGGCCTCTTTACACAGCCGCAGGTAGGCCCTGCGGAAATCCTCCATCCCTGGACAAGCTGTCTCACCCGCACATAGGGCTGCACAAAGACAAAAGAAGAGAAACAGAAGAAGAAATCACTTTTGGGTGGAACTAGTAGGAGGTGGCATCATCAAGAACAGCTGGGCAGGGTGTGAAAGCATGGTGAAAAAAGAACCCCATTTTCATTGCAGTATCATATGCATAGCATCCTCATCAACGGCTTCAATGAATTCATTGAAATGTCGCCATCTCTGATGTAAATGCAATCATCATGATTGCAGAAGAGGCGATGGGTCATGTTCAAGAGAGTGTAGTTACAAATCAAGAGCTCCAACTCAACCGTGTAAGCCACACAGAACATCAGACCACAGATTACAGCAGCCATAAAGTCAGTGAAGCATATTAAATCAGGTACAATATGCCTTTAATTTAGGTTTAATTTACAAAACTGCAGAACTTTAAGCTTTCTTTTCCTATTTTCTTTTCCAAGTATTTTCTGTCCGCAGCAGTTACTGAGAAGCCAGTATTTAAGATGAAGGAAGCTAACTTTATTTTTGTAAACAAACAGACCTGATAGCTCGTTTTGTTCCAACATTGTAAATAATAATAACAATAATATAAATAATAATGAAGATAATATTTTAGTATTAGTTCGTCTTAGTTCCTAATGTGTCAAGAAAGCTGTCTGGTGAATTAAAATTCAAAATTAATTTAAAAACTTGCTCAAATGCAGCTGTTAGCATTAGCTTAGCCAGCTAAAAGTGTACATTTGAGGACTGAGAGCACTCCTAGTTGGGCAGAAACGGGACACGGAACCGTATAAATTAAAAACTCTTACTCTGTGCGGTTGAAACACATCTCTCGTTCCCTGGTGTTGTGACTTTTATAGATTGGTTTCTTAAGACGGTTGACAGGTCTCCAAGAAAACACTCTCTCCAGGATCACACCGCTGCATTCTGGGAAATGTAGTCCACCAAGCGCAGTCCACCAACACTCCAACCCTTTTATTTAAATAAATAAATATCGATAGATAGATAGATAGATAGATAGATAGATAGATAGATACACAGATAGATAGCTAGATAGATAGATAGATAGTAATATGTTTACTACTAGTAATAAATAGTAGTAGAAGAGCAACAGCAACAAGTAACGATGATATGAATAACAATATTAATTTAAGCAATGAAAGAATAGAACCAATAATAATTGTAACAATAATATCAACAATAATAATATAAGCAGCAATAATAATAATAATAATAATAATAATAACAAAAACAATAAGAACAAGAATAAAAATAACAACAGAAATGACCATTACAATTACAACATCAACAGCAACAATAACAATTATGATACCAATAATGATAATAGTAGTAACAAACAACAACAATAACAAGAACAATAATAATTTTATTAATATAGCACTTTTAATTTTAAGTCTCCGTGTGTTTTACTCAGTAAAAACACCAGCCTAAACATGTGATTTTAATCGGGACTCTAAATTAGACTTGCAGCCATGATATTCTACATTCTGTTCTGTGTGAGAGAAAGATCTTCCAGCCACTGAGGTGACAGTGGGTGATGAGGATTACTGACATTTAATCATTTTAGCACAATAAGGAGACATTGTGTGTAGATGAAGTTCTGCTCTTGTGAGGATGAGTGTTCTTCTACGTTTCTGGGTTTTTTGTGTAAGAAACCAGGGGCCTGAAGGTGCTTTTGGTCGATCATTAACCTTTTCTTAGTGCAACATTTACTCAAAGTGGCCACCTTTAAGACCAGCCACCTATACAAGTCCACTGAAAAGCTGCTCCAAAAGAGTCTGTGTACCTGGGCCATCCAGGAGAAGATCACTAAAGGTCTGACCAGCTGCGGTGAAAAGATACAAGTCACACCACTGAGAGTTAGACCCTCTAGACACACGACAGCTTCCTGATGAACACATTGGCTTCATCAGGAATCTCTGTTGTGTGAAATTGCCTAGGTGATCGATAGATGATTAATCTGGAGACCATTCTTCCCTTGTTGTCCCTCAGGAACAGTCTGCCTGGAGGGAAAAGTCAAAGAACAGAACGAACTGGGAGAAACTGTGTGCAGCTTTTGGAGAGGTGGTGTGATAAACTTCTGGTCTTCATTATCCAGAGTGTTTGTAAGGGACGGATTCTCCGGGGATGTCCAAATACGACCCATGGAAGGTCTATGAGGAGGAGATCCCAAGCAGGACCATTCAGTAAGTCCACCACACTTGGCTAGAGATAACGCTGCATAGAAGAACTACATCTAGTTCCCTGGAAAGCACTGATTCTTTATAGAAAAACAATTAACAGATGCGATGTGTGGTGGTGCTTCCACATAATCCTGGTAAATGTTGTCCATGTCCAGGACCAGAACCTCTGAGGAACCTTGATTTTTTTTAATACACATGACACATTTGAAAGATTTTTTTTTAGCATGTTAACCAACAAAATGTCTTAAGCTTGAATCTTTGAACATTAAAAGGGGATTCCACCAATGTTTTATAATAATTAAGAGTCTAAGATGTAAACAAAGTCATTCAGCACGTCTTGCTGGTTCAAAAAATGTAAAATGCAGAATTGTTGAAGTCGTGTCCTGGAACCACACGTCTGCCTCTAAAAGCTCCCTATTAGAAAGTTATTACATGAAATGGTCTGCTGTTAATGTAAGTAGTTATGAATGCACTTCCTGATGTCCGAGATATAGCTTTACCAGGGTTTTACGAAGCTTTTGGCCTAAAACTAAACACATTCACGGTGGAGGGATATATACAGCGGCAGAATAGTTTGAAATGATAACTGATTTCGTTCAGACTTACCATTTTACCATCATCAGCATTGCACATAAACACTCAAAAGACACGAAGATATATGTGTATTTCGACGTCTGGTTCCGTTCACTACCACTGTAAAGAAATCTGAGTCTCTACAATGAACCGTTTCACACCAAACCCGTTCTTACCAACTCTGAACGATTATAGGTAATGAAATCTTTCACTAACTATATATTTCTCATTTCCTTCTGTTAATAATACAGACTAAAAATGATCTGAATTTACCGTGCTTTACTATTAGCCTGGAAATCACTTGGTGCACGTTTACTCATGTCTGCCACTAGAGAGAGACAAAGTTACAGAATATATGTAGTGACCTTGAATTTATACAGCACCAAGAGCACAGAATGTTAATAAAGTTCAGACAATAACTGAACCAAAGCAGACAGAAGAGAGAACGTTTCAGATTCTCCCAACATTCAAACACAGGTATGATATGACAATCAAGCATTTCTTCCATGTTTAGCACCACTACTGTAATGGTGCAGGGAGTTATATGATATAAAGCCAGTGTTTTGGTCCTCAAGGACACCAATAACCATTGCTTTGAAATCCAGCCATGCCTCATCTCCACTATTCCTGCCCCACCACAAATGATCCAGAAAATCAAGCCATGGGATTGATGTGCTGGATCATGTGTGGTGGGGCAGGAAAAGTGGCGATGGGCAGGGCTGGATTTCAAACCTATGCTCTTGGGCTGTGTTTAGGGGTATTTTGAGGCCCTAAATTTCTACCTACTCTGTATATACTGCACTAATATTAAATAAGTAATTATACTGTCTATGACTGAATCCCTGTCAGTCTGCTATTAAAAGTCTAAAGAGTGCAACAGTACATAGGGAGCAAGGAGACATTCAGGATCCAACCTATTGTTAAGTGATACTCTTGCTCTTCCACTGGATATCCTGTGGGATTTATGACCCTCTCTAATTTAAACCTGTCATTTTAGAGGTGTACAATAAGCAACAGTCTGGGGAAGGAATGTTATTAAAAAGGACAGGCAGTGAGGTGAAGCAAGATGGTCCCCAAGTTTGTAAGTGTAAAGTGGGCTTTTTTGTCACTAGTGAACATAGCACAGCACACACTTTCTCTGTATTAAACCCATTCACCAAGTGAAGCAGTGGGTAGTCAGGAATGCAGTGCCCAGGGAGCAGAGTGTGGACCTTACTCAAGGGTACCCCATTGGTGCCACTGGCAGTCCTGGGAGTCGAACCCATGACCTTCCGATAGAAGGGGCGACTCCCTAACTACCAAGCCACCAGCTGCCACATGCTGCAACAGTCATATAAAAAGTCCCACAGTATTATAAAATAACACATTATGTTCTGTAAACCTGTTCAGTTATTCTATTTCTGGGGTGTCCAGCTATGATGGTCAAAGGGCTGGTCTCCACGGCTCGCTGCAGCTCCATCACTTGCAGCTCCTCAGGGACTCCTTCTCCAGGCAGGAGTCTGTTAATGCCCCCTCTCACAGGAGAGTGAGAGCACATGACACCGACCGCTCTGCTGGAACCCTCAGCCTGGAGCAGTTTTGCTCAGTTCTGAACTCAGCATCCGGGGAAGAGGACTGGAATGGCACCATAGAGAAGCTGTTCAATGAGGCATGTATCTGATCTTAGTTGGGCCTAAAATAGTTGAATCCTTTGAAATAAAAGATGTTGATGTGGTTTATGAACAAGTTTATATTTTCAGAACTGATGTGACATAATTATTATGAATGCATGACCACACTACAGCACTTTAGCTCTCGCTTGGCCGACAGTAATTTAGCCCCACTAGGGGCAGCTGGTGGCCTAGTGGATAGGGCATTACCCCTGCAATCAGAAGGTTGTGGGTTCAAATCCCATCACTGCTAGTGCCATCACTGAAGTACCGTCCCCACACACTGCTCCAAAGGCGTCCCTCGTGGTGTGTTCCACTTCACTTGCATCAGCTTAGCCCTGCCTACAATAGTTTAACCCCAACCAACAAATAGGACTTTAGCCCCACCCATTCAGCTTACAGCTGTTTAGCCCCTCTCATTTAGCATACAGCAGTTTAGCCCCTCCCATTCAACATATAGGAGTTTAGTCCCACCCATTCTTCCAACAGCAATTTAATTCTATTCAATAGCATATAGCAGTTTAACCTCGCCCATTCTGCCTACAGGATTTTAAACCCACCCATTCTGCCTACAGCAGTTTAACCCTGCCCATTCTGCCTACAGCTGTTTAATCCCACTCATTCTGCTTATAGCTGTTTAACCCCACCCATTATGCCTACAGCAGTTTAATCCCGCCCATCCCTGCAGTTTAGCTCCACCCATTTGAAATGAAGAGATGGGCAGTGTTGTTCCTGCAGTTGTTCCATACCCAACAGTTTACTCACGTTTTGAATACACCCAAGTACTGGGCAGCCAATCAGAGCAGAGATCGTATATATCAGTCATAAAGACTAATAGGAACAAAAACAGAAACAGCGAGGTCAAAACATGGTCATATAAAAAATGTGAGAAGGCAGGTACTGCATGTTCTCAGATCAGGCGTGCTCCACCCTTTTGTAGATGGACCCCTCATGTGACGGTCATGTTAGCTGGGAGAAGGTGTGCAACTACATCATCCAGCACCACAAACAGAGCCAGGACTCTTCCGAGGACAAGCGGGGCTTGATCAGCTCGGAGCCGGTGATCCGCCACTGTCTTCAAAACAAGGTTAGGCCCTCCCATGATTCTCCATCTTTCTGACCTCACTGACCTTCACCGCTGAAGGCCTTCCCAGTGCCCTCACATATCACTCTCTCTGTCTTCATGATGTATCATCCTGTACCCACTGGTCTCAACAGCAAGAACCAATTACCCGTATTGTGGAAGTGGGTCAGCCTCCCCCTCTGCGCTTCATCACCGTCAGCAAAGGGGGGACACTCACAGTCTGGAACAGCCATCTTCACGTCATAAAGTCTCTGGAGGTAAGAAAGAAGGCCCAAAGTAAAAAATGCTTCATATAAATACATTGTATTATTGTAATACTTATTATTATAATTATAGAGGTAGTAGTAGTAGTAGCAATAGTAGTACTAGTAGTAGCTTTTACATTTTACCATAGGGTAGAATTAACAAAGCTACACGACACCTACCTAAGGCTTTTATTACAAATGACATGTGCCATTTATAAGATAAGATATAAGATATTACATCACATTACATTCATTTGGTAGAGGCTCTTATCCAAAGCGACTTACAAAACAAAGAAACACTCGAGTTTCAGGACAGTGTGAGAACCAGAGGAGAGTACTAAGTCCTAAAATCTTTATGTAGGAATGAAAGAAGATGTATTAGGAGCGGAGATGCTCTCTGAACAGATGAGTCTTCAGGAGGTTTTTGAAGATGAAAGAACCCTTTATTGTAACAACAGCAAAGACATCATGTTTTATGTATGTTTTATTTATATATTGTATATGTAAAGCCATGGAAAAGAGACAACTGTTCCCTTTTTTTAGCTTCACTGTTTGCACAATTTGCAGCAGTGTGTGTGTGTGTGTGTGTGTGTGTGTAAAATGCAGAGGTTGCTATTCTTTTATGAACTATTGCAGAGTGAGCTGTGTAAAAAATAAGAAATGCCTCCATATGTGTTGTGAGTGCAGTAGTGTTTGTATAGCAGCTTTTCTATGGTCTGTATTCCAGCAGCTTCACTCCTGAGTCACACATGCACACACTCTGCTCTTAACATCACTATATTAATTGCTGAAACTGTAAAATAATGTAAGTGTTTCCAAGTTGTAACAAATAATTTATGTATAATTTTTAAATGTTCTCCAAACATTTTTCTGTTTGGAATTTTGAACCAACTGTGGTCAATAGTGTATACATTTTACACAGACACACTCTCACAAATGACATGCTGTCTCTTATTTTTTTCCCCCATGGCTGTATATATATATATATATATTTATATTTATATATATGCAGCCATGGGAAATGTAAGTTATGAAGTCAAATGTTAATTATGAAGTCAAACCAAAACAGTGCTACACAAAAGCATTCATAAACATATACACTACTTAGAGTTAAGAATACTTTATAACATATATGTTGTTTCTTAACCCTCAGTCCCTAAATAGCTGCGAGCAGCACTGCTTGGCATCGTCGTGTGTTTTGTAATGGTACTGTTTGGTGTAATTTTCGGCCTCTGGCCTCCTGTTAAAGCTGTGTGCAGGTGAGAAGGGAGGCTCCGGCTGGCGGGTCCGGGGCTGGATGACCGATGCGGTCTACATGCCTAACGTCCACAAGATCGCAGTCGCCTCCATGAGCCGTGAGATTTACCTGATTGACGTGTCTACCAGTGCCTGTTTTGTGGAGTTTTGCTTGTCTGGTGAGCTGCCATAACCAAAGGGCCTGGGATAATACTTTATCATGTATTATATATAGTACTGTGCAGTCTTAGGCACCTGCAAATAAACGTGTTTTTTCACACAAATATTACTAAATCTACTAAATAATACAAACACTTCACTTGTGCTTTTACTTGTATTACTTGATCAGTCCTTCATTAGATTAAATCAGGAGCCGCTGATGGAGTTTCACAAATCCAAACAACGACTATAGGAACCGAGGAGGAATCTGGAACCCAACCTGTGTTCTCCTCACCAGCTCACACAATATCGACTGCTTTATTACAAACAAAACAAACCTTGATACTTTTTACTTCTTTTTTGTTTGTTTTGCATTTATTGTAATGTTACCTTTGCAGGAAGAATGACACACCTAAGCACATGCCAACACAGATGGTTTTAAACAATTTCCGTAGGTGTCTAGGAACTTTTGACAGTACTACATAAATATATATACATATACACTGTTTTTTTTGTTTGTATTATAATATAATATAATTCTACAATATAATCTACGTTGTAGATTAATATTAAAAACAAACAAAATGACGAAGGAACACATGGAATTATGCTGTAATTCCATTTTTTTTGCTGTAAAAAATATGTTTTGTAATAAGGTAACGATGGACTGTTGTGTTTTTACTTAGTTAAGTGGTTCTTGCCATAATGTGCAGTAGAACCGTAGTGGAACAGGATCACTAACTGTG
>JBBPDB010000108.1:27405460-27416571 GCA_037974465.1 Brachypetersius altus
GCCTAGCGGTCTTGGGAATCGAACCCGGACTTTCTGGTCGCAGGGCGAATGCTCTAACCACTAGGCTACCAGCTGCCTCCACCACCAGATCAGGTTGATGCCCCAACCTGATCTGAAGCATTTTGAGCTTTTTTTTTTTTGGTATGGGCTAAATTAGCCTTTTTAATTAGGCCTTTCAAGACCATAACAAAGATTCTGAAGTTAAACATACAGTTCTGGCATTACAGCTGAAGTTAGTTTTATTTACGTCTTGTGATAAACGTATTAGTAAATGCACGTCTTTTCACCCGTGTCGTAATTATAAGCACCATTTTCTGTTCCAGCCCCCGCCACTGATCACAGACAAGCAGCTTGATGAGCGAGAGCACACCGTGGATGAGTGGAAAGGTGTTGTCTTCTTATTCTGTATTATTGATTGAAAAGTATGTTTCAGCAGTGAGTCTTAAGAGGACCCAGAGGAATAGATGTTACTTCCTCATTCTAATGAGTTTCGTTTAAGTCAGTTTAAGATTGGGCATTCTTTAAACATCCTCAACAGCGACTCACTCTCTCTTCCATCTTTCTTCTCCCTGATCAGAGCTGATATATAAAGAGGTGCTGGACTGGGAGGAGCGCTCAAAGAACGGTGTGATCGGTGGACAGTCGCCCTCGCTAGGTAAGTCTCCTCCTCAAACCTCATACACTACACATTTTCAGAATAATCATCCTCAACCCCCTGCCCTCTCCAAGAACTAATGTCATTAAAAAGTAACATTACGCAAAAATGTGAGTTTGTAAGTGTATAAATGTAAGTGACGATAGTAAGTCAGTTTTCTTGTGTATTAACCTTGAAATTGTTCATTTATTGTTTTGTTTACTCGTCACTTTTCCATGTTTTTTCCTGACCGTGTAGTTCAGAGCACAGCGTTCCCTCAGCAGCTCCTAGTCTGATATTCTGATGTGCTCTTGTTTCTCATAGCACAGGTGCAGCAGTGACGGGTGGCTCCCAGCACCCCTCAGCGTCGTCCTCGTCAGTCAACGACACATCGTCCATGTCCACTGACCCCATCCTGGCCTCGGACACGGACAACAGTCTGGAAACCTCTGCTGCTGGGCCACTGGGCTGCTGCAGATGACCGTCCCCCTCCTCGTCCCCTCCCTGTCCCCGGTACCACCTGTCTCCACTGGCATAGAGTTTAAGCTGGCGCGGAACGTTGTCGTCGTCGTCGTCCCACTTCCATTTCAGACGGACAGTTTCTTTTAGGTCAGTGGGGGAAACAAAGACAGAGTAGAAGGTAGAGTTTTGAGGGCACCTTCGAAGCTTTTACACCAAACCAGCGTTCTTTTTCGGGTAATTTAACTTAGCGTCAAGACTGAAACCGCCGCTACATCGGCTTTGCCTCGTGGATGTGGAACGGCGACGGTTGTAAAGATTGTATGGTAAATATATTTTTAAAGATGTTTTTATTTTCGCGGTAAGCGTGGTTTTTGGCGGAACGCCGGCGGAATCATTTGATGAGCCCACAACGTTTGGAGCTCTTCCGTTCTGTCACTGTCTCACAGTTGATGGCATACCGAGTGCTCCGAATGAAGTTCCAGCCTAATGACGTGTCTAATAAGCAAATCACTTTTGTCTCTCTCGCACAACACCTTTGCGAGAGTTCAGGTCATAAAGCATTTACTCTTTTCTTTTATCTTAAAAGAAAAAATTCAGATGCTTGTAGAGTCCTTAAGCTACTGATTTTGTCTCGTCTTTGGTTCATGTGAGGGTTTCTTTACTCAGTACAATACTTTCTTTCACTGATGTTGCTGTATGTGATTGACTGTGCAGTTTTTAGAGCTGAGATCTAAAGGAGTGCGAAAGCTGACTAAAGATTATAGTTCTGTTTTTAATTTGTACAGCCCAGAACTGGAACACAGCTGTGTGTTGCTGGACAGTTTGCTGTAGCCGCAGGAACACGTTCGAATTTAGAAATGGGAAAATGCAGAACGGAAGAAAATGAACATGAGCTTGACGGTAGGGCTATCGATTAGTAATCGCGTAATGTACTGATTGTTTTGGTGATTAAGAAATCGTGGGCCAAAGAATATGGATGGACTTAACTAAACGATATTTTACTGAAAAAAGGCAGTTAAGTTGACTTTAAATGGTTTCTATCAAACTCTATTGTTTACTGTAAGAATAGGCCTGTCACAGTTGTGAAATGTCAAGATCAAATAAACACACATTACTCACCGGCGCCCTCTAAAACCATGATCAGATATCAAATAAACTTCAGTCACCACTGCCCTGTAATAAAAGGTAGTATGAAATAAATGACGTAATAATTGTGACAGACCTCAAATAATATGCATGCATTGCTATGAAAACTGCCCACTAATCATGGCTGATTCATCGAGAGGGAAAAAAAATATTACATTAAAAAAAAAAAGTCAATTGTGACAGCCCTGTGTGACCGTATTTAAGAATATGGATTACATGGATTGATATAGATGCTATTTTACAGGCTGATCTGCCCTTTTCCAGACTTTTCTTTTGTCTTTAATTTCGGAAACAGAAGCATTGACAGCATGAATTCATGCGATTTGGTACAGCACCCACTTGTGTACTTCCAGTAACCAGCTTTCTATTGTCATTTCCGTACCTGTCATATAGATTAACTCCAGTGTAATGCAGTCTGTCGGTAGACTTGTATGCATGCTCTTTGACTGTCCACCCCTGTGCTTGATACTTGGAATGCAACACCACCATCACGACAAAGTGAAACAGGTCAGTGCTAAAACTGTATGCAACTGTGGCATCTTTGTTTTTTAGAGCTGGTTTTTTTTTTTGGTTATTAAAGGATAAAGTGCCTGGTCGAACATTCATTCGCAAAGGACTTACAAAGGAAGAAACGATTTCCCAAGGCTGGATCATATTGTGTGTAATTTTGTGCTACTATCAAATTCGAAGGCTGTTGGAACGGTCGCACTGACATCTTAATTTTAACGTGACTTTTAATTTTTTTTAAGTTTTAAAGCAACAATTTTGGGGCAGTGTTTAATCCAGGTCTTTCATCAAAGTAGTTCAGATGTTCATGAATGGTGATTGTACAGCATTACTTAAAGAAAATCCAACAGATTTTTCAAAATGCACCCATGAATCAGTGTAAACATTCATTCAGAGTGGGGTCGATGTGAAATGGTTCATTATAGACTTTACAGTGGTGGTGAATGGAACCATATCTAATAAAATAAAGCTTTTATTATTTACTTCAATGTTAACCTACACGTGTCTTCCGAATGTTTATGGAATGTTAATGATGGTAAAATAGTGGCAAATCAGAACTGAATCAGGACTATTTTGCCTCACAACAACCTGTATTTACTGCTCTACCAAGAGGGGACTTAGTTTTAGTCCAAAAGCTTCTCAAAACTGATAAAACAATATACTGTGCATTCATAACTATTTCATGTAATAACCTTTTAGAGGCTGAGGTCTGGTTCTGGCCACCACCATTGTGAACAATATGGATTTGATGAATATCTGTAGAACCAAACCCCCCACTCTGAATGACTTTATAACTTCATTATGTGTGAGTTCTGAAAAATTTGTGGAGGAACAAGAGGTATTGCATCGCACCAATGGCGAAGTGCTGTTGGCGCTGGGACGTGATGTTCTGCTGGCGAGGAGATGTTGCAGAATGTAAGGCGATACGTTACTGAGAGTTCGAGTATGTGTAGACTGGTGGAGAATGTGGGCAAGTTAGAAAGGAACCAAGTGCAGAGTGGCTGGATGACAAAACCGTGCGTCATTAACGTTACAGTGCAGGTTTCCTAAACTGTTTTTATTTTTCTTTGTTTTTGTTCTAAGTGCTCTTATTTTTCTCTGCCCTCCCATTCGTATTAACGACAACCGAATTCACTTTTCACACCTGTCACGGTCATCGTGTTGCGATAACATTATAATAGTAATTACAGTAGACTTTGATGAACTACCTCACTCTAAATTTCTACAAGCTCTCGGATATTCAACTGCCCATGTATTAGTTTGTCAAACATGTTAATACAGATTCCATTATTTATTTATTTGAAAGTGAACTATTGTCAATAGTAGGAGACGTCTAGTTTTGTACAGTATGTATATTTCACTTAGAAATAAAAGGACTGTAATGTAAATTTAAGCTTTTTTCCCTTTTATTTTCCTTTTTCTTTTGTTTTTTTCTTTTTTGTTTTTTTTTTTACAGTTCATGTGCAATACCCTCTGCTGTCTGTGCTTGGTTGTAGGTATTAGCTCCATAGCTGCGGTATGTTAACTCTGTGTCCTTGAAAGTTTGGTACTGTCACTTCAGTTCCATTTAATTCAGTTCAGTTTCCTTTTTTTTCATGCATTTGGATGAACTCTCTCTGACTCTCTCTGAAGTTAACTTACCAAAAAAATGGATGAACTGGGACTAGTCAGAGGTGTATGAATGATACTCATGGCCAATGGAGTTATCATACTGGTAAGATTCCTTTAAAAAAAAAAAAAAGAAAAGAAAAAAAAGCATAAGATGGTTTGTAGTGTGTGCTAGCAATACTGGCCCTGCAAACGGATAAGAATTCCCGGCTCTGTGTGTGCCATACTGCATACAGGTGACGAGACGTGCACTACTAGAATACATGCACTGGGATCTCAAGATGCCAATGTTTAAAACAAAAAAAACAAAACATGTACTGCAAATAAATACTTCTGTTTGAATTGTGCTTGTTTCATCATCTGCTTCTCTGTCTCTGGAATTCCTCTGAAGATCCATTAATTCCACCCTTGAAGCCCAACTACTGGCTTAGTAATGATACTAAGGCATCATACAATATAACCTTTCTCAGGAGTTCTTTGGACAGCAAATGGTTCTCAAAACAGCAATTTTAGTTGGTTGTGATCCATTGAAATTTCTTTACAGATCTCTATGGAACCAAACATAGTTCTTTAGTGACACAAAAGCGCTCTGATAATTATTTTTGGTGTGGTTCTTTGCTGGAATGGGAAAAACATTTGTAGTGCTTCTACATTATGTGGAAGAAGATTCATTTATCCAAAAATGTATTTAATGGTTCTTCAGAGAACCTCACACCAAAGAGGATTTTAAAAGTGTACTTACTCTGTATGTCCAGATGCTCCTTCTACTGAGTGAGTTGGTGCCCTCCATTGTTGATGCAGGTGTTCACACACAGCTTGTATCGCCATAGAAACACGCTGACCAATAGAACAGGCTGCCTATGACCCTGAGGTCACCATGCCTAGGGGCTACAGGGGTTTAAAGCCCCCTAAGCATTGTTTGGAATGATCCATCCAGTACCTTTGGAATGTGGTGGAGTGGAGTTTGTGATGCAACAACACACTCATGGCCACAATCAAATTCGAACAGCAATGCTCCCCCTCAGAAGACTGAAGCGTTTCCTACAAATACCCAAAAGAAACAATGGAGGGGCAAGGGCCACACTTACGGACGTTCTGCTTCATCAAAGGATCCAGAAGCCCTAGGTTGCAGGCCTGAAGTTTATTGGGGTAATGTGGCCCTGTGCAAACTTTGTACCTCAATTTTTTTTTGTAAAGTAGTTGTCAAAATTCCAGGACAAAGAGAGCACAAAGAGGGACAAACAACTTTGAGAAGTTTCACATCTTTAACATGGAGGTTCAGCCGTAGCACGCCGGTTTGAATCCTTGTTGTGAGAAGACTTTTGGGGCGGCTGGAGGTTAGGGAGTTGCCCCTGTGATTGGAAGGTTGCAGGTTTCAATCCCAGGTTTGCCATTGGCTCCACTGACGTACCATTGAACACCCCCCAAACACTGCTCCCCGGTGCGCCGTTGCTGCCTACCCACTGCTTCACTGCTTCATTTTAGGGCAGCAGTACTTTATCTGCATTTGATATGGTTCAAATTGAGAAGCCCCTTATAGTCCTGCATACACCACAGTGTGAACAATGTGAAATTCTTTCTCTGCAAGTGAAGCCTGGGGGCAGCCACCAACGAGGGGTGACCAGGGAGCAGTGGGGGGGGGCAGTACCTTCCTCAGTGGTACCTCAGTGGTGACACTAGCAGTGTTGGGATTTGAACCCACAACCTTCTGAGTGCAGGGGCAAAGCCCTAACCACTAGGCCACCAGCTGCCCCCAAAAGGGAGAAAACTTTGGTCGATTCTGTGCTATTTCCTTTAATTAAATGTTAATTACTAAAGGTAACCACTCTAGTTCACTCTGCTGTGTCCAAGTGTAAAAATTCTTTGATATGAATTGTAATGGGCTCCTGTCTAGTGAGAAGGAATAAAATGGTACACATCAATACATTCCCACACTGTTAAGACTTTCTGCTCCCTTAGCAAGCCGACGAGAAAGAAAAGCAACAGACTGTGGGTTCATTTAATTTAATAATCCAGTTTTACATTTATTGATACCTTCTTTTCAGCTACATAGCACCACACTGACTGCTTGAGGAATCCCTCAGCAAAGCAGGCCCAGATTATTTATAAAACCCTCATACACAACAGCGACATAGATGTTAAATGCACCAAATAGACTTTAAATTTCTTTAAATAAATAAATGATCAGAAGTGGTCCTCTGAAGGCCTCGTATTTTGGTCGACTCAGCGGAGGTTGATGAAACTGTTCAGCAAATAATTCAAACATCCATAGTGCTCCACTGACCCCAGATGCGGTTGATCGGCAGAGACGTTTTTGCTTCTTTAGATTAGAACTTGAGCCATGAGGCTAACGTTGCTAAAATCTTTAACCTCATCCAACTCTGTACTAAAGTGGACCACACTTGTAGATGTAGTTTAGGACACAGAATGACTTTCTGTGAGCTGTAAAAATGGGCTAAACCTCAGCATGTTGCTGAAAGCTGTGGGGAGCCTTTTTCCACAACAGGGTCTGTTTTCACGAAATGCCTCAGGAGCAGAAGCGCTGATCTAGAATCAATTTCTGAGAGTGAAATATGAAGTTTGGTTCTGAGATCAGTTCACTTGTACAGCTCACAGTCGGTCCTAAACCAGATCCACAAGACTGCTCCACCTTATGAAGAGCTGGAGAACTTTTGGGTGCCTATTGGATTGACTAGCATTAGCAACGTTAGCCCTGAACCACACCTGGGATCATTGGAGAACAGGCCATTTGAATTTTTGGCGTATTAAACATGAGCAGCGTCCTTTACGGGCATGGGGTGTGATGTATTGCAAATACAAGCCTTCTTCCATTTCCCACTTTTTTAGTATTTCCAGTTTAATACAGACATCAAGTCTTGATCCAGTGAAAGCAATGCGGCTGCTACTCTGAGATTATTATTTGGGAATCTACCACAAAAAACATGGAACATTCATTGGGCATCCTCCAAGTACACAGTATAAAATAAACATTCTGTTTTAAGACCAACAGCACATCGTTTTACTGACACATTCTGATAATATATTAACCTCTTTATGTTTTCCTAAAGGCTCTCGTCGATTCTGAGTGTAATAATGTCCCAGGATTTATAAAGCCTCTTTATAACATGGAATATCAGTTTCATAGAATGTGCCACATGAAATGAAAAAATGCTTTTTCAGAAACCAAGAGCTATTCTAGTCAAGCAAGCCACGTACTTTTCAACACAAGACCTCCACAAAGGCACTCATATTACAATTTCTACGTATAAAAAAAGAAGCCATAAGCTGTCCATGTAGGCTTTGGCTCACAATGGAAAGGTTGGCCTGTTAAACTGGGGAAAATGTGGCCCGTATTAGGGCTCGACCGATGCTGATTTTGAGGGTCTAAAAATTCAGAGAACCAATTTTATACTTAAACAGAAGACTTCAGAGTGGGTTTGGTGCGAAAAGCTCTGTTCCAGAGAAACAGAATTGTTTGCAGTGGTGGTGAATAGAACTAGACATCCGTCCGAAAAAGGCTCCCTACAGAAAGTGGTTTCGGATGTGATGCTTGATGCAAGGGACTTATATTTGGTTGCAATCAATACTGTAAAGAACTGTAAAGAAGTCTCTGCAACCAACTATTTTACATCAAACCCACTTTGAATGATTCAGCAATTAACCGTTTCCCCAGACATTTCTTTGCGAGGAGGTATTTCTCTAAAATGTGTCTTAAAATTTGTTCTCAAACAAGCAAAAATGCAAAATAGTCCCTTAAAGACGGCGTTGTTTTTTTTTTAAGTTATCACTATTTTACTGTCCTTTGTAAAAACGGTGCTCTCCACCTGTGCACAGTGATGTGTTAACTGGTCTGGCTGAATGAGGCCGTATGCACACCTATCCTTTAGCTCCTGATCAAGACAATCAAGTTACTCAAAGTGGCCATGAAACACACATGGAATTATCCCCACACGCTCTCTGCAGGGACCTGAGGTAATGCGTAAACATTGCTTGCCCACAGTTAATCAGACATTTGCTATTTCCCAGCACATCCTTCAGACAGAGGACCTCGCTCAAATGTTGCTTGTCCGAGCTCCGAGAGCCAGGTCCCCAAGGGTGGAGAAAAAGTCCTCCATTTCTTTTTCCAGGAGGCGATTGCGGTTCTCCGCGTCCTCCCGAGCCCTCTCCGAGTTCCGCAGTTTGATCTCCAACATTCTTTTTTTCTTTCTCTCTTGTTCCATCTCGTGCTCCAACCTCTCCATCTGGGCACAGAGGGCTACGCTCGACTCCTCGAGCCTGGAGAAAAACGCAAAAATGCCATCAAAGCTTGTCCTTTTCACACCTTTCACATTTTTAATGCTGTTAGAACAATGCCATTAATGAAGTAATGTGGTCAGTAAAATAATGAAACATGTGTACAGCTCCAATAAGAGACCACTGCAAAAATGTTCAGTTTCTCGGGTTTGATCTTTTCTAAGCATTGAACAGTTTTTAGGAACTGCTGTCAATATTGTTCTTTAAAGTATAATTTAAAGGAAATGACAAAACATCAAAATAAGAGAATCAATGCAGAGAATACAAACTTAAATAATTAAAAGAAAGACAAATCTCTTGTTCACTCAAACAAAATGGCAATAATGACCTTTGACTTCTAGTAGTGTTTTACCATCCGACTGGTCTCAGTGTGAGAGGAGAGTGTTGATTACAGCAGTGTTTTACACTTTTCCTCATTAAATATTCAGGTGATCGCTAATCAGTCCCTCATAAAGCAGAATGAGGTGCTTGTGTAGGAATTTAACACTGGACATGGAATGGAGTTCTATGTCTGTTTTTATTTCTGAAACAATTTCAGGCGTGTTTTTCGTCTGTTACTGCTCTTTTTTCCCAGCACTAAGACTTACTTTTTGATTCTGGATTCATACGCCTGCTTCTGCCTCATCAGTTCTTCTCGCAGTGCCGCCACCAAACTGGCCAAAGACGAGGGACTTTCTTCAGTGTCCTCGTCCATAACGGTGATGAGTGGCACCACATTACTGTTGTCGACGCAGCAGGTTCTGCCGGCGTAGTCCTCCGCTGCATCTTCTCGCTCCACAGTCCTGGCTTCAACAGTCTGCGGGTTTTCCTCCAGCTCCGCCCAGCACTCCTTTCTGGACTCTGCCTCTGAGGGGTCGCTGCCCGAGTCTGGGATGGAGATCTCGCAGGACGAGGTGGACCATGGAGCACTGTCTACGCTGGGCGCGCTCCCCATACTCGATGACAACGTGACGTTGTCGTAAGTGGACAGTCTCTGAGAAGACCCTGAATCCCTGACCCGTTCCCCAGCAGAGGTCCGCCGGTGCCCTCTCAGAGACGACAGCCCGTTCATGAGCCAGTTCCCACCAGAGGCGTTGCTAACGTCCACTGATGAACCGCTCACTTTGGCAGGCTGTGGACGAGGTGAGGAACTTTTGAAGGTGTACTTCCATGAAGGTAGCGCCTTTGCTTGCTTGCTGGGGCTGACCACCGCCTCGCTCTTTCCCTGAGTGCCTGATTTAGAGCAAGGGCCTCCCGGGCTGCCATCCAGGGATGAGGCACTACTGCTGGTGGGGTTGTCGCTGGCCGTGGAGCTTTTCCCTGCATGTGTGAGGCTTTGGAGGTCCTCCTCAGAGATCCATCCCACCAGGTTGGGCTGTTGTTGCTGCTGGTCCTCAGACTTCACCTCCACGCAGCCTTCAGGAGCCTCGGAGTCTCTCTCAGGATACATTTGGTCGTGCTTGCTGATGAGCACGGTCATGAGATGCTGGACAAGAGAGGTTCCTGTAAAAGAAAAGTGCAGTAGTACCTAAGCCTCTGTCGTGCACATTTCCATTCTTTTCATTAACACCAAATTCATTCCAGAAACATAAACAATGTTCCATGAATAAAAGTCGAAGCGCTGAACTTCCCAAAACGTACCTTCCATGATGGCCACTGGGTCCTCCATTTTCGGACGGAGAATGTTTGGTCCGAACACAGTGGCCAGGTTCTGGACGCTCATTTTATTTTCGCCAGAGTGCGACTGCACCTCGTCCAGGAATCTGAAACAACAGATTTTTGGTCATTTTATTCAGGCTAAGAAGAGATTAGTTCAGCTTTTGGTTTCTTCTGATGCTTTAAGACACTTGGGACGTACTTGCATATATATTTCAGAAGGTTGTAGTTGGCCGGAGGAAGAGTCTTCACCTGCTGCCCTAATTCTTGTAATCCCTGCGTATTAAAGTGGAAAGATGGAGTGGGTTATAATGGCAAATCACTAAATTCAGTTTTAAAACCATTCTTTTGGAAAATTAAATGACAGAATTAAGGTAATAAATGGCAGTTTAAAAGAAAATGAAAATGATAGAAATCTGATTAATAATAAGAAGAAATGATTGTAGAAATCTGATTACTCAGCATGATTTTATCGTTTATCTGTACAGTTATGAGGAATTTTAAAGTAGGTCAGGGGTGTGTGAGCACTGGTACAGGCTCCAGGACAAGCGGCTCAAGTGATGGATGAACGTTTACTAATTTAAATGTGAAGTGTCCATCTGTCACACATAAACACACCACAGCACAGCGAAATTGTTCTCTGCATTTAACACATTCACTGCCTGGAGAGACGTGTGTGAACACTACTACAAGGCTTCCTCAGTGGTACCACTGGCAGTCCTGGCCTGAGATTCAGGCCCTGTCCACACGTACACGGGTATTTCTGAAAACGGAGGTTTTTCTATGCGTTTTGGCCTTTCGTCCACACGTAAACGGCGTTTTGGGT
>JBBPDB010000108.1:27428742-27445025 GCA_037974465.1 Brachypetersius altus
CAATACAATATAGTAAACAATCTAAATCTTATATACAGAAAATACAATACTACAGAAGTATATACCAGAGTGTACATGAAGTGCATTTGCAATGCTGCAGGTGTTTAGCAGTGAAACAGTTCAGCTGTTTAGGAGGGAGATGGCGAGGGGAAAGAAGCTGTTCCTGTGCTGGTCCTGGACTGCAGGCTTCTATATCGTCTGCCAGAGGGCTGCAGGTCAAAGTGTCTGTGTCCAGGGTGTGAGGGATCTGTGATGATATGTACTGTATGTTTGTATATATTTAACATACGTTTAATTATTTTTCTCTTAAAATACTGTGAGTGTGGTGGAGTGGGTGGGAAGGGCTTTTGCTTATTAACCTGCATCCCGGAGAAAAGATTATATGTTCAGTTTTGTAGAGGTTTGAACTAGTTTTTAGTATTATAAACACTGTGGTGACTGATGTACACTAACAGCGTTATATGCTAATGTGATCATCTTAATCTTCATGCCTCCTCCAGGCTGCTGGCTTTAGTAGGAAACAGTGATGCTGTCTGGAGTGTGGTCCACATGTTCAGCAGCAGGTTGCACACCATGATCTATGATCAGATGACCACGTCTTTTCCATATAAACACCAGCAGTCCGTTCCAGTAAACATTCGTTTTCATTCGTTTTCACGGGTTTCCATGGTTTCTGAGAGCTGGTCATAGAGGGCACTGACCACCTCCGGCTCCAGCTTGTAAAAGAAGGTCATGTAATTATTATTTTCCATTCGCCCAGTAATAAAATGGCAAAATTATTACTCCAATCAAAACAGCACTAAGAAGCTTTGTGTGTTATTGAAATTCTTTATAACTGTTTATCTGGGCAATGAGTGTGTTTCTTTTCTCTGTAATATTAAAATAAACACAAATAACCACAGATAAAGATAAATATGCACCTTGTTTTTAGAAAGTTAGTGAGATCTCGGCTCCTGACTCCTCTGTCAGAACCTTGAATCGGGTCTGAAATTTCAGACGGAATTTGAATACAGCCTTAGACCCCTCTGCCGGATCCTAATCCAGTCCAGGCCACATTTTACTCCACAATCTTCTATTTATTCACTCAGTGTTTCACTTTCAGTTTGTGTTTTTAATCTGCTTTAGCTGCTAATTTCCGTTTAGACATCTCACACACACAGAAAATGTGGAGCTTCTCTCAGGCTGTTCGCAGCTCAGTGTGGAGCGTCTATGGATAATATTTTCCAGGGTGAGTAAGATCTCTATAAATGTGACGATCATACAGTTTTCTATTGATAAAAGCTCTTATTAACGGCCTCTTGGTGGATTAAACATGTGCTGAATGCTGAACACATTAGACTAAGTAACACACGTTAAATAAAACCTAAAACATATGTACCGTAACACATTTATGCACCACGCAAGCTTATATGTATACAGTTTCAGAGTACAACAATCAGCCACCCAAAATCAAGTTTAAATTCCACACATTTATTCATTTTTAGTAGATTTGTAGTAGATTTGTAGTAGATCAATTCACCACACTGTACTATTTACCAACTGACAGAGTGAGATGTTTGTCTTCAACACAGCTTAGATTGGTTGAGACAGGTTGAACTTCTAAGAGATACTTCTTAAAATAAGTGTCCTTTGGCCAACATTCATTAAATTTCCGTGTCTGAGAGCTTTGTGCTGAGAGCTTGGAGCTCCTACACGAGTGTGACCTCAGCATGCGGTTTTATTAAGGAGGTAAAAAGTACATACAAAATAATTAATAGTAGATACTGAATAGTTCATAATGAATACTGAAGTCATACTAGATTTGGAATATATCATAATACATATTGAATAATTCATACTGGAGACTGCATAATTCAGAGTAGATACTGAACAATTCATAGTAGATACTAAATAATTCCTAACAATTACTGAAAAATTCATAGTAAACGGTAGGTCTGCACTAAACTGTCCCAAAACAATCCTGAACATTAACTTTCCCACAACGATGAGGGTGTTACCTAAGCATCTGGTTTTGGGAAGGAGGGCTAACATAATGAAACAAACTAAAGCCGGGAATAAAACCTGAGGAAACCAACTTGGAGACCAACATCCCATCTGGACTTGTTTCTTGGTGTGTTCCAGTCATAGCGGCATCTCCAAGAAACCCATAGCAGGAACATCACCAGACCTACACACAGACCACCAAGGGAGGATGCCTGTGTTGACATTGGCTTTTGTTTCCAGGATTTGGTTGTGAAATGGACATTGCTCATTACTCCTCGGCCCTATGCAGCGGCTGCTTTTCTCATCGTTTGAAGTGCCCACCTGATGGCGCCACTCTGTGACACCATGACATGCTCTTTAATTAGGTGTGTCTTCCGTCTGTTCCTCCTGCAAGGCTCCGAGGCGGCCTCTGATCTCACCGTGACCCTGACCACGTCAGACTGGCTAAGTCCTCTCTGCCTCATTGAGCCATGGTCATGAGCGGAACCACAAAGAGGCCTGAGTGGGTGCTACCTATGAAGATCCTCAGACAAGGAGAGCGAGAGAGAAAGAGAATGAGGAGATACCACAGAGGGTTCCTCTCCTGCAGATCTGGCATCAGCATTAAACGAGATAGAAATACTTTTATTTTCCATGTCCATGTTCTAGATGAGGGAAAGGCCTCATATACCAGCCAAAAGAAATCAGTCAGCACCTCTGCTTTTTCCAATTCAACTCTTAAAGGGTGTCTTTTAATGGACCTTTTATTGGATCTTTTAAGCGCCTATTTAGGAAATTAGCCTATTTAGGGCCCATTTCTTTGTGATAAATATGTTGAGATTTTCTGTTGCTCCTTGTGTTTCTGTCTTTACTGTTGTTACTACAAGCCTTCATTGGCGCTCGCCAGGCTGCCACTGTAAATCAGAACATGTTCCTAATTAGCATAATGCAGATGACACCATGAGAACTGCTAGGTCTTATGGTCTGTATATGTCTCCACACTCCAGTGTAGATTCTGAATAATGTGTGACAGATACAGAATAATTCATAGTGAAAACTGAATAATAATTCATAACAAATACTGAAACATTCATTGTGGACACAGAATAATTCATAGTGGATACAACATCATCGTGGAATCTGAATAAGTCATACTAGAAGCAGAATCATTAATAGACACTGAATAATCCATAGTCAGTACTAAATATTTCATGGAAGATACTGAACACTTCAGTATCTACTAAATAATTCAAAACAATTACTGAATAATTCCTAGTGATCACTAAATAATTCAGAGTATATACAGAATAATTCATAACAAAGACTGAATAACTGGTAGTGGATACTGAAGAATTCATAGTGAATAGCAAATACGTCTTGGTGGTTTCCGGATAATTAATTGTAGTTACTGAATGATTCATATGAGACTGTAGACACTGAATAATGCAGAATCGATATGAAATATTTCATAGATCACAATAAATAAGTGAATTCTAAATAATTCAAAACAATTATTGGGCACTCCAAGTACTTCACCTATATTATTCATAGGCACTGAATAATTCATAGCACATTCCATACAATTCATACTAGATTCTGAATATTTGTAGCTTCATAACTGAATACGAAGCACAAAATTTGGCAGGTTAAAGGTCAGCTCCAATATGATGCAATGACCCAAATTACTCAATATATAAATGTATTGTATACTTCAGGAAGCGTTTGTACATTTGTACATTTTGAAAAATGGTCTGGTTCTCAGCTCTTTGTTGTGCTGAAGAAAAAGCAGCAGCACTGGAATGATTTCTTTCCTTTGGGATGGGAACTAATTATCTCATAGTCACGGTTGCCGGAGACCCTTTGGGAGTGTTATGAGTTCAAATGTTAGTTCACGAGAATGTTTTCGCACAGGGGGAAAGCTAACACTAAGGGACACGCACATTATCAGCTCAGTAACCCCGGGCCTGTGTCGGGCCTCAGCGGAAGCTAGGTGTGTTGGTTTAGCAGGACTAGTGTAACATGGACCAGTAATATAACTGCAGGGATCCAGGTTAGCCAAACACTGGCCCTGCATGCAGCATGGCACTGATCGCAGTGTCACTGACCGCGCACAAACCATGCGGATCTCTCTCTAGGCATGAATCACAGAAGAGCTCAGCGGAATCCTCCCTTTACTCTGGGCACTATAAAACAGCCTTAAAAATAGAGAGGAAGCATTTTTATATCTTAGTATGTCAACGTTACAAAAATGTTTTTAATCTCACTTTAAAAAATATATATTTTTTTTTATTCATTTGAATTTTATTCAGGCAAATTGTTTCATGTATTTAATATATTAGATTATATTATTTTTTATAATAATTTTTACTTTTGATTATTTTAAATACATTAGATTTATTTTATCAAGATTAATCTGATATATGGAGATTTTTTGGAAGTAAAGTACTAAGAAGAAAATCATAGATTCTTATGATTTCACTTTATTTTGAATGGGTCCAATAGATAATCTACAGACACTTCGATTGTCAACAAACTACACTGAGTGCCAACAAACTATATTTAGGAATCTGGCTTAAAGTTGTGATTAGGGTTAGGGTTGGGTTTAGTCAAATCTGTTACATTCAACCAAATGTTCAGTTGCATTTAATCTATATTTTGTTGAATAATGAGGTTAAGAAGAAGAAAAGTGAACATCTATCAAACATCTTAAGTAGTTGTTTAAAACAGTATCATTTTTGAACTACTAGGAGACAAGGCAGGTAGACTGTGACACTTTACTTTCACCAAAAGAACGTAATCAGACCTGGTTATTGACACGATTAATAGAATATTTATTATACCATTGTATACATAATTTAAATTGGTGGCCCCTTCAGCCTGGGATGAAGTTCTCCTCTCTATCCATCACAAACCTCAATACTGTTTGTTTAACAGCTTCCAAGCTTAGTCCACCTTTTAAATCCTGCTTTCCCCACTCTCCGAGCCGTGTGCTCCACTGAGCTTTAGATAAACATGACCACGACAACGTTTCAGAGAGGCTAGCTGACCCTAGCTCTGAGTCTGTCAAGTTACAGCTGAAAGAAAATGGGGGGCTTGAGAAGATCCAGTTGACCTGACCAAAGTGGGAGGGAAGGATCTGCAAACACTTATCATGGATTACGCCAAACAACAGGGTGGAAGGGAAGGAAATTTGCCACCAGGGCGGCTAGTTGGTGCATAGCTAACTTTGGCTCAAAGGGGTCACGGCCCAGAGCAGAGGAGAGGTCACTGGAAACACACCTGTGTCCACAAGAAAGGCACAAAAGAAACCGTTACGACTTTTACAGCGATGCTAAAACAGTTGTCCAGTTCTGAGGCGGGGGCTTTATTTTTACGAGGGTTTTTATTGCTCTTAAATAAGTCATAATCTATAGGTGCAGCCAGAGCAAAACAGCAATACAGATGAGAAGTAAATTTGTTTTGACGTTTTTGCAAGACCAGTTCCTTTTCTATTCTTTTGTGAAACCCAGAAAGATCAATGGCCAAACAGACTCCCTGACCTCCTTCTACTTTTCCCCCCTGTTTCTACACATCACCATGGAAACCTGTCAAAACCACTAGAGCAGATGTATGAGAGAACACCCCCCCAGGACATGGAATCCTCCAGGATCCAGGGGGAATCTGGATGTAGATGTGGACAGAGAACGCTGTGGGCCTTCGGACCCTCTCGCCTGAGATCAGAATTAGGGGTACGTGCTCTTAAGACGGTATTGCATATGAGGCAACAACAGAACCAAATCATTTTTCAATGTGGATAAACATAAACACAGACCTTTCTGTCAGTCGCATATGCTAATATTGTGGTGGACTAAATCCCCAATCTCTTGCAGACAGTGGTGTCATGGCTGTTCTTGGAAAAACATCTGCATTGTTTTGAAATACCTCTCTGTGACATAAGCTTAAGCGGAACAACATTGGCGTTAGGTATTCTGAGGTCACAAAGTGTGGGAAAACCAGCCTGGACCATTTGTTGCCCAGGGCATTGTTTGTCAGCATAATCTCACCATTATTCTATACCTGGTGTTGGATTCGATATGCTTGCAAACTCTAGACTGTTTGTTACTCAAAGCAGGATAATGTAGAATACTCAGTCGTGACAAATACAAACATAAATGCTTGATAAACACCTTCTAACAAATTAAAAACAAAACAGAAGTTGTGTAACATGATAGCAGCATCTTCCCAGAATATCCCAGACAGAAGGCTAATGCAAGGCTATGCTAGCATGTCTTATTGAATGTCTTTTGTTTTTTATGAGCAGTGGTCATCTGTGAAGTGTGCTCCTCAGCTCTGCTTTCATTTACGTTTACTGCATCCCTTTTATATGTTTAGCCATTTCCCTGAGTCAGGATAACAAGAATTCCCTCCCCTCTTGGCCCTCAAAGGGTACGGCCATCCTGGTACTTGACCCGAGGGAGCTGGACGCATGCTTGCTAAGTGAGGCCACTGGCATGTACTGCCATCAATCTCCATTATGTCTGTTTGATTTTACCCCATAACTCGCAGGTGTTGGATCACTTCTGTTTATTGTTACTGATAAGCCAGGCTGGGAATGCTGTCAGAGTGTGTGGGCGGCAGGCAAATTTCTTCTGGGCTTTCACTCACCATTCTCTTAGCTTCTTGTAGTAAATGAAGGCAGGTGTCTTCCACTCCTAAGGCAGATTTTGTTCTCCTAGTGCGTATGCATGGTCTTAGAATACCTTTACTGTTGGGGGACACCTTATATGGGCTTCATTGTTCCTACATGGCCATTTCTTTGAAGACATCAGGGTTTCTTTTGGGTAGTGATACAGCAGAGACAGCCTCTGCCTTTCTGGGAAGATGTTGCTGTGAGGATCTGATTGTAGTCCTGAGGGCATTAGAGAAATCAGGTACAGAATGATCAGTTCTGGATTACGGCCATCACAAAGGTGTGGCTTCATTATTCCAGAGAACTCCACAGCCCAATGGTCATGGTGACCTCAAATTGTGAGCTTAGGCTGTTATTCTAGTCTAGTTTTTTTTTTTTTACAAGCAATGCCATCTATGGGCGTACCTTAAGTAGCTGAACACATTTTTATTTTTAAAAAAGCACCTTGCCATAATCTATAAAAGTCTTAAAAACAGGCATCAGAATAAGGCCTGCAGGTTTACTACAGCACTCCACTTATCTCCCACCTCAGGTAGCAGCAGTTTTTCCATCTTTGCCCCCCCCGCTACCCAAACATCCCAGAAACAGCATGCTTTTTGTCTCTAGGTTCAAACCAAACTTTGTGATCTGGTGTTCTGGTCCAAACAGATGCCATTTCTTTAAGAGCAGGGCTTGCTCTAATGACCATCTGGAGGTTCTTGGGACCTTTTAAGCGACCATGTGCCATCCATGGCAAACTGGCAAGCAAAGCCATGATTAAACAAAGCAAACATATTAGGACGTGTCCTCTAAATACTTCCCTAATTGACCTTTTACGAGGCTGGGTATAAATAGCTGGCTGTTTCTTCTTTTGTTTGTTGTGCCTCCTTTTTTAATGTTTTTCCTTGCCAGAGAAGCAAGAGCTTTAGAGCTATGCATATAAAAAACCTGCTTTCGGTAGTGTGGGCCAGAGTAAATTGGGTGGGATATGGTCAGACGATTTCCCCATTTGAGTACGGCTCATATTTGGGATGGAACAGGCATGCCATAGCCAGGGAAGAACTTCTCTGAAGCCTCTTTGTGGGCCAGGCGTACGCTCACTAAACCACAAATTATCATTGGAGCAAGGGAGGCCTCCGGCCTTGACGTCTCACAACATCCACACGCCTCCTGTTCAGTGTCACAAGCTCACACCTCTACAAACATGCTCCATAACACCCTAACGACAGCATCTGTCTGGACTAAACAATTAACAAATGATTTCTGACTAAATCTGAAACATACTAGGTGATATTAATAGCAATTCTCTTCTATTTGGAGGAATATTCACCCCCAAATGAAGGCTAGGAGGGTCCACAGCCCTACTTGTTTAGTCCACCCATACAAATGAATGCTAGGAACATTGCTGTGAGAATTTGATTGCAGCCATGAAAGCTTTAGCAAGGCCAAAAACTGATTTTTGGAACATTACAGTAAGGATTTGATTGCACTCAGTTATGAGAGCATTAGTGAGGTCCGGTACTGATGTTAGGTGATTCGTTCTGGCCACTCCAACTCATCCCAAAGGAGCTGCATCACTCCACGCTTTTAAAGGAACATTCCACCCACAGACTGAAAGCTAGCAGGGCTCAGCCGCCAGGACGCTAATGCAACCATGCTACCAATGTTAGCATGTCCACCCATGCTTGGATCTCTCAGGGATCGCTCTGCTCGTCACTCACTCGTTCTTCTGCCCTTGGTATTCATGCTAAACTCGACTCGATACAATATTTTCATGGTAAATGGAGTGAGGTCTAAAGCAAACAGCTCTAAAAATCATCTCTGTGTATTTTCCTTTCTGTCCAGAAGTCACGCTCATGTGCATGTACAGTGCGCTGTGAAAATATTATTCTACGCTTCAGAGTTATTTTTAGTTAGCTTCTCTCGGTTGCTTTCGGGGGCCTGTGTAGCACACCTTGTTCCATAGAGTGGAGCTGATTTCTTATGTACAGACTAAACATTATAGAAATGAAGGCTTTCCCCCTCTCCTCCTGGCTTTAAGGAATAAAGCCTGGCTTTCTGCAATAATATTGTGTCAAACCATGTGGCACGCCACAAGAAACCTTTTTTGGAACGCTATCAAATTGCACTGCAAATATTCATCACGGCACACCAGGTATATTTACAAATAGATTTCAGACATGCTTCACTTTAAAAGCAGAGTTGTGGTGCAGCATTCTGACCATTTTCCTAAAAACCAAACCTGAAGATTAAGAAGTGCTATCCCGTGTCAAGTGACATTAGTGATTTAAATATGTTCTTTGCAGGGGTTTATGTGCAATAACTTATGCACAGGATTTTTTTTCCATTTTATGTTAAACTCTGTTATTGTTATTAAGCAAATAAACGTGTTTGATTGTGTTTTTTTTTTTTTTCCCCACATTTTTGCCTTCTTCTCCACTGTCCTCCCATAGTGATATTTTTCCATATTTTTCCCATTTGTTTCTTAATTCTAATTGAGGATATTAATTTAGAAGACAAATAAACCTGTTAGTTATTGTTCAGCTTGCTTATCTTTCAGCTTGATAGATCTCTTTTAATGTGTTAACTATCGTTTAGCCTGAGAGTGTTTTTTCATGTGCTTATTTTATAGCATGTTAGCTTTTAGCACAACACATAGTTTAAGCAGTGGTACACCAATGGTAAGACATGACCTTGCATTTAAAAATCATTTTTTAGTACAACATGAACAAAATATACCAATAATTGAACTTTGAGGTAAAAGAAATGGAGTTTTTCCACCATATAAGAAACAGCCATAGTTGCTATGCAATATAATGAGCCTTCAAAGGTCTTTGTAGCATTTTATTTTTATATCTTGGTGCATTAATACCGAATATTGGTGACGTGTGAATTTTGAGTACTTTTAAAAGTGGGAAATGTTTTA
Organism: Brachypetersius altus; assembly: GCA_037974465.1. NCBI lineage: Eukaryota > Metazoa > Chordata > Actinopteri > Characiformes > Alestidae > Brachypetersius > Brachypetersius altus. Next base: position 27,438,279 of record JBBPDB010000108.1, read on the forward strand.
TAAATAAAAAAAAATACTCTGTTGTATTGTGAACAACAATGAATCCCTTGAAGTGTCCTTAAGCATTGAGATAACAAGGATATTCTCTTTATTTCCTGTTAGAAGTAATAACCACCAGTACCCTTCCTCCCAGGGACTCAGGCCGGCATTCATTAAGCTGCTCAGGTTGATTTGTTCCAGGCCGCACTTCGAACTACTGGTCGAGTCGCTCGCTGAGAAGGCCCATGCCAAACCAGTGACTGATAATTTACTGAGACCGGCCCTGCTGTGTGCAGCCTAACAGGGGTCGTTCCTCATGACTCGTACTGAATATTAAACCTCTCCTTCACACGTTAGCTCCCAATCTGCTTCACGTGTCTGACGTAGAGGCTCTGAATGAGCTTTTTACTGTATCAAATTAAGTTAGTGAAAGTTCAGAGGGAAGAACAGGGCTTCTTTGAGACCGGGTCTCCAGGCGTGGGCCTTGGCAGAGAGCACTTTGAAAAGGCTACAAAGACAAGATGTTTGCCCTTGCTGTTTACTGAGTGTTTTTGCACTTTCTGGCTCACAGATTTAATAACTAATATCATCACTGACCCACAGAGACTTCCGCGGCTGTCAACCGATCTCCATGTGTAGTCATGAACTGTGCTGGAGTCATCGGGGTAGAAGTTCTGGACCAGCATTGTTTCCTCGCTGGTGTTTATTAGTTGCTTGGTAACTGTGCAGAGGTCAATATTTATTGTCTTCGAGCTCCAAGACTTTTATGGCTCTCGAATGAATGTTTGTTGCAGTGATTTGTAGGATATTGAAGGTAACGGATGTTTTAAATTCTACTGGCTTCCAAAATATTCAGGGCTGTCATTGCTGATTATACTAATGGTCAAATAATGTACTGATTACTTTAAAGCTTAATAAAAATGTAGGCCACTGAATTTATCACTGAGTGTGATCAGTCTTGCAAGAGTTTCTCCTTTAAACTGTTGGAGCTTCTCAGAGGTTCTTTCTCATGATCTTAGGAAATTTGTCCTCGAGTCTTCCTTCTTCCCAGTGGTTCTTACAGGTTCTTAAAAAGTTTATCCTCTTTAGTCTGAGTTCTTCTCTTAAGTCTTGTTTTTTTCTAAGTGGTTCACTTAGAAAAGTTCCACTTCTGGGTATTGGTTCATTTTAGTGGTTCTTCCTGTGTCTCTTCCTGGGTCTTCTCATTTGTTTTTCCTCATGTTCTTAGGGACGTTTTCCTCCTGAGTGTTGGTTCTCCTCACTGGTTCTTTCTCATACTTATACACTTATGTCTCAGTTCTTCTTAAAGGTTCTTCTTTGTGCTCTTCAGAATGTTCTTTCCTTGGGTGTTGATTCTTCCTCATGCTCTTAAGACGTATCTCCTCTTGAGTCTTTGTTTTTTTCAGTTGTTCTTCCTCTTGCTTTTTTTGGTGGGGGTGGTTCTCCGCTTTATTCTTGGTTTTTCTCAGTGGTTCTCCTTCATATTCTCATATTCTCAAACAAAAGGCTTTCAGGCAAAGTATTGCTTTTAGAACACAGTCATTTGGAAGCACCAATAATAAAATCAGGTGTTTGTAATAAACAAGAGCAGGTTAAGGCTGAGTTTAAAAGCCTGTAGGATTTACTGCTTTACGTGGATGTGGTGCATGTGGACGTTTTTAATGGTCTGTGTTTCCTCGTGTTTCATTTGACATTGCGGTGCACCATGGCTGGACCAGTTATAAAGGTGGTAATGAATCTGAACTGACCTGGCATCAGCCCCAGAGTTCTTGTCATGGGTTAAGTGTGGGCCTCCCTCAATGGGAGATGCATGGAGGGGCAACAGGGGCCCTGCACTGTACCCCCGAAAAGGTCACCCTCGCTGGTTTAGTCCCCTCCATAAAATGCTCTACCCTTTCAGCGGCTAGCTAAAATGAACAGAACGAGATGAGGGACTTTCTTGTTTTGAATTTTGATGTTCTTCCTTGAATGGTATTCAGGAGATTCTGGTTTTGACTTTTGGTTCCTCTCAGTGGTTCTACATGTTCCAGGCATGTTAAATAGAGGCTTAGACTCTGATTTCTGTAAAATTGCTTCAAGATGATGTAAAAAATGCTAAGCAAACTAAAGCAAGTAGCTACAAAAAATATCATTAGGCTTTGTCTTAAGCAGAAAATTAACAGATGCTATATGATTTAATCCACTCTTAGCAATGTTAGCATGTTTTAAAACTATTTCTTCGAAACAAGAGCACGTTGGCTGTTGTGAGCTAAGATTGTTGTTAACCCAAGGCAATGCTGTGCATTAGGCATAGCCTGTGCCAGATGAAAATGTAGCTTTTGGCTGCTGGATCTGGTCATTTCTGCTCTCCCCTCCTTCCTCGTCTGCCCTCTCCGCAGGTCCCAGGCGCACCCTGTGCTCGGATGTTATAAAAAAGGCTTTATGCATTCAAAAATTGCTTAACAGTTATATAAAATGTCCTTAACCACTCTAGCTGCTTGGGTTACATCCACAGGCTTTCCGCTAGGCACTGCACCATACTGTACCGCCACCCTCCTGCCTGGCACCAGTCCTTAATGAGGGACTCTTGACAGTGCCGGCAGCAGCCAGGAGCAGACCCTCAGGCAGCGGGGTGCTAGAATGATTGGCTAAAGTGCTCAGGTGTAGTTTACCTACTCTGTACTTAGTGCTTTTAGTTGAAACACATGATATGCGAGTGTGCCATAATATTGCAATTCATAGTATGACCAGACTTGGGCCAATAGCTGAAGTCAGTATGACTTTTCACTACAGATCAAAATCCAACTGTATGTTGGACTAGTTGGACTGTCCAGCGCATGTTCATCGTCACATATAATTTGTTTTCCTACATTTGACATGCTGACTTGTACTGGCTGCACTCACAGGGCAAGAGATACACCCCAGACAGGCCAGTCTATCTAGGTTAACTGGTGGCCTGGTGGTTAGAGAGTTGTCCCTGCAATCGGAAGGTTGTGGGTTTGAATCCCAGAGCTGCCAGGGTTACTGCTGAGGTAGTGTTGAGCAACTCATCATCCCCACATGCTGCTTCCTGGGCGCTATATAGCTGGCTCCTAAATTCTTAATTTGGGGGAATGGATTAAACGCAGAGGAAGAATTCCAAGCTGTTCACTGCGCATGCTGTGCTATGGTGTCTTGACGTATGACAAGTGGACACTTTATACATCTCAGCCTCACTGTATGAAAAATCCTAAATTACTCTAGGCCAATAATTGCAGTCTCTGTCACCAATTATGGATAAAACAACATAATCATATTTTAGTCATTTTCATAGGACCAAAATGTTACACAAGTTAGCTAGTAGGAAGATAGAAATGTACATGGAAAATGTTTGAAGGATTGTGGTTAAGGATACTGGCAATGAGAAACGCCCTTTTTTTGGTTTACATTTTTGTGTTGCCTGTATTTCTATGAATATGGAATTATTGTTTCTGGTATGAAAAATAAAGGTAAACATGTTTTCAGGATGTTCATTGGAATCAAGGGCGTTTATTGGAATCTTAGGTCCTGGATTTTGAAAACCACTGATATAAGTAGTAATCTGCCCTCGCTGACCACACTAGAGAGACTGATTGGCTGGCGGCTCTCTCTTTAGCTGTAAGTTAAAAAGCTACTATAAAATAGAGCATGCTTTCATGGTGTAGATCTTGTTCATTTCTGCACATTTCCTGTGTGATGGACATCTGACCATCACACCTATGTGTTTTTTCGATATGCCATGCCAAACTATGGGCATTATTTAACTAGTTAATAAACTCACAGTGCCTACTACAGTAAAATCTAAACGCAAAGAATACAGCTTGGATTAATGAGCTCCAGTAAAACAGGTAAGGACGGATAATAAGGGAAGACCTTGCTTCTTCACTGTGGGTGTTTGTTTTTCGTGCCTTTAACATGTATTTATTTATGAAGATGTAACCTAACACACTATGTAAACTAAAGCTGTTTACGTGTTAATTTATCTTCGAAAATGAATAAAAAAATTGCTGCCTTATTAAATGTATAACAACTTTAACATTTCCACAGTTCAGTGATACTGAGAACATGTCTACCCTACAAATTTTAGCAAGGCTAGATAGACAATATCTATATAAGACAATAAACATGTACCAAAAACAAAAAAAACTTTGGAACTGAAGAAGAATATTTAGTTTTGGGATCCAAACATGGAACAAAATAAGAGACCACTGAAAAAATCATTTTGACTTTCAATTTCTCAGGTTCTGTCTTTAATACAGTATGTGCAGGTACTGAACTGAACAGTTTGACCTTACTTGTAACGGTTCGGTCAGTGGCCGGTAGGGGCCACTGCTTTTCAGTTGTTTTTTGAGGACTTTTATTTTGACGGTCATGTCTGTTTTGTGTTCACGTGTCACGTTTTCACCTGTTTTGTGTTTATCACTGATTATTGTCTGTATTTAAGTTCTAGTTTAGTGGTTCTCTGTATCTGTCCATCGCCTCATTCCCGCCTCGTACTCCTAGTTTTCCTGTTCATGTCTGTATCGGCCCTTGAGCCAGGTTTCTGTTCCTGTTTCATGTTCCTGTTAAATAAAGAGCCTGAGTTCATGGATGCCTGCCAGCCTGTCTGTCCCTGCTGCTCCAGAGGTAAATCCCCCCCGTCGTCCGTGACGTTACTACTACTTCTAGTAGTGTTTACCATCCAACTGGTCTCATTGTGGAGAGAGTCGATTACTTTTCCTCATTAAATAAGATGTGATTCAGGTGATCACTAATCAGCAGCTCATGTAGCAGAATGAGGTGCTTGTGTAAGAATTTAACAGATACTGGCATGGAATGGTCCTCATGTTCATAGAGATGTGCTGCAAGCACTTTCCTATATTGTTGAAAGGAATGATCCTGCCAGGGTTGACCTTTGACAAAAATTGAGAGTAAAAATAAACCAAAGAAACAGTTGCAATAAGCTAGATTTTACATCCTGTGTTGCTTTTCCAGACAGACTGCAAATCATGAGCTTAATCATACTCTTACAAAGAAAACTAAACGCTGACTTATTCAACTTTTTCAACCTTTTGACTTATTCAGCCTTTTTGCAATAATCATTTTTTGCATAAAAATGACACTAGCTTGCATCATTTTGACTTTATAACCATATTTCTATACAAAGTACTAATAATGTCCACCAGTTTGGATGGTAAAGAGTGTTGGCTGGCATCTTTGCATATTGCAGGCATCTTTAATATCACTGATACATAGTATAATAACAATAAAAACAAAGCTTTATGGAGCACCTTTCATAAATCCATGGTTTACGTTTAAACAATACAACAGAAAGGTAATAAGTTTTAAAGGCAAAAGAAAACCATCATTCAGCCATCATTGCTGAAAGTGAACTAAGTAAGCTCTGAATGACTGCTGCTGGGATAGCGAATATGCCCACTGTCTGGGGGTCCCAAAGGACTAAATTAGGAAAAAGTCCAACCTGACCAAGCTCCCCGCCCAGCTCGGCGTCCCCTCCCTCCCCGGCCGCCGCTTTCAGCTCCTGCATCCCTGCAGCGCTAGATTTATGTTTTCCTCTGTTCATGGGTTTCGGCTCCATTAGAGCTAATTGGCAGACGGGGATGGGGGTGGGGGGGTTGGGGGGAATGTTTGGAGAATGATACAGTAGATTTGAGGGAAGTGGAGCCTCCACTGTTTAACGTCCGACTGCTCCGTCTTTCATCTGAGGCTGGCGAGACGTCCACCTGAACGAGGCCAGTGATGAATAGGAGTGACTGGCTGCTCTGCCAGAATGAATGTGTTTTGGGCTGAAAAAGGAACAAAAATATCCTGCTATCGATTTGATACATTTTCCCTCCACTTAAACTCTACATCATTTGGGCACCACTTTTGAAACACGAGGAAATTATTCTGGGTATTACTTTAATCTGAACTTTTTTTCTGTATGTTTATTTTACTAGAACTTCAGAGTAGATGTTTTTCTACATTTAATTTAGATTAAAACTGCTTTCTGGATGTTAATTTCCTCAGAACTTTACTCTGCATGTTAAATTTATCAGAACTTTTTTCCAAGAAGTTGATTTTATTAGAACTTCATTCTGGATGTTAAGTTCATTAGATTTTTTTCTAGATATTAATTTTCTTAGAACATTTTAAATATTACTTTTATTAGAACTTCTTTTCTAAATATTGATTTTATTAGAACTTCATTCTGGGCACAAATGTTTACAAGAACCATATTTTAGGTGATCATTTCATTAGAATTTATTTTCTAGATATTGATTTTATTAGAACTTCATTCTTGGTGTTCATTTTGCTAGAGCTTTGTTCTGAATGCGAATTTTAACAGAACTTTATTCTAGAAATTCATTTTTTTACAACTTGGATGTTAATTGTTTGATCTTTCTAGATTCATTCTAGATACTGATTTATTCTGAAACCTCTACAGCTGAGTCTGTTGAATTTTACAGCAGATCATTCTATGAAATAATAATAATAATAATAATAATAATAATAATAATAATAATAATAATAATAATACATTTTATTTATTGAGTGCTTTTCAAGATACTCAAAGTCGCTTGAAAAAAAAATTTCTTTGACTTACATTGTTTCTCTCTAGGGCTTGTGTATTGTTGGGTTAGGTGTTGGCTAGTTATTATTATTTGGACAGTTGTTGTATAGATGCTCTGACTGCAGTATCTCAGGTAAATAGCTCAGATTTAAGCTGTTTTCAGGTAAGAAACAGTTGCGGAATTCTTAAGCACTGATGTACGTCGCTCTGGATAAGAG
>JBBPDB010000108.1:27445125-27461693 GCA_037974465.1 Brachypetersius altus
CGTCGCCTGAAGACCCGCCTCTTCAAGGAGCACTTTGGCGACTAACTATGTCTCTTTCCTACTGTTTACTTATTTCTATTAAAAATCGTTTCCCTTGACTTCCCTATGGCTTATGCTGTTCTTCTCTATGGCTTACGCTGTTATTCTCTAGGGCTCATGTATTGCTGGGTGAGGCGTTGGCTAGTTATTATGTGACAGTTGTTGTATAGATGCTCTGACTGCAGTATCTCTGTTAAATAGCAGACTCAGATTTAAGCTGTTTTCAGGTAAGAAACAGTTGTGGAATTCTTAAGTACTGATGTACGTTGCTCTGGATAAATGCCGTAAATGTTTCGAGTTTATATTTTCTCAGAAAGCAGTGTATGTTAGCAGCGTGTGTGTGTTTAGAGTGGACCAGTTTGAGTATCACTGCTTTAGGGAACCAAAAGGGCAACCCTAACCCATTCATTAGCACAGCGCGCACACACAACACGAGCATCCAAAGCAAAATTCTTGTTTAGTCCATTGTAAAGTGTCACATTTTTCACATGTGAACACAGATTTTTTTTTTCTCTGTATTTAACCCATTCACCAAGATAAGCAGCAGGCAGCCAACACTTTGCTCAAGGGTACCTCAGTGGTGCCACTGGCAGTCCTGGGGTTTGAACCTATGGCCTTCCAATTGTAGGGGCAAATCCGCAACCACCAGGTTCAGTTGTATTTGGTTTGCATTTTTAGGGCAGTAGCAATTTTTCAGTTGGGGATGGTGTATCTTTTCATCTCCTCCATGCCGATGCCACTCTAGACAACCATCTAGAAATCCACATCATTTCAAAAACAAGTGGGAACATTATCTACAGCGCAACTGAAGCCTATGAAAACTCCTACATAACACCCCCCTCAAATTTTTACATACTGTCATGGTATTTAGTGCACTGTTACTGTTTACTTTTGCACAAACCACATTTATAGTCCAGTAAATTAAACTCAGCAAAAAAAGTGAGTGTAAAGAGAGCATTCTTATCCAGAGCGACTTACAATCATTAGTTTCAGGGACAGTCCCCCCAGAGACACTGAGGGTTAAGTGTCTTGCTCAAGGATACAATGGTAAAAAGTGTGATTTGAACCTGTGACTTTATGGTTATCGTGTTCACAGGCAAGTGTTTTACTCATTAGGCTACTACCTGTATTATAACGTGAAGAAGTTTGGCCCATGTACACTATTGCACACTTTTGCTTTCTATTTAAAAAAAAAGTTTTAGAGATGGAGCATGAAATACTAAGCTGCTAATGCGCCGGGTATCAGGATGGATGATTTACTCTCACTAGTTTTAAGATGGAGCGATCCATTTTGACAAATGTTCCAATACAGAAAGAGGAAAACGATGGTTAATTCAGACCTCGGTTCCTGCTGGGCAGTCGAAGCTCAGTGACGAGGAACCGCACGGAAACACATACATTCACTTCCGCTCGAAAAATGTGTCCAGCCTTAATGAGCCTAACGTGTACAAATTTAGATGAAATATGCCTCCGCACACAGGCCGCGTGTTTATCCCACCCTGGCTTGGCCCGACAGCGTTTTCTTTTTTCTCTTTTTTTCTCGGAAAGTCAAACACTTGCCTGAAAGACCTTGTTGTTCGGCTCCCAAAACGCCAGCAGCAGATAAGGTTCAGCCGGTTGCTATGGCGACCTAACGTAGTGGAGCCAAAAGCGCAATTTGGGAAACCACAAGATCAACATCCATATGATGGACAGCAAAAGGGATCGCATGTGGGGGGGAGGTGTGAGAGCCCAAGGTGTGTGTGTGTGTGTGTGGAGGGGGGGGCAGCTAGAATGGAACGTTGTCTGACGATTAACACCAGGACTCTGGTCATCTGGTGGGCTTTATTACTCTGTTTAAGTGTCCTCTTTCTGAATGACTGACATTGTGAAGTTTAGATACTTGTGGAATAATACACTTTATCCAAAAGTATCTAAATGGCATTTCTACTGAGATAGTTCAGCTCATTTGAAGGTGGTTTCCATTGCTGAACCAGCTTGTATCTCTATAGAAAAGCACTGACCAATAGAACAGGCTGTACATAAGCTTAAGGTCATCATGCCCTGGGTTAGAGGGGGTTTAAAGCCCCAGAGTGGGCCGGGTGATAGGACTCCGCCAGTACCTTTGAGATGAGTTGGAATTCAAAACCAATTTAATATCAGTCAGATCTTCACAACAATGTTACCTGACCTTACTAGTACTCTTATGGGTTCACCAAAACCTTATGGTGATGTTCTTCCCAGCAGTGTGGAGATGGACACACTACCAATGCACTTGAAGATCAAATATATCAAATACAAATATAATTTTTGTCCTCAGGAATCAAAAGGCTAATGATGAATTGCCACATGTGATGACACAATGGATACACTTAGCCTCTCAGATGTTACATGCAGAGTTACATACAGTTTAACAGCCTATCAACACCTTTGCAACCCCCTGGGATCCCACAGCAAAGGCCTAGCACCTCCTTAGCCACCACCTGGAATAACGGAATCCATTTAGTAACACCCTAGCTACCACCTTGGATATCTTAGCAACCACTTAGCATCTGAAAAACCAAGGGAACCACATGTTGTGCTACTGCTATGACCTAGCAACCACCTAACAACTTTGTAGGAATATCTAGCAACACTCTAGAAATACCCTATCATGGCAAGCAACTAGCAACACCCTTGGAACAACCTTCCAACCAGCTCACATTTTCATAGCAACAGCCAAGTACCAGCCTGGAATACCACTGCAACTGCTTAGTAATGCAATAGCAACCACCTGACATTAGCCTAGCAACCAACTTTGACAAGCTAACATACAGTTTTTCATGAATGTTCCACTTCCAGTTATGTCTGAGAGCTTCGTCAAATTCTGAATCAAGCAGAGCACATCTGTGATGGTCCGAGCAATGTTTTGATAAATTATTTTTTGTTTATACTAGGATTAACGTACCCAGTGGTTTTCAGCTAGACGATTAGTGAGTGTATACGTTAGCGCACAATTACTGTAATGTGCCTATCATGTTCCTCTCAACACTGCAGTTCAGTGTAGCTTTGCTTTCCTATAAGGTAAACATATTTTTCGTCATGTTCATTTAATTTTATTACTCGTACAAGTTGTTGCGGCGTCCAATGTACCTATAGGCTGGCTTTCAATATTAATTAACGGTATATAAAATTACATTTTCTGGCCCAGAGGAAGTACATATACATTACATTAAGTAGTCATGATCCAATTATGGCTAGAGTGGAAAAAACGGTGTGGGGGGGGTTAAAAATTGGCCGCAAGATTTATAGACAGAAAACAGACCCGCTGTAACAAAACCCCGAAGCATTGAGCGAACGAAAATTCTGAAATCTTTAAGAGCGGGTCAGGGAGTTATAAATTCAGTGCTTTTTAATAGGCGGTTCACTCTGCGGGCCTCACCCATGCATGATGCCACCCCAGTAAAGGCAGCCGGGGTCGTGTCCATGTGCTGTTTCATATCCCCCGATGGCTCTGAAAGGAGGCCTCACGCTTTCTCCTCCACTGCCTTTTACTGAGGCCGCTACCTGAGAGCCAGATCTCTCTGCTGAACCAAAATGAGCCTTGTTACCCCCAGACAGCTCCTCTTATTTAAGTTAGCATCAGCAGACGTGGCCTCCGTTTTGGAGGTCAATACAATCACTCACTGGCCACTTTATCAGAAACACCTCTGCCTGATGATGCACAGTGTGTGGTAACTCCTGTGACCACACACACTACCACGTTAGTGTCACTGCCGTGCTGAGAGCGTTCCACCACCCAAATAATATCTTGATACCAGTGGACCTCTGTAATGAATGAGGTAGAGGGGAATATTTCTATCAAAATTGTCTATTAAGGTGAATCTAATCATGTCCAGTAAGTGGAAGCACAAAGTGTGTGTTTTAATACATTGATCGATGAGGGGAAGCTGAGGGTAGATGTTTCTAATAAAGTGACCAGTTAGTGAAAGCTTAGGGTGTTGCTAATAAAGTGGCCAGTGAGGGGAAGCACAAGGAATGTGTTTCCAATAAAGTGGCTAGTCAGTAGAAATGCCCAGGACATGTTTCTAATAAAATGGTGAGTGAAGAGTGTAGGTTAATGCCTTTTAACACTGTTCATAGAGTAAACCGACTGATCAAAATGTAGTTCATAAGCTGAGTTAATGTAATAAACCTGAAAAGTACTGATGTTAGCCAAAGCCAGCACTGGAATTCTCAGATGTAACTTTGTAGTGTATTAGGCCCTAAATATATAGTGATAGTGATTAGGCACTAAAGCCCTTCAGTCAACTGTATATCTGATCTAGAAGTTTAAACAGTATCAGAATCAGTGCTTTGTCCTTTATTCTTTCAGTTAGATCCACTGAGCCAAAACTCACTTGTTTACAATTTTCCTTTCTTGATTTGGAGACAAAATCAATTAAAATGTGATACTGTTCAGCTCTCTCCAGGCTGCTGGCTCCTAATGAGCATACCTAGCTGGCAATTAGGGGTCTCGTTTACATGGAGCATGGGCACTCTGCCTCCTCTCGGACACAAGACCCTCTACTGTGTGTGTGTGTGTGAGAGAGAGAGAGAGAGAGGCTTGAAGGGAGAGACTTTAAACAAGCATAGAGTGTGTCAGACCGATTACATGCCGCATTTCCACAAACACACGTCTCCTTGTGAACTTTGACACAGGCCTAACCTACGCAGGTCAGATATTTCCAGCTATCTGAGTGCAGTTACTGGAAAGTAGGACCAAGGGATGGAAACCAGTAGCCACCAGTCAGAGTGTCATGAAGCTAATTACTGGCTATATGGTTTCTTTCAATTTAGCAATGTAAGCATTTTGTCTGCAAAGCTTTGGGCAGCCCTAGTCCTAATCAGTACTACGTGTGTGGATCAAACTTCGGTATTACTACCTAGTGTACTGATTTGCACTTATATATTCCATGTCATCACTGAACTGGTAAATGTAGCTAACTGTCCAAAGGTGACAAAATGGCAACAAAGCCAAAATAAATGAAACAGTACATCACACCAGCTGGTAGGGCCAACTAATGCATAACTCAATCAATTCACCATTCAGTATCTTGGAACATATAGACTCACACTTACAATATTTGACACACTGCATAACTTCCACAACTGTAAAAACACCAATTGTAGCTTCTCAGATACTGAAATGTGTCAGTTGTCTATTGACAACACTTCAGGAAATTTGGTGTGCAACCAAAGAATGTGTAAGTGACGCAGTGTGAAATATTGGGAATCTATATGTTGTGCATTAGATGGCACTACCGACTCGTGCGATGTCCTGTTTCATTCGTTTTAGCAATGTTGCCATTTTGTCCCCTTTGGACATCCCCCAAACTTCTATACTTTCAGCCGCTCTGCTCCCCGGCTTTTTTTTTTTTTTAATAATTTTTTTTTTAATAAACAAAATATTATTTTTATTTATTTATTTGTTTATTTGTTTATTTGTTTATTTATTTATTCACAGTTTGTAGCACTTGTTTTATTGTACGGTGTCCTTGTGTGCCAGAAAGACGCCTTTAAATAAAATGTATTATTATTATTATTATACAATATGTATTTTACAGCATGATCATCATTTATTTGTCAGTGGCAAAGTCACTCCATAAATAATTCATTATAATCTAGCGTCATGCACTTCAACTTGTTCAACTTGCCATACAAATTTGGTCATTTTTGGTGAAAGAGTTTTGCTGGTCATTACCAAAAAGTAATTTGTGTCTACCTCCTCCCTAGGGGACGCAAGCATGACCGGACATGCCCATCTCCAGACACAAACCTCTTATTCCATATAAACGTGGAGCTACAAGCACACCAAGCTTCGTGTGGACCGTGAAGTCTATGCTTATGATTATTTTTTTAAAGAGAGCATGCCCTGTACAAGCCGTGTGAATGAATTTTCACTGAAAACCTCTTTATGTTTATAAGATAAAGCCGTAGAGGTCAAGGCTGGTGCTCAGACATTCATTCATAAACTTCTTCTTACAGTTTAAATCATGATGATGCCAATGTGCAGTGCTTGCATTTCCTGAAATAATTTCAGATCATCCATTTTCTGGTCACGGCTACCAATAAGTAATCAAATAAGATCCTTGAATCCAGGAGAGGAATGTTCTGGAGGGAGCCGTGTTTTAAATATGACCGAGGATTTATGAGCTCTGGAAAGGAAGCTCTTGGTTTGGAAAGTACGCAAACTCTAACACGTGTGTGTGTGTGTGTGTGTGAGAGAGAGAGAGAGAGAGAGAGAGAGAGAGAGACCTTGAATTGACATGACAGTGGTTTTAAACATCTTTCTGAATTAATGCTTACAACAGCACAATCAGCGTCAGGAACATGGGTGCCAACATGGTGCCAAGCTCAGAATAATATAATAATGTTTGGAACTGGACACTGGAACAATATTTGGAATTTTATTTGGCAAACTTTTACAGAAAATCTGGTGGTTTTCCTGATGGTAGTCCAATATTAAAGAAATCTACGGGGGTCCGTGTTATATAGAGCTGCAGCACATTTGACAAGACACTCCTTTTATCTTTTTATCATCAAAGTTTTACTCACTTCAGGTCAGGCTGGAATTAGCTTCCCAGTGTTACAGTTCCACCTTAAATCGAGCAACGGTCACACAGCCACACATCAAGTGGCGTTACCCAATTTAAGGTGTAATCACAAATTGACTGAAGGGACTGAAGTTCAGCACCACAAGAAGTCGACAGATGAAAAAAACTTCTGATTGAGTCTTTACTGCTCTGAAGGAACTGACAGCCTGGCGGATGTTCCCACCTAAAACAGAAGGTCTGGATGTTTCTCGGTGTCCAGCTCAGGACGTTTGTAGGTCAGGTTTGTATGTGTTTGTCATCACATTTCATTGGCTATTTGTAGTTATTATTGTTTTTGAGATCTGGGGCTATCCATGAAACATTATGGCTGTAGACCACCCTGGACACCCAAGTTTGAAGATGCCCCCACACAGTGGACATGGCTGAAGATCAGCAATCCTCCATGGGGTACAGAAAACTCTCCTCAGAGCTGTAATTTGTAGAACGCATGTTGTTTTAAATGGCTAACGCTGACAAAATGTAGATGTTGAAGTGTTTGACCCAGATCAGTGATCAGGTGTGGGTTTGGGTGTTTGTAGCTCGTGGTCTTGTGTTGCCTGGTTACTGAACTGGCCAAGCTTGGCCCATGATTCAGCACATTGACTGCAGGGATTATAAAAACAATCCCACCTTCGTCAGGCCACATGTTCTGCTGTTTGTTTAGATAAGTCCACTAAGACCGTCCATCACTGACTTCTTGGGAAGACTAGAAAAAACGTGAGTTATTGGTAAAAGCAAGAAAGGAGGTGCACCGTGTTGAGCTTTGGGGAATGTTTTTGGTGGCAGATGTGTAAAACATGGACTTTTGGTGGAAATTAGCCTTGAAGCTCAACAGCCAAACAAACGCAGCCCCTCCCTTCAGTGTTTTGTCAACAGTGCCTCCCCCCCTGAGAAAGCATGTCTAGGCTGGGATGAATGCTGGCACTAAATTCGATCATGAATGATTCCAGAAGTGGACGTCAGCTAGCCAATGTCGGCAAACACAAGAACAAGCAGGCTACATAATGTTAACCTTGCTGGAGTCCATTACAGGCTGGAGTCCATTACAGCCATTTTAAAGCCAGTTCCTGTCTTTCTAACTGTACCTTGGTGGCAGTAATACAGTTTGGTGGCTCTCAGAAAAAATCCACATTAGACTGAATCCACGAATGCTGGAAACTGAGGGGTTACTGTATTGTCACTTTTGTCACTCTTCCTATTTTGTCCAAGGCGCTTTACATTGTATGATAATTCCATACTGAGCAGAACGAAAGATAAATGTCTTTGTTCCATTTACGGCATTTAGCTGAAGCTCTTATCCAGAGCGACGTACATCAGTTCAGACAGCGATGATATAGAAATTATTTATTTGTCATTGAAATCTCTTGAACAAGACCCAAGCTTCTGTAAAGCCCCTCGTAGCTTTTCTGTAGAGCCTCTGTATTAAACAGAACCACATGTAGCCTGGACGTTTGAGTTCTGTTACAAAAGTGGCCGAATGAAACATGACCTGATGCGATTTCTTCACAGGATTAATGTGCCATTTAACGAGATGTCGGGTGAATTCAACTCTGCAGTGTTAAGTCAAGAACGGGTCTCCTGCCCTGGACCCTGGACACGGATTTGGGATGTGACCGTGGTCAGTGGAGGGGGGGTGTAACACTCAGCAGCAATACATAGGCCCTCTGGGATACATAGAGGTCCAGCCCTGCCCAGTCTTTATTCCACAAAGGTCTAAACTGGGCTTAAAGACTGAGTCACGAATACAGACGATTATTTGTGACAAAGTAAGTCACAAAAGATTTTATAGCTGTCAAGGCCAAGCTGGAGAAAGAGTTTGAAATATTTGTCTAAACCCGACAGGACCTGACTATTCATATAGACTTTGGTGGGGGTCGGATATCATTTCTCAAACGTTTCTTGGGCTCAGGTTCAGATTTCACGTTTCACGTAGCCTATCTCCCACCTTTTAATGGATTTAGGCCCGCATTTAGCCCAGCTTAAGTACTTTCTCCTTGTTTTTATTGCCTTCATTTTTTTTCTCCTCTATGCTGTTTTTTTTTTTTTGCATTTTCCATGACGACCAATTGGAGACAATTACCCTGTTTGTCTAAACATAAAACTTCTTGAGTGTTGGTCAAATGTACTGATTAATGAAGAAGTACTAGAGAACGTAAACATTTAGCTTTACAGTCGGCTCAGAAAGAATTTTGTGGCGCTACAGTCAGTTTTGACGAAATGTTGTGGGACTACAGTTGCTTTGTCACAGACTGTAGGTTTGGTGTTCTGGTTTGGGTCGAATTGGTCTACATAAGCCATAATTTTAATCCTGTTTAAGGCTGAAATTTAAAATCTTGAACAATTTCATTTTCTTACAGGTTTATATGTATAGGATTCAAGATCCTTTATTTGTCACATAGATATCCAAGTACAACATGCAGTGAAATGTATCCTGAGCTCCTATTATGGCTTTGCAGCATTATAAAAATCAGTACAAATTTTATATTTAAAAACATTACAACAATTTTGTAAACAGAAATAAGAAGACACAAAAATCTAAAATCAGTAAAACGGGAGTTTTAAGGTTCTTATTAAACTCAATTGACTTAATTTGCAGCAGTAGTGGGGCATGGAATCGGGTAATATTTTCTTTGGACTTCCAAGGGCTACCAAATATACTCAGCAGGCTGTATACCAGGGTCATATTTGCGGGACCTTTTGCATAGTTATATCAAGGGGATTCCTTGAGCAATTCATCATAACTCGTACAGTAGGTGAAGAGAGGTGGATATCTGATAGCGGGTTTTATGGCCTTCCAGTCCTCATAAGTGGCCTAAAGACGTGCGTTTATATGCAGCCTATATTTCCTGAACCCTAAACCACACTCCACATGGTAACACTGCTTCTAAAGTAACCATAAAGGGAAATCCTAGCTTGAGTTTTATACTGTCCTTTCAACACTTTGGTTGCTTTTGTTGAAATAAAAGTCATATTATGGATACAAATGAGTCGTATGGACTGCTGATGAGTTTTAGATGCCCACTAACTCTATAAATGATAAAATAGCTCTACAAAAACAGAGCTGGAGGGTAAATGGATAGAATTAGCATTTTCATGCACAATATTGTGCCTGCCAACCACTGCATAACATCTCAGAAGTATTTCAGCCAATTGCGCTGAAGAAATTTACATTTTAAGCAATGTATGGCTATATCAGAAATATATTGCATTATACATTTTTATAAGCCTAGCTACAGTTGGATATTAAGATTGCCTTCCTCCTCACTGCTTTTGCTAGGAAATCAAACCCTCCAAATTTTACCCCTTAAAATTCCTTAATTTTTACCTTACTTTCCCAGCTAGGAAATTAGGGAAAATGAAAGGAAAAAGTGCACAGAATAAGTCTGATTAAGGGGTAAAACTACTGAATTTTCCCCTTACTTTTTCAAATTTGCCCCTTAAATAGTAGAACCTCCTGATTAACGCCTTAAATGTAAGATTAAGGGGTTTCACACTCATGCCTTAAATCAAATGAAGGGGTTTGGTGTATTTTCATGAGTAAAGGTAGGATTAAGCACATTTAACGTACATTGTGTTTTGTAGTGTTATGAAACCATACCAGGACTCCCATTACTGGCCACTTGCATATCTAATCTACTGCACTGCGCTGCTCTAAACAATATTCGACTGACTGGAATATTCGCTGCAGTCCGATACACCCTCATTGTCGGTGGTAAACTGTGGGGTGCACTGTTACCTGTGGAACTGCAAGGGCGGGCAGTGTTTTTATTTCACTGCACGTGACCACGTGGCCATGCGTGAGTTGTCGCAATGTGGTCAAGGCGGCTCACTGCGCACATACTAAGCCGTATTAGACACCCTATAAATCCAGCTGCATGGAGGCAAACAGCAGCAGTGATGTACGACCATCTGATAGACAAGAGGAACGTGAGGAGGGCAGGGGAATGAAGGAGTGGGACTAGAAGAGAGTGGGCTGCACTGGCCTTTGAAGGGCCAATATCCCTCATTTTTGTTTTTGTTTTTTTTGTACCCCAACACCCCACCCCACATACACTCTCCGATGGGTTCAGGTACACTCAATATTAATTTCAAACGTTTTTCTTAAATCAATCAATATTTTTGCTGCTTTCGGATAGGCCCTTGGGATATTGATATGTAGGATATGCGATCAACTGTTCTTTGTACATTTTGTTTTGATCATTATTCTGCTATTCATAGTTGGAATTTGGCACCCCTTCTCCTCCTACAGACACAAACGTGTCGCAAAACACAGCAGACTTATAAACAGACCTCAATACACTAAAGGTTAGATCAGTTCTAAAAAAAGACGTGTCACTGTTTGTTGTAGTTTAATTAATAATCAGCCTGGGAATGTGGTTGTGTGTGCATTCAGCCATCCTTAACTATAAGGAGGCACCACCACCCCTTTGGTGGAGCAGCAGTAGAACACCTGCCACTGAATCAGAAGATTCAGGTTCAAATCCACTGAGCAAAACCAACTTATTTGCCCTGCAGTCCCCTAACAGCAACCACGCAATCACACTTCGCATTCTCTCTTATCATCATCCGCTTTGGTCCACTTATGACATTTGCATGGATTTATTAATCAATACACCCTAATTCATTTCTATGCCACTTTTCAGCCTCTCTCAGGCTTGCCTTTAACAGCTTTATGAGCTTTGTTCTGATTGGTTGTTGTGCTTTATTCAGAATGCAGTCCAGGTTCAGCCAAACTAATGTAGGCTGAATAGGTGAGCATAAATAAATGCTATTTTGTGACATTATAAAAACTGAATGAATTAAAAACTGTCCCTCTCAGGTCCTATATGGACATCTAAGTTTTTGAACACACTTTCCCCTGATATGTGCCTTTTAAAAAAAAAAAGCAGCTGTGGGTGGAAAGAATGCGGTGCCTACCTGCTTCATAACGAGCACAAATTATTCTCCCTGCTTTTTTTTCGCCGGGCTGCCTGTGGAATATGGAGATGCTTCCGTGCCGGCTAGCAAGACTGTTTTCACTCAAAATAAAATAACACAGTTTTAACCTCCCAATTAATTCCACTTTACACATCCCTGACTGCACTTTCCGTCGGGGGGCAACAGCCACAGGACGTCTCACACACACACACACACACACACACAGCCAAAACAGGCGGCTCCTCTGGCCTTACGGACGTTTAATTAATAATTCCCTTGGCACTATCATTAATTAGAAATTAGTGAAGCAATCAGCACAGACTTTCGAAGGCATTCCATCTTCCAAAAAACAGGTAACAGGAGCACAGTGGGCAGATTGATTCTGGAGAGGTGTGCCCAGTGCCAACACAGTAAATACCGTCAGAGATCAGTGTGTTTATGTTTCATTAACACTGTCGTCATTTGCCTGATGTAGCTCCATGCTAGGTATAAACGGACGACTGTGACTATAGTGATAGAGCTCGCTGCCGCTAGGCACGCAGAAAGGGACGTCGCCTACAAACCCGGAGCGGTAGACCCAATTGATTTATCACCAACCCTGGATTTCAAAAATCTTACAAAATTAATAACTAAAAATCTTTCGTAGACAAACACGCACACCTTAATCAGGGCAGTTAGTGATGTCCAGACCTCTTGTTTTATGTCTCTAAGCTTAGGCTACATTAAGAGTGGGCGCAGGCTTAGTCAGACGACCAATTCTTTCATTGCATTTAAGAAATGATGAGTAAAGCACATAGCGTGAACTTCTTCTCTGCATTTAGCCCATTCACCTGAGTGAAGCCTTGGGCAGCCAGCGACGCAGTGCTCAGTGGTGCCTCTGGCAGTCCTGGGGGTAAAACCCACTACCTTCCCATCAAAAGGCAACTCCCTGACCACTAGTACACCAGCTGCCCCAGTAGAAGGACAGAACCAGAATGTCACAGATGCTCAAATTTAAGGTGGAACTGGAGAATTAGAATGCTAAACCTGGCCTAAAATGAATTAAAGTGGGACATCACAAAGAGATCCCAGATATACAGTAATTCACCGCTTTTCGTGGGAGTTACATTCCCAGAGTACCTGCGTATAGTGAAAAACCGTGTTGTTGTGTTTTGGTAAAAAAAATGCCTAAAATGCCTGTTTTTATAGTGTAAACCCTAAAAATGCTCCCCAAAACACTTTGTCATTTTAAACTAGTGTAATACATTACCCTTTAGGAAAATGTAAAGGTAAATAAATAATCAGAATCAGAAAACATTAGCATTAGCGGTTAGCATTATTTAATTTTTTTTGCACAGTAGGCTACTGTCCAAAAATCTTGTATCCCTCATTTCTTGATTCCAAAGAGCCAGACTTTTTGCAATGTTAATATAGTCTTGAAAAGTTATCCAGGCTTACCAAAGGTCTTTCAAAGACTCTCATTTTCAGTCCAGTTCCTGAGCCTGACCAGTTTCAGAGGAATGTGTTGTTTGTTATGCCTTGCAGTGACCTACAAATGAATCATTCAAGCACAACCAAGTCAATTAAGTCCTGAACCAGTGAAGAATCGGGTGCAGATGATTCCAGACAGTGCTGGATTGGCCATCGAGAATCCCGCCAGCAGCTTTTCAGTCCCAATCCAGCACTGATTCCACATGATCAGGCAGTGATCAATATACTGGTGGTGCTGAATGGGACACCTTTATCTAGGCTCCTTGTATCTTTACACACTGGATTTACTTAAGAAACGCACCGATATACTGCATATTTAGTAATACTGTAAAACAGTTTTAGTATTATTTTTGTAAAAATAAACTGAACTGGGCTTTTTTTTTTTTTTTGAACACCAGGACTACTGTTCTAAAAGCAGGACTGATCTGGGGTCAGATTCCTCCATATTTATGATGTCACAGAAACTCCTGCTCCTGGTGTGGCCTGCAGTGGTCTGTTACACGCTATACTGCATCCTAAACCATGTTCACAAGTCGGATCCAGCAGGTCCAGAAGAGTTTAGCGATGCATTTACAGTAAAATATTTGGGTGACTATTGACTTCTAGTGTTTGTAATGTTAGCCTTATAGCTCTAAAGGAGCTAAATTTGTCTTGAGTGATGGAGGTTTGACTACTTGCCAAAATATTTTCTTTAATTTTCCTTCTGTTCAGGCAGCTAACAACTCACCTGTGGTGGATTTTTAAAAATCTTTTACTCATGAATGTCCGATTCACAGACATTTTTAACGTCAATTTGCCATTTTAACCATTTAAGTGCACCTGTGAATCTGATACTCATGAGTAAAAAAATCCCATATCCATTTAAAACCTTTAGCCGCTCTCAAGAGGTCATGGGCCTCCTTGGCCACCTCTGTTCTGTAACTGATAACAGATCAAGTCGACGCTAGAAAGCTGTCAGCTTTTTCTCATTATATTTTTTAAAAATGTATCTGCAGTCAGAAACCTGATCTCAGATTAGAATTCAGTCCCCCCCCACCCTTTCTGTGTGTACTTATGTCCCTGTGGAACAGACCACCAAAGCTGTGGAGGGGAGCCTCAGCAGACCCACCAAGCTCCTCAATAACACAAACACTTCTTCTACCCTGTGACAGGGCCGAAATTAAGTGCTTTTACGTCGTGGCAGTGAGTGATGGCACTCCAAAACGGCTGCAATTACCACAGCCCACTTAGCGCCTGGCGCAATTAGAGTAGCTGCGCAATTACTCCAGCGCAGGTTCCAGTGAGTCACTTAGACTGGATGAGCAATGGAGAGGCAGCTGGTGGATGAGGGTTCGTTTTTATCCAGAGAAGATCGGCGCATCGGGGGCCTCTGCAAGGCTATTCCCTTCTTCTGAATGGTATACGGAGTGTAATTGGACTACGAGAGACGGCCTTAGCCAGAGGACCCCCCCAACCATGGGCCTTCGTTCCTCAGCTTCTTCCAGGCTCCTGCGCTAAGCCGGCTGGCTGAGCCGGGCGCTAGCTAGCTGTTTGAATAAAGCCAAGGGTAAATATTGTCTGAGACCAAGTCAACACTTGTGTCATACATTTTCAATTTGGACTTCAATTAAGTCCATTTATTTTTTCCCCTTGCTGAGGAGGAAAGAAAAACAGGGCCTTGGTAAGGCCTGAGAGATTTGGCGAGCTTAACGAAGGTGCCAGAGGTAGTCAATCACCTCAGTTACCCTTTTGCTCCACCAAAACGGCCTCAACATCAGCGAATCCAGATGGACCTACTGTATGGAGGAACGAGGTTCATACTGACTGTAGCCTTTAGAAGAAGACACTGGTCGTGATCACAGCAGCATTTTGGCATCCAGGTGTACACAGATCCTACCTAAAGCATCTGGGTGAGCAGCCACAAATTGACAGTTCAGTCTTAGTGCCACTAGAGGGGGCAAAGCCCTACTGGGACTGGGACCAGGCGAAGCAGTCAAAAGTCAAAGTCAAAGTCAACTTTATTGTCAAATCTGCCGTACGTACCAGACATGCAGAGAATTGAAATTATGTTCCTCTCAAACCCCAGGTGCAAACATGTAACATTAAATACAAAAGGTGCAATTTTAAAAATATACAAACAATATAATTATACATATAATCTATGAAAATATGGCGCAAAAAGAGCAAGATTGTGGTAAAGTGACATAGTTATAACAGACAAGATCTTTAGAGGTAGACTGAGGGTAGTAATAATTGGGTAGTAATAAGAGGTAGTTAGCAGAGCACTATGGTGTCTGCAGTAAGGATGACTTCTTGGCCTATCAGTGTGTTGGCCTCTCCTTCTCCCTGCTGTTCTTTCTTCAAACCCTGGTCTGTTACTTCATTCCTGGAAATGATGATTTTTCACCATCACGCCAACAGGCCAAGATCATCACAGACTCGATCCTTTACCTCAGGCCACCAATGTTCCTTTCTGACCGCGTTTGACGTCCATGTACGCAACCATGACATTGCATTTATACATCACATACTATCAAGTCAAAACTCACGGCCTTGCCAGTCACAACAAGGCCCTGTGATTGATTTGTCCTGGTCGGCCCGGGGCAAATGAAGATTTATGACATATTTTGGTATGGGTGCCAGCCTCATTTTGAGAGCCGCTGCTGCCCTGAGGCTGCTTCCATGGCCTGCCAGTGGGATCTCTGACAGTTAATCTATCAGACAGATTTCCCCTGGCATTTTATTCAAATCAGGCACCTGCAAGTGCAGACAACATGCCAGAGAGGGGAGAGCTGCTACATGAGGTAGTAAAAGCAAATCAGTAGAAAAAGCTGCATTTGTGGTCATTCCGAGACGCGATTCAAGCCAACAGGATCCCACTCGTTAGTAGGCCTCAATGGAAAATGCTATATTAAAGAAATGCTTTTTAAGGCTGCCAACATAGGGACTTCTTAACACATGCATAAAAAGTAAATAACAGATTTAAATGACTGTACACAGATAAAATGGGATAAAATGGGA
The DNA here is from genome assembly GCA_037974465.1 of Brachypetersius altus. Taxonomy (NCBI): domain Eukaryota; kingdom Metazoa; phylum Chordata; class Actinopteri; order Characiformes; family Alestidae; genus Brachypetersius; species Brachypetersius altus. Next base: position 27,461,145 of record JBBPDB010000108.1, read on the forward strand.
TGTCGTTGTATCAACATGCTCTGCCCTGGAATGACATGACAGACATTTTATCACACTTATATTGAGCCTCATTCTTTAGCAATGGAGCTTTATTACTCAGAGGTCTAGTTTACCAGATGGCCAGGAAAGTGCACAAGTGGACATTTTGTTTGGAATATTATCACTCACAGAACTGAATCATTCATAGAACTCACATATGGCGCATGCACATTTATTTAGAAATGATGCTTTGCAACCATGTTATAATGGGAGAAAATGTCTGTCACTGATCTCTTAAAGCATCTTTCATGTCATTATATGTGACTATGTAACGGTTCAGTTAGCGGCCGTTAGAGGCCGCTGCTTTTCTGTTTTTTGGTTCTGTTCATGTTCTGAGTTTGGGGTCTTTTATTTTGGACTGTGCTTGTGTCACGTTATGTTCTGTATCTTGTGGTATGGGTCCCTGTTCTCCCTTCCTGTCTCCCCGCCTGCCCTGTGTTCCTCGCCCCCTTAGTCTCAGCCTTGCCCCAGTCTGACTGTGTTTATGTTTGACCTCAGTGTTTCTGCCTG
>JBBPDB010000108.1:27468691-27481912 GCA_037974465.1 Brachypetersius altus
TATAAATATATATATATACAGTAATCCCTTTTACGTGGATCAGCAGTCGCAGATTCAGTCCAACGCAGATTTTTCTGAGAACCGAACTGTATTACAACCACCAATCCAGCGGAGGCCATGAAAAGAAGATGTAAAAGAAGCCTGCTGTGTCTTGTCCTCGTATTTTAGTGTTTTATGTATTAATAAGGTACCCTGTCTAAACATGTGAATAAAGAGAGTTATTTCAATGTTTCTTTTGTGTTGGAGTGTTTGTATTAGCTCGCCGCATGCTGCTAATGCTAACCGGTAATGCTAATGTTTTTTTAAACAATAAAGTTTTCTGATTCTGATTTATTTACCTTTACACTTCATTTGTTAAACTGCGTAAACTGGTAATGCGTTAAACTGAGTTTAACACAAAATGAAAGTGTTCTGGGAGCATATTTGGGGGCATGTTTAGGGTTTACAGTATAAAAATACACATTTTTAGGCCTTTTTTAACCAAAACATAACACACGGTTTTTCACTATACGTGGGTGCTCTTGGAACGTACACCTCTGCCAAAAGCGTGGTGTGTGTGTGTGTGTGTGTGTGTCTTTCTGCAGCCCTATTTGCTGTAGCTCAAAGAAACTTTTTTGCATTTTTTTGAAATGCATCACAGCAAAAAAAAAAAGTGTCCAGTGTTGATGGGGCAGTCATGTCTAGCAGCACCACACTTACTCCGGTTTAGTCTGAAATAGACAAATAGCAGAAAATACCAACATTATACTGAATATATGGAATAATATTTGGTATGCCACCTCAAAAAAAAAAAATCCATACGTTTCAGTAGACACGCGTTACAAGGGTGGGCTTGTGTTTCCTAAAACAGGTCTTTACTGGCCAAAAACAATTTTCAGGGGTGCAGGCTCAATGTTTTCATTGTTTTTGCTGAATTGGGTTGAGTGCTGTTTTGCTTCCTGGCCAACACACCGGCGTTCCTGAGGTTGGTTAGGTGTGCTGATTCTGTGGCACGTGGACACACACACACACACACACACACACACACTCACACACACAGTTCTGTTTCAGTCTGGTCCCAGAGACTGCTGACTGGTCCTCCGATGACAACCAAGCAGCAGGATTCAGCACAAGTAACCGCTGAGCCTAGAGAGTGGACGCACAGACGCGTGCACGTGCAGCTTTTCCTCCATCAACACGTTTTTATATGCATCGGCTTAGTGTAAAGCACTTTAGGAGCACTGACTGGGTATCACTGTGCTCTCCTCTTTTCCTGAGCAGCACCACACTAGCACTCAAAGTGGGCAAAATTTTGAGCATGGAGAAACCATTCGGCTGTGTGGCAACATAAACGATCCTAGTGTGCGGTCACAGTGTAGACTTTGTCTTGTGTCACTTTCAGAATTTGCACACAGTAACTAATGACTTGGGGATGAAATAAAGAGCAAGATGGATGAGCCCAATTATCCCCCTATTCCCCCTGCTTACGAGCCTCAGAATGGGTCCGGCCTTGAGTAACTGTAAAAGAAAACAGACCCACAAATGTGTTACCTGATGGACCGTGATAATATGAAAACCCTCCATCAGGTATTGTAGGGATAATTAACCTAATGTAGCTCTTTTACCCTGGATAATTATAAAAAACAGTCTTAAGACACATTTTCTATGAGCAGAGGTCAGACACCTTAAATGTATGCATTAATCATTTTAGTTTAATGCTTTATAAAACCCAAGCAAAGCCCTGAAGCCACTATTACTAACCCATCCATCTGAGAGGGTCGTGCAGAAAAAGAGCTAGGGCCTCCTGTAAGGTTGAACATTTCATCTGATTCTTGTTCAGTTTTAGTGGATGCCTTGTTCTGTGTGCAAACACAGTTGTGCCCAATCTTGACTCCCCTTGCTGGTCTTGTTTAGGACCTAAGAGCACTTACATCTTCATATCACTCTTTTATCCTTTTAATTCAGTGTTTTCAGTTCCTCACCACATCACTCTGGGGTCCACAAGTATGACGACAGTCACCGCTTTTCAGTAATATTTGGGGGGTTGCATAAAGTTGTTCCTGTATTTACTAATTCGTCCAAATTTCCCAAGTCCAATGATCCATGCCCTCCTTGTCCCCACTGGTCAATCGTGTTTGCAACCTAAGTGCGGTCTTCTGGCATTTGCACCAATTTAGCTGTGGAAAGTGTGCATTTTCTAATCCAATGGGCATCAATTTATGTAAAACACAGAAACAGACCAAAACAAAAGATTGTTAACTCTGTAATTTTCTTGTCTTTTTCTTTTTTTCATGTAAAGATCTGGTATAAAAAAAAATGCGAGTCTGTTTTGTGAATTATCAAATTTCCCCACTCTCTGCAGATTTAATGGCTATTTATGAGTCTTTCTAGATTCATAAAGCTTTCCCTCGACCGAACGGGGAGTTCCCTTGCAGGTGAAAAACTCATTACCATCCCCGTTTGCTACTTAATTACTGATATTGCCTAATTAACACAAAGCCCCGAGTGCCGCTGACGCCTGTCGAATGAGTTGGTACCTGTTGCTGCGGGCAAAATATGTTTCCTTAGCGGCAGGATTTAAGCAGTCAGTTTTCTTACCGCCTACTCTAAACTCTTGATGAACCTAGTGTTCTTCTAAAACACACACACATACACAAAGGGTCTGGGAGACAAGCGATGTTTGTGTGTGTGTGTATATGTGTGTGTGAGTGTGTGAGTGTGTGTGTGTGTGTGTGTGAATGAGAAGAGAAGCATTATGCCTTCTATGGAGGTAGCTGTGCGCTGCTGTTTTTCCAATCAGTGCAATGTGCATTCTCTTTCACATTAGATGCTGCCTGGTTTGCCCTCTCATTCACCTCCACCGCAAGGTTAGTGGCCTTCAGACATGAATTAAGAAGCTGGGGATTTTGAGTGTGAGATCAGTGCTAGGATGTGGTTGCTACATGGTCTTGTATATCCCCACACAGGCTCAGACACGCATGAAAACAAGAACAAGGCCTCAGCAAGTGTCTGAGATGACAGGGTATGCAGCAGCGTAGGGGGGAAGTCTTATACAGTATATGTCATTTTATACCATAGTAAAAGATGTCTGGACAGTTTTTCTGCTGAGTGAGATCAGCTCCTTTGAGGTGTCCCCCATTACCGACAACACTTGTAGCACTGACCACCAGACTGGGCCACACATGACCCTTAGATCCCCATGTCTACAGGCTAAAGGGGTATTAAACCCCTCAACATTGGTCTCTGGAGTTCTCTGGAGTTCTCCGGAGTGATGGTGCTCTATCCAGTACCTAAGTGGCAATATTGATCCAGAACTGATCATCCAAAATCAGTATCTGACCTTGCCTATTCCCCTGTGGCTGCAGTTAAATCTTCAGAGCAGTGTTCCAGCCTAAATCTTCAATCTTTCACGAAATAATCCACTCCACTTAATCAATAGGAGAATACACAAACCACTGGAAATCCGCTCCAGGTTTACCTTCAAGTGAATCGTCAGTGCAAACCCTATTCACCCACCCCCACCCCCATGTGTAGACCAGTGTTTTCCCCTCACATTAAAAATGCGTGATATGAGGTCAGAGTGTCTATGTCTTCCCACTTGGAACTTCATTAAGAATATTCCAATTTTCTATTCATCACTTTTAACCATAAATGGAAATGGAACCACTGTAGAACCACTGCTGGTGAGATATCTTCAAGTGGTAGATTATTTTCCCTCAACTCATTGTCTAGTCAGTGGTGGCCCTTTAGTGATTCCTTTCCATTAATGCATGGCAAAGAGGATGGCTTTAACAGATGGTATACAGATCTACAGATATAACAGATCACCTACAGAACACATTAGAAACTTTGTCCTTTGAAAACTCTTTGCTAAAGACATTAAGACATCAGAATGACTCTCATCTATCTCACTTGACATTCTTTCCTCATTTTCTGGCTCCACATTTTCTTAGGTGGAAAAGGACAGCTCTGGAGCTCAGAATAAAGCCACACAAATCTCACGCCATTTGGAAAACAGGTGAACTCATGATGCAGTTGCCATGGAGTTGAGGAAGAGAGAGGCAGTGAGGAAGAAACAAAGTAACGTGCCTAAGAATTTGATGGAAGAAGAATAAGTCGAGGTACGAATTAGGTACAAAGAAGGGAAAGAAACTGAAAAACCTTGCTAGAAAGAACATTTTCAACATCAGGTAGAAGCGAAAGGGCATAAGAAACCAAAATTGGCCTCCTGGGTGGGGCCATCAGGAGGTCAATAGACAGAGACGAAAAAATTGTTGATCCTGGCAAGGTATAGCAGCAGTGTCACCACGGGGGAGTCCACCTAAGAGAAGTGGATCAGCAGAGGTTAGAACAAAACGGAATTGATACACTTTATAGTCCCCACAAGGGCAACATTTCTCGCCGTGCTTGATGGCGGGCGGGGGGACGATGACAGGACATTGCGAGAAGAGTCAAAATGTGCCACAGTTCATAGATGCCGTCTGCTGAACTATTGCACACTCGTCCCTCATTTTAGCTTCGCCTGTGAGCTGCTGCTGCTGGGACAGTCTAACTGAGGGCAACCCGAGGAAAGCTTGCTAAAGCATCAGCTCAGTCAATTCATGTCTGTTTTTAAAGTGTCTTCCTTTAGCTGATTGTGTCAAATCAATAGGTTCACTTTGCTGGTGTATGATTCGTATCTGTAGACCAATTTGCACAATTTTGGTTATACTCTAGACCTTTATCTGACCAGTCAGGTTTGTGGGGGGGGGTTGGTGGCCTAGTGGTAGGATACTTGCCTCTGGACCAAGAGGTCATGGGTTCGAATCCTACCTTCAGCACCACCACTGGGTCCCTGAGCAAGACCCTCAACCCAAAGTTGCTCCAGGGAGAGACTGCCCCCTGTAATTAGGGAATGGAAGTCGCTTTGGATAAAAGCGTCTGATAATGCCATAAATGTAAATGCAAATGATCACAGTGACAGTCATGAGTGGATAAGTACTGGATCACTTTCAGCCTAGCAGTGAGGTTTAAAGAGTCAGTCTGATACATATCAGGATCACACAGACAACTCTGTCATTGTCACTGCTATGTTGAAAGTGGTTCAGCAGCCCAATGGGGTACCTGTTATCAGAAAATGACGAGTGATGAATGTGGTAGAGGCTGATAAACCTACAATCTGTTCTGCTACACCTGTACAGCACAGCCATAATGGCTGTGTTTCAAATAAACGTGGCAGGGTGGCAGAACAAGGAGTTTCTAATAAAGTGGCCACTGAGTGGAAGCACAAGGTGGATGTTTCTAATAAAGTGGCGAGTGAAAGGAAGGACAAGGTTGAAGCTTCTGTTGCTTCAGAATTCTTGTCAAAAGATGAACTTATTACAAACAGATGTGTCTGAAAGTACTGCTAAAGCATTAGCTCTAACACACGACTGTGGCAGCTGGCGTCGCATTGCTAATGCAGCCTGTGATGGAATGCTGCTTCATAAGTCTCATGAAAAAACAGGTTTAATAAGAAAAGACTGAACACTGCTTTAGCTGAAAGCATGTAAGATTTGGTCACACTGACTCATATGAGGCACTGCAGCTCTGTTATGCACAGCACAAGCTCAATTGAATCCCCTTCTTTCTGGTACTGGTGCTTGGGTCTGACAGCTCGCTCTGTCGTCCAAGTGTGCTGTTATTGAGTGCGACTGCTTCCCCCGGACACCAGTCACAAGCGATTCGACTGATCAAGCATGATGCGAAGAGGGGCTGCCACCATTAGCTGGACAGCTTTGATTTATGCCTTCAAACCCCTGACCCTGACCCCTGAGTGCCACCGCCTTACGACCTCTACACCCTTTTCACACCCCCTCCCTGCATCTTTTCCTTCAAGTCCAAACCCTCACCCGACACTTCAGCCTTCCTCCGTCATGCTCCCAACACTGCCAGCGTGTTTATGTTTCCCCTACGCCTCGCTCACGCTAATGAAAATATTTTCCTCAACGTCCACAAACTGTATCTGCGTGGATGCCGCCCGACTGAGGAGGGACAGCCAAGGGTCCCAGGTGTAAATATAAACACTGGCCCTAGCTGTTTGGCCAAGGCTTTGCCATCTTGAGTGGGGACGAAGGAAACGCATGCCCCTCCCAAAGATTGATAAGTAAATATTGCCCCAGGTCTATGGCACCCCTGAGGTTTAGGAGAGTGTCTGTTAGGCTAACTGGTGTTGATGCTCCTCAGAGCCAATTCCGCTCAAGCTAAAGAGGGCTTTCTGAGAGATGCCTTGCTGTTGGCCCAAGAGAGAAGACTTGAACGGGGTGTTGCATGCTAGCGTTTTATCCTCAAAAGCTCCCTGATGACAAAATAGCTTTTTTATCTTTAACAAAAAGGCACTACTCAAGATTATACTAGCAATTAGAATGCTTTTATATGGCCATCCATTTCTAAATAAGTTCACACATTAAATCCAAAAGTTCTGCTAACCACAGTGAAAATATAATGCTTTACATTCACTGGCCACGTTACTGGAGAGTGAATAGGTTCACTTTGCTGATGTTCAATCCTCTAGCCCTTCAGTCCCACTCTTGGCGAGACATGTTGGGTGGTGGACCACTTTCCACCCAGCAGTGACACTGACATGCATAAAAACCCCAGTAAAATCATACTCATGCCAACACCTCACACACTACCACTGCTGTGCTGGGAACGGTCCGCTACCCAAGAAATACCTGGACACCAGGGGTCCTGTGGTCAGAAACTGACCAGTGATGAATGGGGCAGAAAGGAATGATATACTGTCTGTACCTGCACTAAAGAGGGCAGTGAGTGAAAGAACAAGGTGTTTTAAATGCAGTGAATGGAAGCACAAGGTTGGCGTTTCTAATAAAGTGGCCAGTAAATAGATGCTCAAGGTCAGTGTTTGGGATAAAGTGACCTATGGGTAGAAGCAAAAGGAGTTCCTAATAAAGTGGCAAGTAAGTGGAAGCACAAGGCAGGGGTTTTTAATGAAGTGGGAGGTGAATGTACATCAGTTTATATGGAAAGGAGCAGGCCTGCACTTTTATAACCCGTTTTACTGGAAGGGATATGTAATTCCATCTCTAGCTGGCCAGCATCCTGCCCCATGACTGCCATATGCGAATGCAGAGGTCAAGACCTTTGGAGACCAACAGCAGAGGGTGCTAGACAAAATAAAAATACCCAGGCGCATTAATGTGGCATTAACACTATAGCAAATATCTGGCCTCCCTGAAGTGAAACCCTGTTTGGGGGCAGCTTTTAGCTGGCAGTTTGCCCACTATGACCCTCAAAGGTCCTTTTATAAATGCTTGGCAACACTGCTTAGGGTCAGCCTTCACACTTTTTCGTGTCACTGTGGCACAAGCTGGGTGTCAGGGACTGGAAATGGCACGATGGAAACCTTATCCCTAAAAACGTTTTGCCTAGAATTAAACAACAAGCCAGTTCCTTACTTTTGAGGATATCATCGTTTTCATTCATGGATCCAGACGAGGTCCTGGTGTAGGTCCATTACCCAGCAGGAGACTGGAAAAACACTTGCTATTCTGGACATGGTTCCCGGTCTTTGCTCAGGCACCCCAACAAGAAATTGGGAGGATTCTTCAATATCATTGCTATAAGTAGACAAGGAAGGAACGGTTGTAAATGTGGAGTAACTTCTTGACCTCCTTCCAAATTTGGTTAGTCTGCAAAGGAAGCTTCTGAGACCACAGAACTCAGTGACACTTCCATCTCTTCAATCTTCGTGCCCAAATGACCCTAACTTTGAGTAGTTTTGTCAAGGGTCCTCTCGGGCGAATAGGCGTACTTTAACTCATGTGTTCGTTTAGGTCGTGAGATTATTTCATTTTGATTTAGCCTCGGTATGAAAACCGCTTACTCTGTGGTTGCAGAAGACATATGGCTCGGAGAGGTTACAATAACAGAACCCATAAAAGGGGACATTGAGATTCGTCTGTGCTCTTCATACCGGGGACTTCAATGTAAGCATGACGTGACCACTTCATTAGAGATGGTAAAGTCATCACCGAGGATTTTGCTTGGCTGTGCAAAGCATCTTGCTTGGATTTGCATGTGTGTGTGTGTGTGTGTGTGTGTGTGTGTGTGTGTGAGTGTGTGGGGATGCAGGAGAATGTCTACAAACAGTCCGGTGCACAAGGATTTGATATGAACATCTGATATAAAAGTCAGCTATGATGTTAAGGAGGATCAGGTGTTCTGGCTTGTTGTCATACATAAGAATCGATGGCTGTTGCTGAAAATGTTTGGTTACTGATACTAGTACTGATACCTAGATTTGGAGACAAGCATGCTTATTGGTTCACTCGTGCTGGTGTGACCAATAGCCTGGGTGCTAAATATGCAAAGGCCTCGTGAATCATTAATGCACTCTTCTAATGACATTCAGTTCAAGCAGTCAGCAAAACAGACCTTCTGTCATTCATTTATTGCTCAGTGCAAACAAACTACTGTGCACAGCCAGTGTAAATGATCCCATTAATAACACAGGTCAACCGGTCAAAAAAAATTTATTTTTTTTTTTTATTTTTTTTTTTTTTTTTATAGCTTGTAGTTTTTAAATATTAAACTAATTTATTTAATTATTATTGACTCTTTTAATTAAGTGAACAGTCAGACAAGGCCGGACAGTGCAAACGGGAAGGGAAGGAACATAAATATAGGGGAGGGGAAAAAGGAAAAGAAAAAAAAAAAATAACATTTGGGGGGTGGGAGGGAGGAGTCAACATATCAGGGGAGAGAGAGGAACAAGAAGGAAAAAAAAGGAGAAGAAGGGAAAGGAGGATAGGAGAAGAGAGAAGAAAAAGATAAACTGCTTCCATACCTGCTGACAAAGAGAAAACAGAAGCACAAACACCAGAGAAACTGCAGCAACATGTTCATTTTTACTGATCAGCAACAGAAATAATATTGCAAACTATGTTTTGAAGCAACAGCACATGAAAACCGTGTGTGTGAGCACCTGTGTGTACACCTCTGTGAGTGCTTGTGTGCACACCTGTGTGTTTGTGTGTGAGACCGCGCTTGTGTTCATAAAGTTAATATGAGATAATTGTAATTGCTAACTGAAGTCCAGTGATCCCCAGTCAGCACAATATATTCGGCTCCATGGGTGCTGGAACCATGAGATGCAGAGTGCTGTGCACCAACCCCACACATTTTTGATCTGTTCTTGATGTTCAGTCAGAAGTTGTGCCAGACATTAGCATCCATTAGAGCTTATTGATATCAGCTACGCAGTTACTATTTTAGCAACAGGCCCTGAAACCTGCTGACACAACAGTCAGTGATATATCCAGAACTGACTGAAACCTGCTTACACTACAGCTCCAGAGTTAGTGACATATCTAGAACTGACTGAAACCCGCTCACATCGTGGGTCTACAGCCAGCGATGTATCTAAAACAGACTGAAACCTACTTACTTTAAAGTAATGGCAAGTCCTCTAGTCCAGCTCCTAAAGGACTGACCAATGGGAGGGCTCAATCGATTTATCTGCCTAAACACGACAAAGAAACACATTGTGATTGGACAATTTTCCCGCTGGATTGAAACTAGGGATACAGCAAAATTATTTTTTTTGTCCAAAACCAAAAACCGAAAATGAGGAAACACAGAAAGAAATTATTTGATACCATTTTTTTTTTAATATTGCTGTTATGGCTGGAACTGTGTGTTTAATTAAAGTTAATATTCATGGTTCAAAGAATGAATCTGTTACAAAACTATGAAAATATTTATTTAGCATTCAAACAATGCACAATATAAAATAAAATTTGAAATAAAATATTTTACTTGCCCCACTCATGAATAGCCTAAAAACAAGACAGCTGAAATATTATACAATTAAATACCTTCTCTCATAAAACCAGTGAATTCAAGTGCATTTTAATATTCTGAAAGAAGTGCATGAACAAAGTGCATACAGATCAAGTGCTTTAAAACTGTTGAAAGATAGAACAACATTCTCTGTAGGTCTTTAACAGAATAGTGTATTAAAACAAAGACTGGCATAGCCCTTATATTAACTGGAATCACTGGAAAACTTTCTTGCCTTTTCAAAACATTCCACACGTGGGTCTGCTCGAAGGGTCTCGCCTCTTCTGTGCTCGATTGGCATGTTTTGATTTTATATGATAAATGAAATCATATAAAATGTGATGTTGAGATAGTCTTTGTGGATGCACCCCCTCCAGAAAGTTCTGTCTTGCACGCTTTGCAAATGACTTTCCGTGTGTCCTTCTTATATATATATCGAATTGTGGCCACATGGCAGACATGTTGACTCTAATCCAATCTGGCGCGTTCAGGTTGCGGTTGTTTCGGTCACTGTTTCGGCCATGTTAAAAAACAAATTGGTAGCTGAATATTCTGAATATTCGGTGCATCCCTAAATAAAACTGTTTTGTTTCTGATCCAAACTGAGCCTTGAGCTCAGAGCATTTTTAATTATTTTAAATACAAATCATGTACAAATCATTATAGACTTTTCTCAGAAATTAGCAAAACTTCTCTGAAGATCTAACAGGTCCTGAGGGTTTCTTATTGTTGCATATAATACAGATGGGAGTGCTGCCTGAACACAGAATGTCATGACACTGTGTAAGTGTGTGTTTCCGGGTTTGTGTGTGTGTTTCTGGGTGTGACAGCAGTGGACTGCATCTGTAATCCTCTGGAGATGTCTGGCCACACTATCTGAATAACCGTGAGCTATTAAGCTTGTGTGTGTGTGTGTGTGTGTGTGTGTGTGTGTGTGTGGTGGGGGAGGATGTTCACTGTTTGCCATTAATTAGTTTTGGGAGGTCGAAGCAGTTTTGATGAATGCTGATCGTTTTCCATAGTTTTACGGTCTGCTCTCGGGAAATCAGCCAGCAGCATGACTGCAGATAACAGAGTGAGATTTGATATGCTGGTAACGAAGACTGGGACTAGTAGAAACAGGAAAAGAAAATAAAGATTAAACATCAGAATCCTGGGCACCCTGCAGCCACTCGAGCACAAACCACCTGGAGAATGAGAATGAAAATGTATCCATGAGTTAATGTATAATGTATAATTTGGTGTAATTTTCATATTTTGCTTTGCACTCACCTGAGACACCTGCCACAGGCCATCAAGTATGGATGGATGGATGGATGGGTGGGCAGACAGATGGATGGAAGTATGGGAAGATGAATGGATGCACATTCCTGAACTCTGAACCTGATTTGTTTTAAATGAATAATTTGTATTTTGGCAGGTTTAGTTAGAATGTCCTGGATTCATTCAGAATGTCCTGGGTTCATTCAAATGTCTAGATTCTGTGTGAGTGTGCATGTTCTACCGATGTTTGTGTGGGTTTCCACCAGGAGCCCTACCCACAGTCAAAAGACCTGCATGCCAGATGGACTGGACTGGACAAGATAAAATGCCCCTAGGTTTATATATATATGTGAGTGTGGCGTGAGCGCGCGTGTGTCAACTCAACAATGCAGCCCTAACACACACACACACACACACAGCTGGCATGAGTGAAGTTAGGGGGAGGAGAGGGCTTTGATGTGAGATTACACATACAGAAATCATACAGCACTGATGTCACTCCTCTGCCTGGGGCTGCCAAGCACCCGTCAGTATTAATCACAGATCAGCAGAGCAAGAGGACCATCTCTCTCTCATACAGAAACACACACACACACACACACACACACACACACACACAGCCAGTCTTTTGCTTTTGCACCAGCGATACACACTAAAGTCTGTTAGTCTTGTACTTTAAAAACAGCCGGTGACATAAAGATTAGTTACAACATCAAACAGCAAATTCTGCATTTCCATGTTGCATGAGTTGTTTAGTGTTTAGTGCAGAACATTTCAGATCACACCTTTATGCTTTAACAGAAAAGTAGTCAGGCAGTGCTACACGCTGAACAGTTAACAGTGTTTGAACTTTGATGGTTTGGGGTCATCAAGATGCCAAAGGTGGAGATTTCTCACTGGCCATAAGAGGGACAGACCCTTATCCAAGAGCCCAGAGGAAGAGCCCGAAAGTGGAATGCCGTGGTTAACGGAGCACTGTTTTATGTTCCTCATTTGCATCCACTTTCCCCTGGTAGACATGACAGAGACATCTTTTCTAGGCAACCTGTGGACCTTATCTGGCTGCCTGTCTCACCACTGGCCTCAGCATCATCCACTGTGAGTCTTAATTAATTTCTACTGACTTCCCGACCTCTCTTTATTTCTTAGAGTTAAACGGGTTCCCAGGAACTCTGATATGAGACATATCTATATGCAAATGTGAGCCGCATTCTTTCCATTTATTCTATCCTCTATCATCCAGACAGGAACCCTATTTGAATTCCCACCTTGTCTTTTTTGTTTAAATACAGAACTGCTGATCCCAGAGAGGTGGAGTGTGTGTGTGTGTGTGTGTGTGTGTGTGTGTGTGTGTGTGTGTGTGTGTGTGTGTGTGTGTGTGTGATGTATATTCAGAGTGAGGTCAGTTATTGAGACCCTAAAAGCTGAGGAGCTGAGGAAGAACATACGTATATGATCTTTAACCACTACCATCTCTACCATACTCATTGTAAAGCGTCCTTGAGCTCGGGAAAGGCGCTATATAAATTATTATTATTATTATTATTATTATTATTATTATTATTATTATTACAACACATCCCTGATGGACTGCACAAGGCAGGACAGCAACCAGCAAAGTGAAGCCAGATTACCATAATAATGGTAATTAATCAGAATAAAAACAGTTTCACACCAAATTACATTATTTTCAGGTGGAAAAACCAATGTGATTTTTAATTGCATCATAGCCAGTGTTTTTGGGACACCTGATTAGAGAGATTCAAGTAAAAGTGATAATGAATGTATACTTTTTTTTTTAAGCTGTAACGGTCGCCTCGCCCTCCCCTCATAGACACCGCTCCCCGTCCCCTGAGTATTAGTTTTCCGTTTATTTTGACCCTGATGTCTCTGTGTTTTCTGTTCTTTCATTTCTGTCTCCGTATCTGTCTCAAGCTCCATACCTTGCCGCATCCCAATCCACCTCCGTTCCTCCCTTCCTCCCTTCCTCCCTTTCAAGTCCTCGTGTTCCGTTTGTATCACGTCCCGTCCTGATTAGTTTCACCCGTGTCTCGTTTCCCCCGCACATTATATAGTTCCCAGCCTGACCCCGACTCATCGTGCCGGTATTAGCTCTCTTTTGTGTGTGTATGCTCCCCTCATGTTCCTTGAATGTTT
>JBBPDB010000108.1:27486699-27505863 GCA_037974465.1 Brachypetersius altus
TGTGGAATTCTTAAGCACTGATGTACGTCGCTCTGGATAAGAGCGTCAGCTAAATGCCGTAAATGTAAATGTAAACAGAGTCATTCAGAGTGAATTTAGTCTGAAATGGAAGCAAATGGAAATGGTACATCCATTTTATTTCCTTGCCAATGGTTTAGTTTTAGGCCAAAAACCTCTCAAAACTCTCAACTACTGTCACAAGCATTTTAAAGGGAGACGCTTGGTTCCGTTCAGCTCCACTGTGAACGACTCGGTGAGTTTCTCGCCAAACCCACTCTGAACGACTTGGAAAACTGAGTGGATTTTTCGAACCTTTTATTTATATTTGTGTAGTATAATAAAGCAAAAGTTATAACCGCTCCGAGTTAAATTAAACACTGAAAGTTACAGTATTGAGCTGAAAAGGATACTCATGCGGGCCTTATACTTTACTAACTTTATTTTTACGAGGTTTAAATACGTTACCCTGGGGCTGCCGTAATTTTGTGGTTTATTTTCGGAAACTTCCCCCCCACCTAACCACCTTTACCATTCATTTCGCTTCTTCTCACCTATTTCGTGTGTCGTCTTTCGTTTTTGGAGAGAGTTCAGCTACTTTAAGGTGCCCCTACTGCTGACGCAGGTATTCACACACAGCTTGTGTCCATACTAAAGCACTAAGCAATAGAACAGGCTGTGATGGAGCCTTTCGGAATGAGCTGATGTGGAGTTTGTGATCCAGAACCAATCATCCAACATCAGTACTCTTCTTTTGGGGTTGCAATCAAATCATATTTCAACTTCCAGCCTTCCCAGAAGATTGACTGAAACATTAGGTTTTAAAAATGTGAGGTTTTATCTTTTACAGGTGCAAGTATTGAACTGAACTGCTGACAATATTTCTCCTAATTTCAAAATAAAAGTCTTGTTCTGTTAAATGACAAAACATCATGATGCAGTGATTACAGAACATGAATAATTAAAGAAAACAAATCTATTGTTCATTACTTTTGTTGTACTTCTAGTATTTTGCCGTCCAGCTGGAGAGTGTCGATTACAAAATTCTTCCCCTGCATTTAACCCATTCACCAAGTGAAGCAGTGTCCAGGGAGCAGTGTGTGGGGATGGGACCTTGCTCAGGGTACCTCAGAGGTGCCTACTGGTTTGTTGCCTACATGCATTGCTGAAGTTGGCTTCTCGTTCAGCTTCTCATTTTCTGATCTGTCTTACATGGTGCCGCAGTCATATTCTGGTGACTCTGAAATGAGGGACTGCGTGAACAGGGCTTTTGGCGCACAGTGGAACTGAGATCATTGTGCGGAACTGTGTTGAAACGACATTTAAAATTAATTGGAATCAACTGGAATCCAAACTGGAGTCAACTCCAGAGTTTCAGGAATCCAACAGCTTAGTGCTGAAACTGGATATTCTTTTCTAAAGGCCTGTCCCTCCACTGCCATGTTACAGGGTATTATTTACTTCTGTATACACACAAATGCATGCACATGACGAAGTGATCTGAGTAAATCCTGGAGGTTTAGTGAGCAGACAGCTCGAAGGTGTGCTGGGGTGGGGAGGGGTCATGCCTCCTCCCTATATCAGCCATTCAACTCCAACACACCGTTAATTGGAAAGTAAATGCAGGCAATATGAAATTATTTCTCTGTATTTAACCCGTTCACCAAGTGAAGCAGTTGTCTGCCCGGGGAGCAGCGTGTGGGGATGGTACCTTGCTCAAGGGTACCTCAGTGCTGGGATTTGAACCCACAACCATCTGATTGCAGGGACAAATCCCTAACCACTAGACCACCAGCTGCCCCAGAGTGACAAAAGAAAGAAACCTCTAGAAGCCTTCCAGATCTTTTAGATAGTCCAAGCTTCTAGATAACACTCAGAAACAGCATAAGTAAGACTTTACAAAACCTCCCCACATGCTGAAGTTCAAATTTGAAGGCCGCACCCTATGTTCACAGTAGCAGACGAGCTGCTCAGATTGTCTTCAAGGCCACGTTTGTTGTCACTTTCTGTTCACAGCCCAGCCTGTGGAGTATCAAAGGTCTGGGCTACCAGTGAAAATCACCAGAGAGAAGGGAGTAGCCTCTGATGAGCAGATCAGAGATTTGTCTGAACACACACTTAGTGAAAGAAGGGATACTCACAAACACACACACACACACACACACACACACACACACACACACACACACACACACAAACGCACAGATACTGATCTTGCTGTTCTAAGGCCTTCACATTGTCAGTGCGTCAGATTAGCTTCACTTTAACCAGTGACTGCGAAGTAGTTCTTTCTTCTGAGTTTTCTTTGAATTGCATTTGTTTCTAAATCTTGCTGCTATTTTTATGAATTTCATGAAAAACAGTGCCAGAGTTTTAAGGTGGTCTCAGACTCTGTATGTACTGTATGTACCTCCGTTTTGAGGGTAGGAACGAGAGCACAGGGGCCCTCAAACCCCCATGCCTGTGACTGGCTTGAGGATTTTGCTTCAGCCAATTATTTCATTAGTCATAATTCATTTGGATGAAGCAGATATACATTTTCAGACGTTTTTCATAGGAAATGAATATTTGTCTGTCGCTTTGCTAAAGTGAATGCGTGGTGAGGTGCCACAGCGTAACTCCTGCGCCAGAACAGAGAATTTGGATAAAAAGCTTCACTAACATGGTTTGATACAAATGTGTGATGACTTAGGTCTGCGGTTAGCCCCATGCTAATTGGTGGCGGGATAAGCTTCCAGGACTTGTTAGCTACGTTAGTCTCAGGGCTAAAAGTAAAGCAGCTCCAGACACATCTCAACTGAACATATCCAAACTGATCGCCTACATTTGGAATGGGAAAATTGGATTTTTCTCCAGTCTATACCTTTAATGTTCATTTTCAGTTATGGAGGGACTGGGGAACGCAGAAACATGCAACGTGCTGCAATCCCTTATTTGTCACAGTTTGACAGTCTATCCCTCGCCAAGGGACGAGTGGAGAGGAACAGAGGAGTCAAACTGGGAGTGTTAATAAAAAGAAAGTGTGTGGGAGTGTGAGGAATATTCCGCTCGATCCCTGCTGATGAGCTAACGAGCTGGTGGGTGTCTGAAGAGAAGGTGTGGACAGCAGCTCCCATTCCACTATCTGCTGAGAAATCGAGCTGTTGTCCCACATTGGAGCTTCAGAGCATCTCACGTATTCCTTTAACTGGGCAAAAGGTCAAGAAGAGATTGTCTCAGTCTTATGCAAAAGTTTGAGCACCCCTGCTCAAACGATGCTTTGTTATATAAATTGCAAATAAGTAAACATAACTTGTACTGGGACTTTTCTGCACATTTAAAGGCACAATTACTGTTTATTTAAGTTTTAAAATAATTTAAGTTTTTCCCAATACATAAAGCAATTGTGTACAAAATTAAAATGGCTATTTGTTTATGTTTTATTAAAAGCAAAGCTCTGGAGCTGGCTTGTAATCCACTCACTCGTATTTAAGAAACAGAAAATTCTCCACAAGTGAGCACTGCTTTTAATCTGATGTTAGAACTATAGCTTGTGGTGCTTCATCGGTGACACTGTGAATCCTTTCTTTAGTGAATGTGTATTCAGGTTTGTGCTCCCTGTAGAAGTAAAATCACTTATTTGTCCAATTGTGGGCAAAGGCTTGCTGAAGAAGGCATGTTCTTCTGTGTGTGTGCGTGTGTGTGTGCGTGTGCGCGCGCGTGTGTGTGTGCGTGTGTGTGTGTGTGTGTGTCCTTAGATTTCTCCAAAATGAAAGCAAGTTTACATGGATATGGTAATGAAAATATTTTCAGAGCGTTTCTGTCGGTCCATTTGTCATGAAATGTTCACACCTTATAACTGTGTGCAAATGAAGTGTGAATTCAGAAAAAAGATCAATGTTTTCTTGAATGACAACGTTGTGTATAAATGTGTCTTGATAGGTTTACACTTTTTGTTCTGTTTTGCTCATTTGATCTTAACACTGGGATGAAAGTTCCATGATGAATGGACCAAAAAAAATTAAATACTATTACAATATCTTAAGTTAAAAATGTGTCTTTCATCTATAAATTACCATTCTGTTGATAAGAGGTTCTGCTCCAACTGTGATGACATACATACATATTCATATATTATTCTTTTCTGATTGCAATAAATTCCTGTATCTCTGAAACGGAATTGATGACTGTACATTTATACATTACAAGCCCACAGCTCTGACCAACATTACTAAAACAGAGAGGGGAAAAGTAAACCAACAAACAAACTCACTACACAAATGAAATAAATATGCCTGGTGATCACGTGCTCAGGGAGGTGGTCACAAATTCAGATTCTGACTTTTGGAGATCCTGGAATGTTCCCACGTACAAATAATGATGTGTTTTCCATGGTGCATAACTTTCTACAAATGTTTCATGTACAAACGAGTGCAGATCTTTTACCGGTGAGAAACGAGATCCTCACGAGACACAGACACATCACTGGACACTAATACAGTGCACTCCCACCTCTTAAAATAGAAATGAGATAGACATCCTAATTTGTCTTCATAACATATTCTTGTCTGTGAAACAGACACACACACACACACACACACACACACACAGTCTGGCAGTCTGGCTTTTCTTGCCAAGAGGTAATTGTTTCCATACAGTACAGTATATTGCACTTCTTTTCTTCTGGCTGGGAGAGATTGGCACTCCTCTGCAGCCAGATTGCTCTCTCTCTCTCTCTCTCTCTCTCTCTCTCTCTCTCTCTCTCTGTCTCTCTGTCTTACTCTCTCTCTCTCTCTCTCTCTCTCTATATATATATATATATATATATGCTTGTGCGAAATTGCACTGCATCTGTGAAAATACATGGCTCCAGGTAGTCAAAGCGAATATCAGTCTACGGACAAAAGTCTTCTTCTGCCTTCCACATCAAACAAGAACTGCACTGAGACAATGAAAACCTGTAAGGCCGCTATAATGCCATCTGTAATGCTGCCTCTACTCTTATGAAAAGATGCTGAAGCATTGCTGTGAGGGTTTAATTGCTGTCCCAAAAGAGTCCAGGTAGTTATGCTGGAATATTGCTGTGAGGATTTGATTGTGTGAAAAGTGCAAAAGTTTTAACATCCCATATAACTTGTTGATTGCATATCTTGAGATATATAAAGTCTTATATATATATATATATAGTAAGAGTCGTACAGAAAGTCCTGCAGCGCTGCTGCGGTTCTTCCGCAGGAGGGTTTCCACTGGGCTGGATTTAGCGCGTCTCTGAGAGCAGATGGGCCGTTTGGCGCGTGTGTTTTCTCGGTTGCGGTGGGAACATGACGATGTGGGTTGTGTTTGGACGGGCTGGGACTGGGTTGGGGTTTGTACGAAGCAGCTGCTGGGAGAAAGGCTGGTCCTCCACTGTTCCCCCTGCAGCTGCTTGGCCTGTGAGCCCCAAGCCTCAGGACCAGCCCACTGTGTCATTAGCCAACCACAGCCCAGTGATGTGGGCGCGTGGGTGATGTTGCCGGCTCACGGCCACGCCCACCGTCAATGGAGGAGGCGATGGAGGGAGACTGAGTGAGGAGAAATGTCCAGAAGGATTTGGACTGCTGGCAGCTGGTACAGGCAGCATGTGTGTGTGTGTGTGTGTGTGTGTGTGTGTGTGTGTGTGTGTGTGTGTTTCCCCTTCTGTCTTGTTCCTCTATGAACGCCTACACTCTGTTCTTAGAGCCCAATGTTTCTTAACAGCACTTTCCAACACTAGTTAACAAACATACACCACCACTTTTCCAACCTTAGCTTTTACTTCTTATAACAATGTTGTTTATTTTTATTCATTCAAAAATCCACTCATTATGATTGAGTTCCAATGTGTAAAGGTCAGTTTAAATCCGTAGGTGTGCACTTTGTGATTGGTCGAGTATTGATAATTTACAAAATGGACGAGAGAGAGAATGGTCGAGTCACATTTCGAATGTGTGTCAGAGAGAAAGTGTCTGTGACGTCATTGATAAGGGGCTGGTGATGGACAAACAGCCAAAAAATCTAAATGGGAAGAAACAAACACGCAGCTAAACACACAGAGTACTCATATAACGGACTCCAGGGCACTAGAGCTCAAATTCGTTGCATTGCATTGAGCTGTACCTATAAATGGCTTGGTAAGAACCAACAAATTCCCACATCCCTGGTGGCACAAAGCTCAAATGCTGGACTCTGAAAAAATTGGGATTAGAGTCTGTGGTGTGTGAAGATTTTTTTCTTTTTTGCCCAGAAAACCAATGTTTGTATGTTTCCAATCACACTTCGCATTTTCTGATGGAAATAAATCTAGTTTAAACACATATTTAGCAATTTGCTTATTCGGAACATGACCCCATGATGCGGTGCTTGGGGTGGCCAATATGGTGGCCAGGATTCACCGTGTGGTGGCCATGGCCACTCCCAGCCACCCCACAACTCCATCCTTGTACATGTGCCTACACCACACCCATTTGTCTCATACAGAGCATGCTTGCTGCTCCAATAGGCCAACAGACATGATTCTGATTCTGACTGAATTACGCCAATTGACGCTGTCAGCTGTTCTAGGTGTTAAGTGTATTTTATTTTTATTCGTTGTACTTGGAAATTTGAAGATTATTGTGATCTTGTAACATTAAAATCCAATGTGCTTAATTGTTTGGGTTCTAAATTTTCAAAATGTTTTCTTCGAATAAATACAATTTCACAAGCAACACACTAGCCTAGATTCATACATAGCACAAAAACAATATATTCAGTGTTATCTTTATTTTAGATGTGAAAAAGGATTTGGGGCTCCCGGTGTTTTCTCTTTTATGTAAACCGGGTCCAAATGGCTCTTTGAGTGTTAAAGGTTGCCAACCCCTGGACTGGAACCTAATTCTGAATACTTTTTTTAGTCTCCTATTTAGAAATGAACAGTTTCATTATGTCTGTATCAGTATTTTATGCTGGTTTAATTGTATTAGAATTTAGTTCTGGATATTTAGCAGTTTTCGCTGACATTTGACAAGTTTGTTCATGAATCTGGACACTTTTCTTCATATATTCTTTGAAAATAGCATAAAACTACATTGTTTTTACGCTCCTGGAAAACCTATGCTGGACTCGTTGTAGCCTAATCCCTGAGCATCTTCAGTTTTGTGATATTTTGCTGGGATCTCTCAGTAAAGGCAAGATCAGCCGAGCGCCTGCTTCAATGAACTTACATATAGATTCACACAGATGATTTTGTGTATTCCTTTAAGCTAAAGCTGTTTTCTAAGAGACATTTCCATTCTTTTTCTTTTGTTAAACAGAAATGATCTGTGCTGCACAGTAAATTACAAAAATTCTGGTTCTTAGATACATACATTCAAATATAAACTGTTGAAAACATGGGGATAGTCAAATCTAAAATGTGGTCTGCGCAAAAGTTATAAATTATATATATTTATATTTATTATTATTATTATTACTATTATTATTATTATTAGTAGTAGTAGTAGTAGTATATGAAAAAGAATGAGAAAACAGAAGGTGGGAACAGAGGTCTATCGTTCTGTTTTGGTAAAATGTGTGGGATGCATTGGAATAAAATGTCTAAATAAATAAATAAATAAATATTAAAAATGGGTTCAAACTTAGATGAATGTCAAACAAGGCAGGCTTATGATCAGTAATGTCATTTCCTTCCCACGTCCGCAGCACTTGGTCACCAGCCACTAAACATACCCAACCTGTCGCTCTAACACTCCTCCATCATAAAACTGGACTTAGGGTCAAGTCGCACGGTATAATCAGGGACCGGATGGTTTTGGTGGTAAACCTCCTTGGGCCTGGAGGTGTCAGGGGTTAACAGGCGAGGTGAGGGATTTGCAGACCTAAATTTAGGCTCTTTGTTGGTGCTCTGCTGGTTGTTCCCTCTAGGCTAACATCATGTGTTGATCCAGGTGACTTAGTTTAGGAGAACCCTCTGGCCTCCACTTTTAGGAAGAAACAGCCCTTACTACTGCCAGCTGTATGTGCAGTTGTGGAAGTTCAATACAAGCAAACAAATTTTAATAAGAAACTACCTTTTGGCTGTTAGTCTGTGGTTAAGACAGATTAAAAGAAACCTTAATATTGCTGAAGGAAAGACTAAGGTCACAGCAGCAACAAGAACACATTTGTGATTTGTTAGGATTTGTTAGGATGTTAGGAGAAGCTACGTAATTCATAAGCCATTATATGTGCTTAAATGCAGGAACCTGAGATAGAAATCAAGATTTTTTTTATGTGCAATGCAATATTGCAGCCTTATATGAAGTTCCCGCTGAGACGGAATAATTGCAATAAGCAGCGTCTACAGTGGCCATTCACACAGGAATGTATTGGTTGCTGATTGGCCATTGGGGGCTAATATTTCAAGGAAGATGTAAACAACTGTAGAAAAAAATATAAACATTAAAAACACTGAACATATCAACTCTTTAATGAAGTACATAAGCAGGACTAGTTACCACCAGGCCTAAATCTTGAGTGTGGGATTCAAAAACTAGGAAGAAATTGCGGAAAATTCTGTCCATTTCAAAAATCCAGGGTATCACCAACACAACCAACACATGGTGCATGCAAACCCTCCATGATAACTAATACAGTCAGAGTGTGAACAACAAACTGAAATGTAGATTCAGAGTTTGTATGCTTATAAAAGGATATATAAAAAGTAACCTGACCTTGGTGACTGGTTGGGGGGGCAATGCTCCAGTGTTTGTAAACAGGGCAATTCAGAGGAGGTTTGGTATAAAATGATTCATTGTAGAGACTCAGATTTCTTTACAGTAGTGGTGAATAGAATCAGACATCACATCTCCAACACAAATATTGTCATTTTATTTACTATCGACCCCCACCTCCATAAGCATTCCTGGAAAAAAACTTTCCTTGATGGAGCTTTTAAAGGCAGATTCCAGTCTGGTTCCATTCACCACCACTGTGAACCATTCTGACACGGCGAGGGCCTCTGGAATGGAATGTTTCACACTAAACCCACTCTGAACCACCCTGTTTACTTCACACACATTTAATTATGGGGGATTTAAAGAAATCAGTGAAGCCAGGTTCTTTAAGCTATTCATGGAAGGCTAAGCTAGACAGCTGAAGGATTGTCTTCCTAGTTGATAACTCTTCATAGCCAGTGTTGTCCTGAATCCACTATCGACTCACTGACCAATGTTGATGCTCATAAATAGCCTGTTATATAGTTTCGGTCACTTAATAGCAAGTAATATGCTGCGTGAGTGCTTAACCCAGACTTCTAATGATGTTTGGACATGTTCGGCAACCAGGGAAGAATCGGCCGTATTGAGAATTAGGAGTAATCAGGATAACTTTACAACAGAGTGTTGTGTGTTTGGCCGTGATGACCACAGAAATGATGTGTATACACATCACATCGCCACCCAAAATACGCCTGGCCCTCTTTGGTTTATGCTTTGAGCCTTGCTCGAGAAGCGGTGTGGGGAGTGGTGTGGTCCTGGCGGCGTGACAGATTACACCCCTGCATCTCCCTGACAGACGTGAGGCCTGCTGTGTTTGCCTTCCAGCCTCGCGCACAGGAGCATGCGGCGCAGCCTGTGGGGGTTCCAGGAGCTGGGAGGGTCATCTGGTTCTTCTCCAGTGGCAGCCCTGAAGACGTGCAATTTTGGTGGCTGCCCCCACAATGGGGACCACGCTATGTGCACAGGAAGAGCTTGTGTCTGGGGTGCAGTGGGGAACCGAGCAAAGAGCTCATGCACCTCGTCATCTACCTGGATGGAGGAGCTTGTAATTAGCAGTGATCTCACTTGATGTTTGTGGTTTGAGCACAGAGTTCACAAACAGTGGTTGTGGTCAGTTCATCTCCTGTGCATAGAAACGCGTGTCATGCAGCCTGTGGCTCATGGTCGCTAGGCCACAGCTTTGCAGCAAATCTCAGGATTTCCTCGAGAAGTGATTTACAATCTACGATGAAAACCCAAAATACATATTTCTCCCAGTTCCACACCCAGTCGTACACTCCAGCTCTCTGCTTTTGGTGTCATGACTTTGCACAATGAGGTAATACACCCTAGACCATTTTCCTTCCTCTTTTTCTTCTTGCCTCCTAATGGGTTCTTCTCTTGAGTATGTGCCCAATTTCCATTGTCTCGTACTAGCGCGGAAAGCAAGCTCGGGTTTGCTGGGCCTGGAATGGCGTAAAGCCTGGCTGTGATTCCCACTGTGGAAGCAAGTTGTTTTGTGTTGGGCCTCCATTATGTGGAGGAGGGGTTCATTTATTTTGTACATGTGCACACATGCTGCACCTCTGCCCATGTTTATCCAGAGGTAATTGCCACACCGCTAGGTGCTGAGGACTCTATTTTAACCCCAATCTCTTCTCTGGCAATCTGCTGCTCTGACCCCATTTGACCCTGTACATGGGCCAGTATTAGGCCAGACGAAATGTAACATATGTTACCCCTAGTCTCCCCCCAAGGACCCCTAACAAGTGCCAGGGCCAAAACCTGTCAGACCGTAAGCTCCCTCCTCTCCGCATGCCTCACCATGTCTAATATGGAAGATGACCAGCTCCAGATCCACTGGGGTTATTTCCCGAAATCTACTTCTAATTGCTTAAGTCTTAAATGATGTGTAATTGTCCTCTTGTTTTGGGTGGGGGGTTTGGAAAAAAGGAGGGGGAGCAGTTATGGTAATGGCGGTAGGTGAGAAGAGAAAGGCGCTAGTCTTTTCCAGCTGTTTAATAGCAGGCCAGAACGAGGCGGCCGCGGCTGCGACATTAGCCAGAGCTCGCCCCGGACGAATATTAGGTTGCTGTGAAGTTTATTTTAGTAAATGCCTCAGACAGTGTGGAGATTGTGAGGCGCAGGGGGTGAGAGGCTTTGCTCTGGAGACGGACATGTCGCTTGGGCAACTTTATGTTTGTGGCTATTAAGGTTAGCAGTCAGTAGCGTTTAGAGCCATGATGGAGATGGTTGGCATTTGGCTACTGGTGTGAAACCAGAATATTGGAGTTGATGTGGGCTAATGCTGTTAAAAGTCATGCAGTAAAGAAATAGAATGGCAAAAAATGATCTATTACTGTCCAGTTGCAAACAAACTCAAGAAGGCAATAATCATACATCATAGCATTTGATCAGACAATTGTCTGACATATAAATAATTGTAAATAACAATATAATGGCTTTTTGTGGTAAAAATGCATGTAACTAAGCCTAAAGTGCCTAAGCTCATATAAACCCACGTATCTCACTGCCGGCCACTAAGGAAGTAATGAACAAACATCAAATAAACAAACGTTACTCAACACCACCCTCCAAAGGCGTGAATAACAAACATCAAATAAACAAACATCAACCCCTCTCACTGATGAAACTGAACCTAATTTACATTCCATTTGTAAACATATGAATGTGCAAACTAACTTCGGAACATATTATTTGTGATAGGGTGATTTTATTATAACAGTACAAGGCTTACACACAAATTATTTCTGTAAATATCCAAACTGTTATTTTTCTTGACTTTAAAATCCATTTTTGACCTCCAATTCCAAGCACCAACCACAGACTCATGGGCAATTCCAGCTCCACAGGCCACAGTATTGGACTATAGCTGTGGAGTCTTTCGGCTGGTCTGTAAGAGTCTCCCTCAGCACTGTGGCGAGGCTGAAACTTTCACTTCAGCTTCTCATCCTCCCATCTTTATTTGCATTTTCTGGCACAAGGCAGACAGACAAGGCTTCCAGAAGGACAGAGCTTCCAGAAAGACAAAACTTCCAGCAGAGCTTCAGGGATGGCTGGTTATCATTCCCCAAACCAAGTAGCGCTCAGTGAACACATGGCACCGTTCGCCTCCTACGGAGTTTCAAAGATCCTCATTGATTTTCCAGCCTTACGTCCAGCTAGTGCGGTTTCATGGGCAACAGGTTTCAAGGGCCTCTGCAGGAACTGGATTTATGGCAGAAGAACTGGCCTGGGTTTCCCTGTCTGACGGTTCCGGGTCAGTGGATCACCTGCTTTCTCAAGTGCCGGCCCAGGCTCAGAGTTTGGCTTTATGCTTTGCTGTCTCTCACCAGTGATCTTCTGAGTGTCTGACACGTTGCTTCTCAACACTGTGATGAGAATGCCCTGAACTGACCTCTCCATGCATTCTATTGTTTAACTGTTGCTTAGCTTTGTCGGACCTAAAAATTTTACTCAGTCTAACAGGAAACTGTGACACACTCCTCAGACATATATTTAATAGCAAGCAGAGTAGTTCAGGTGAAATGCCCTATTCTAGAGAAACTCACCGAAATGTTCACAGTGGTGGTGAATGGAACCAGAAGACTACCTCCTTCACAAAAAGTTATTACATGGTTATGAATGTGTTGCCTGATGTCTGAGACATGGGTTTACTAGAGTTTTAAGAGTTTTTGGCCTAAAACTAAACTAATTTATGGGTGAAGGGTAAATGCAGGACATCCCTAAAGGCAAATAAAACTGATTTAGCTCAGCAGCAGCTTTGCACACTAACATGTGTAGCTTCGCTGGTAGATTGAAAGAGTGAAAAAAGCTAAATAAAGTTCGTAATGAAGGATGAGAAGGGGATACAATTGCAAAACAGCTTATTAACAGAAAAGAGGTAATAAAAACATGGGTGGCTGAGAATTGGAATATAAACAGGAAGCAGACACAGGAGCAGTATGACAGGGTATCAGATGGAGAAAGACAAGGGTCTATATGCACAAGGTTAAACAGACAGGTGGAGGTATTCAACAGGAGGGCAGGACTGGGCGGGGCTTGAGACAAAAACAAAAAGCACATGGTGCAGAGTAGTGAACAGAAAACAAGATCTGAATGGTGCAGACACAACACAGGATGTGACAGTAATTGATTGTGGGTTCCAGCCTAGTTTGGATCAGCTACAACCATCTGGCTTAGAAACAAAGTATTTTCAATAAGAAAATATTGGGGATGTATTTATGATCAAAGATTTGGGCGACTATTGACTTGCACTATCGCTCCAGTTTAAATCTAAAGAACCAGAATTTCGAACCAAAAGTTGCACTGAAAAAAAAACACAGAGCATGGAGAGTTCTTTCCAGTAACCTAGACGCTTAAGGTCACTGATGCACACATTATTTAATGCTTGTGTGGTTGCATTTGTATGTGAAAGGGAAAGATTAAAGGGGAAATGAGTGATAACATGTGGCAAACAGCAATGGAGAGTAGACCCCCCCACACACACACTCACACTACACACTGTCACATTTCTCAAAGCCTAATTAGGCCCCAGTAGTCAGCCTTTGATTGTAGGAAGTGCTCAGGGCTGCCAGAGGCACTGTCAGGGGCTGAACAAAGACACAGCTTTCAGATCAATCTGGCGCTTGAGAGACCCCAGGGCTCTGTCCTCTGATCCATCATCCACTGTCCCTCCGTCACAGCACTGCTATAACCTTACACACTGCTAACACCCCCCCCACACACACACACACACTCCACCTCCTCCAAAGAAACAGCCACGCGTTCGATCAGCCACGCATGATTCTCCCTTGTAGACTCCTTCTTCAAAATTTTCCAGTCCACCTTAAATTGTACAGTAGTTACGTTCTGGTATCTTAGGCCAGAACCCTCCATGGCATCTTAAATGGAGAGCAGAAGTTCCCATTCACATTAAATGGAGTGAAGATTTTTATGTTCCACCTTAAATGGTGCAGCAGTTACACTCTGGTGCCTGTGGCCGCTGCAACATTTAAGGTGGAATGGAAACGGAGAATGAGACGCTGGCAAAAGGTAAGTCAACATGTCCGTGTGGTTAACACAGTGCGAAATTGATGGGGTATGCATTTCCGTTATTGTTAGCGACATTAGCCTTGTGCCAAAACTGCAGTAGCAACACCAGACATGTGATTTGATTCGGGATGGGGGGTGGAGGTGATTTCGTTTTAATGTATTCATCGCGCAGCATCTGGTTGGGTAACACAGCATGCGGCCGCTGCGCAGTAAAGGCCAGCAGGTCAGCGGCGCAGGCCTGTTTCGTGTCATCACCTGCACATCTAAACTCACCTCTGCCCATAACCTCCCCCTGCTCGTTCTCGGAGGTCACGTGACGGCATGCGTTGACAGACAAACGCCGTCAGGAGAAGCTTTATTACATTTCAGAGGGGTCGTGGGGGGTCATGACCGATGCAGATTTCATTCTTCTGTGACTTTCAGCACGCTTAATTACTGCGTCTGACTGTGAGCTTCGCATCGCAGAGCCATCGGGGCAAGCTGATTAAAAAGATTTCAGTGATAGAAAGCACAATTGGCCTTAATGAATTTGTGCACCTTGGCTGTTGAGTGGCAAATTAGGTTGCCTCTTTTAATGGCGCTGGGATTTAGGCTTCAAACGTGGACATAAAAAAAGAAAAAAAAGTAGAGAAAATCTTTCAAAATGAAGAAAACTGGCAAAAAATCTGCAGAATTCACTAAAATAACCAAAACAAGCCAAATCTAATGAAAAAGATCAGCTGATATATTGTAATTTCCAAGCAGCATTTTTGGTGTCTGTAATTACTGTGTAATTACACAGTAACAACCCATACAGTAACAGTGCATATACTGGTACTGTTTTTCTGGTCCTGGGGCCTTTTTGTTCATTTTGTTCATATCAGTAAATCTAACCTAATGGTGCTATTTCTCCAGATTTTGTTGCCTAATTTTGTTTCAAACAGATTCTCTTTAGTTTATTGTGAAAAGGTTTTTTTCACCTTGTTTAAAGTCACTGAAATTACATGCAGCACTCTAAACTGCACTATAGCAGTTTTTATTACAAAGTAACATATTGTTCATGTATGTATTCTTTTGTGTTAGACTGTAATACTGAATAAAATGAAATGTTAACATACATAAGCCTGTTGTGACAAATGACACATAGTATAATGAAAGTAATGTAATATAAATGCAATAAACAATTATTCCACCAAATAATGTACTTTGGCCACATTTGCTTAGAAACATATTCTGTTTAATGTGAGCATCGTGGCTTAGCCTATCAGACTTTAGAAGTGAATTTTGAACTTTTAGAGCCTGGATATGTTTTAGGTCCAGGTGACATGTAATAAATCTGTTCAGCATAAGTTTGTAAAAGCTAGAGGGCGGTGTGGGGGTATTAGCTGGTTTGTGTTGACAAATAAGTTTTAATGTGTCGTCTCAGTGCCAACACACTAGTAAGTCGGCCGTTTCATCAGTTGGGCTGCACGCGTGTGGTCCGTCTGTAAACGTTTCAGCGGCAGACGGTCAGCGATCCGATCCAGCCCATTGGCCACACCGCTTCATTTCGTCAGCCTTCGCATCTTCGGGAAATAATAAACGTCAAAAAGGAAAACATCTGCTTCCATGTTGTCCGTCAGCGCCGCGATATGCCTCGCTGAAGCACCGTGTGATTTGGAGGGTTCGGCAAGGAGCTGTATCGGAGCTGGAGCTTCTCAAAGGCACTGAAACAACACTGATCAACCACAGATGTCACCCTTCCTCCTCAGTTTAGCTCCACATGTTTTCAAATGCTTATGCTCTACTTTGGCTTTAACCATTAGAACCCTGAGCGTCAGCGCAGCGCAACAAACAGTAAATTGTCGTCATATGACAAAACAATTCTAATATGGAAGTTCCCCTGGATTGTGTTGATGTTCATGGCATCAGATGTCATGCTGAGCTGTGTTTGGTGTTTCTATGCCATGTAGAAAGTTATTGTAATTAAAAAAAACATGTAATAATAACATATTTTTGAAAATGGCGTCACTCGCAAACACCCATTAAAAACAAAAATTTCTTTTATTTCAGGTCTTAGAAACAAATGGAAAAAAACACAAGATGTTTGAACCGGAGAGAATTTCCAGGCTAATCTCTGCGCACAAATGGGTGGAAAAAAACCTGCAGAGGCAGGGGGCCCAGAGAGCGTCTGAGCGGCCACGTTCTGAGTGCACTGTAAAATCTAATATGTTGATTTAACTTAAAAATGTATGCAAACTCATTGCTTCAAAAAAAATCAAATTTCAGTGAATTCAGTTATAGTAAATTAGTTCAGCTTCAATATTCTGAATAAGTATGACTTAATAAGCTAACTTTATTAGGTGAACTCAGCTTGACTATTCTGAGTAAGTAAGACTTACTTGAAGCTTACATGTTTGTGAGCACTACTTATTTTTAATTATTAACCAATTTCAGTAACGGATTTTCTGGCTCAGTTTACAGTCTGCCTTCAAACCGAAGATTACTGTAGAGTAAGCATTAAAACCTGTGTAGGGAATCATTAAAAAAAGGAAATAAACAGTTGCATCACATCATTTATTTTAAATGCGACGTGTATAAAACATATGAAAACACTTTGTGCTAGCTATAAAAAATTTAAGATTAAACTGCAAGTAAAACTGGTGCTTGGTGTTACGGGCCGGTCAGTGGCCAGATCAGACCACTGTTTTTGTTTTCATTTCATGTTTCTGTTCTGTTTTCAGTGGGTCTTGTTTGGGTTTGTGGGACTTTTATTTTGAATGTCATTCTTGTGTCTCTGGTCTTTGTAGTTTTCTGTGGGTGTGTTATGTGCTCCTGAGTTTCACCTGTTTCAGTTCAGATTGTCCATGTATATATAATCTGTCTGTGTCACACTTCCCCAGTGTTCCCATCACCTCATCACCCTAACCTTTTTCCCCTATCTGTTTTTGCTCTGCTCGGATTCAGACAAAGGAGGCCATCGCGCCTATTTACTTTGTCGTTCTGTTTTCTTTAATAAAAGCCTGAAACCTCATCATGGAACCCTGTCTGCCTGGTTCGTCCCAATCCCTAAGAGGAGACGCATGGCCGGGTGCTCGCGCTAACACTTACCACCTCAGACAGGTGTTCTGCCACAGACATAGCCCTAAGCCGCGAAGCAGACTCCCAGTCATTGTGAATTTCCAGCAGGGTTGGTACCTCATCCTCAGAGATACGTTGGACTTAGATGGGGACCCAGTCAAACAGGCTAGTGACTGAGGCTAGCTGGTCAAACAAAAAACATCTTGAACGAACCGGTCATCAACATCTCTTGCACACTTAAGCAGTTCTGTGTACGACTCTGAAAGCAGCTGTTGGCTCAGTGGCTTGACAAAGGGGTCTCTGCTCAGCGTATCAGCAATCACATTTAACCTGCCTGGAACATGCTTGATCTTAAAATTGTAAGGGGCCAATTTGGCCACCCAATGCTGTTCTCAGGCATCTAGCTTTGGCTTTGTCATGATGGATGTGAGCGGGTTGTTGTCCGTCCACACTGTGAACTGGCTGCCTTTCAACCAGTGACTAAATTTGTCACAGACTGCCCATTTCAGCGCCAAGAACTCTAGTCTATGTGCAGGGTAATTGACTTGGCTACGACTGAGTGACTTACTCGCAAATGCTACAGGCCTCATTGGGTCATCACCCTCTTGGACTTGTGAAAGAACAGCACCTAAGCCGTCAAAAGATGCATCGGTTGAGAGGATAAAAGGCTTTTATCTGGGTGGGCGAGAACCACACAGCTGACTAAAGCCTTCTTCAGCTCTTTAAAAGCATAATCCCAAGCTGTTGTCCAGTTCTGTGGGGTCAATTGGCGAAAAGTTCCACCTCTTCCATTTTTCACCCCTTTTCCTTTACGCTTAGCACCTGCAGTCAGACAAAACATAGGCTTAGCAATGGAGGAACAGTTTGGTTTGTAATTGGCAGGCGAGTACTGACACACTGAGGCCCCTCGCCGCAGATCCCTCTGATGGTCATCCAAGCGCTCTTGGACTTCTGAGGCTGACCATTTCCCAGCTGGTTTGCTTTTGAAAGACAGGGCAAGACATGAATCTGGACAGTGAGTAATAATCATCATTACAACTTCACATCAGCACTCATGTCTTCAACATGCTTTCCCTGCCTTCGGAGACCCTCATCAGCAATATCAATGGCCTTGTTCAAACGCACCCAGTAATCTAGTGCACTCTCTCGCGACTTTGGCAGCGTGCTATAAAAATCTGCCATAGGCATGCTAGAGTAAGGGAGTTCGCTAAAATTCTGCTTCAGTATGTCGAAAACGGTGGCAGGGCAGCTATATGGGTCAATGTCTGGGCTGCTGCTCAGTGATACCTTCACTATGTCCCTGGCTTTCCCCATTAGCCTGCTTGTTACAACATCATACATCTCAGCAGTGCTGCATTTGCGTCTGCGTATGTAACTCTGCATCAGATCTTCCCATTCATGGATGGTGCATGTGTCAGTGTGGTCACCTCTAAAGAATGGGGGTGGTTTCACATCTGATTGGACAATCACATTCAGTTTTGCTGCATCTAAGCACCCCCCTGAGCAGGTCTGTGTAGCGTGTACTAGGCCTGAATGATTGCTAGGTACATCAGTCACTACATTGCTAGCGTCATGTGCCCTCTCTGTGTGTTCCATATCAGCACATCCAACTGCACTAGTGCTTGCCACCTGTCCTGGTGTATTTCTAACTACCTGAGTGACTGGGGTGGAACATGCTACTGGACTCAAAGATGACCGGCCTACTTTCTGATAACTGACTCAGTAAGCAACCCCTCCCAAACCCACTAGGTGCATAGATACCATTAACCCCAGGAAGAGACACTATGACTGAAAAGTCTGTCCAAACAAAAATACAGATTAACACTTTATTTGATTCTAAAATGAAAAAAAACAAAAACAAAAACTGATTCTAATTCAATTTACAGGTGCTTCCAAACAGAAACTCACAAAAAAAATACAAAAACATTCCAAAGAAATGATCAACCGGTGATATTCCAATAGCTTCAGACGTCTAAAACTAAAACACTACGTCTTATCGGTATCTATAGCCTAAACCACTGCATTAATACTGCCACGCTATCACCTCTAACAGCAGCTGCGGCGGAGCGGAGGACACGATGAGAGAAGGAGTCGCGAAAGGGGGCTCGGGGGACAGCACATCTCCACAGCTGCGGCTCCACAGTTAGTAGGCCCGGCAATCTAGCGAGCGTAGATCTGACGAACAAGGGTCACGGCACCATTGTAACTGGTGGAAAAACTTCTGCATTGTGTTATTTGAATATATAGACCCAAGGACTTCTTAACTGCTGCGTTGGAACTTTATACTGCACAAAGCACATGAAAACAAGACATTGGTCCACACACTCCTATCTCCAGCTCCTAAAACAATCCATAAACACAG
>JBBPDB010000108.1:27505963-27516828 GCA_037974465.1 Brachypetersius altus
CCCCCCCCCCCCCCCCCCCCCCCCCCCCCCCCCCCCCCCCCCCCCCCCCCCCCCCCCCCCCCCCCCCCCCCCCTCACTACGTTACAGAGTAGAAGTTCTTAAGGTTATTTCTCAGAGACGTTATGGAAGTTACAATAAGGAGAAGTAGGTGGTTTTAAGGGAAGTTCTTGGTGGTTAGATTATAGAGTAGAAGTTCTCCCAGCACATTTTGAGAGAAGTTCTGGTGGATAGATTCTGCAGTAGAAGTTGTGGAGAGAGGTTTTGAGAGAAGTTTTGGGAGTTTGTTTAGTTTGTAGAAGTTCTGGGTGTAAGTTTTTAGAGAAGTTCTGGTTCTGCTACAAAAGATTTCATTGAACTGCCTTAATCCAAAAGGTCTAGCTTCAGTTCCACGCCAGTAAACTACAGCCATTTTCTTTTTGGCAAAAGTAACTTAGCTGAGAAACAAAAGTGGCCTGCTGCAGCGGCCTGTGTTTTATTGCTCCAGAAACGATGTGTATGTTGGAAGCGAGTCAGTTAAGCAGTTTTTCATCGTCCATAAGCAACAGCTCATTAGTCTGTTATGAAAAGGCTTATGCTAACAATGAAATGAAGTGCCTGATATATTTCCATTGTGTCCTTAATATGTAATTACAGCTTTATGCTGCATGACGAGGCTTATATTAGCACTGAAGCTGCGGTTTGCCCTAAACATTTCCGCTCTTCTGTTATTAGGCTACATTATAAGGCTTGATATTGAAGACTACCATTGAATATTTTTTTTATGTTCAACATATGTGCTCTCTTCCCGTGCTGACTGTTGTTTCTCCTTCACGCCGTGCGCTTCAGGTTGCTGAATGACGTTGAGAAGCGGCCTTTTGTGGAGGAGGCGGAGCGCCTGCGTGTGCAGCACAAGAAAGATCACCCAGACTACAAGTACCAGCCCCGGAGGAGGAAATCTGTGAAGGGCAGTTCGGGCGACGTGGAGGAGGGCGGCGATCACACGCATGTGTCACCTAACGCCATCTTCAAGGCGCTGCAGCAGGCCGACTCCCCAGCGTCCAGCATGGGAGAGGTGCACTCCCCCAGCGAGCAAGGAGGTGAGTCCTGGAGAGGGCGCAGGACTGAGAGGTGCATGACTGGGCCAGCTGGGTTTAAATGTTTAGAGGCCTGGATTGCTTTTAAAGTGCAACTTATACTCAGTATAAAATAAAAAGGGTCCGATTTCTGTTCTGGGTTGTACTGGAGCCCTCTGGCAGCATGCTGTTAAATTAGAATGCCTTTTTCATGAATCTGTAGTACTGTTGCATCAGTTTTGCAGTAGTAAACGTTCTCCACCCCCTTTATCTCCCTCCCTCTCTCCCTCCCACCTCTCTCTCTTTCTCAACAACCCAGGCCAGTCCCAAGGTCCGCCAACTCCCCCCACCACTCCCAAAATTGACGCACAGCCGGGCAAAGGGGACATGAAGAGGGAGGGCCGGCCGATGCAGGAAGGCGGTGGGCGGCAGCTCAACATCGACTTCCGCGACGTGGACATCAGCGAGCTGAGCAGTGATGTGATCTCGCACATAGAGAGCTTCGATGTGGCCGAGTTTGACCAGTACCTGCCACCCAATGGGCACCCGGGTATTCCCTACGCAGGTAGCTACAGCCTGGGCAGTGCTGCCTCGGTGGGCCAGGCTACAGGGGGCGTCGGGGGGCACGGCTGGATGAACAAGAGCCAAAATGGGAGCCCTCAGGGTGGGCAGCAGCAACAGCAGCAGCAGCACTCCTTGACCCAGCTGGGCACCGGGAATGGTGGGGATCAGGGCCAGCAGAGAACCACCACTCAGATCAAGACAGAGCAGCTGAGTCCCAGCCACTACAGTGAGCAGCAAGGGTCACCACAGCACGTCACCTACGGCTCCTTCAACCTGCAGCACTACGCCTCCTCCTCCTTCCCCTCCATCAGCCGGGCGCAGTACGACTACGCTGACCAGCAGGGCGGCGCCGGCTCCTATTACAGCCACGCGCCGGGCCAAGGCTCCGGGCTCTACTCCACCTTCAGCTACATGAGCCCCAGTCAGAGGCCCATGTACACCCCCATCACCGACTCCGCCGGCGTCCCCGCCATCCCCGCAGCCGGCCACAGCCCCCAGCACTGGGACCAGCAGCCCGTGTACACACAGCTCACGAGACCCTGAGCACACATGCATCAAAGACCATTGAGCAAGGCTGATCCCCCTTCCCCCCCACACAGACACGTTACTCCATCATTCTCACACTTGAATTCTCCACAGAGGAAGTCGAAAGGAAAGCTGGACTTAGAGAAGAACTGAATGGCTCACGATGTGCCTTTTGAAAGAAAAAAAAAAGCCTGACGCCATGACGAGATATATATTTTTAGCCTTGATTATGAGAAAAAAAACATTTTTCTGGGAAAAAAAGAATCCTCTGTGAGGACTTGAGTTATTGTACTTTAGTATGTACTGTGTATGTTTTCTTACCGTCGGCTGATTGGAGGGATTTTATGACATTTCTCTAGGAACAAAGGTCTATTTTTTACTAAACCACTCCAATAGTCCCGCCTCTCATCATCTTCGCCTCGCCCCACTTTTCTCATCTTCTCCGCGCCGTGGCTTTCGTCTCCCCGCGTCCAAGCTTTTATTTATCTTACCTGTAAAGCGTTCCGGGAAAGCCAGGCTTCCAGACTGTTTTGGAAACACGTTTTTGTATCTTGTGCACCACCAGTGCCTGGTCTTGGGGGGGTAACGGGAGGGGAGAGGGTGGGGGGGTCGAGGCTGAGCACACCAGCAGCTGAGAATTTACTCAGTGCCTGCCAGTGACAGGAAATGACCTTTGATCCCCAGGTTGTTGTGTCCCGTCAAGAGACATACCAGTCGCATCTCCACCCCCCCCCCCGCCCCCCACTCCCTCCTGTCAAGTCTTTAACCTCTTTAATTTATTTATTAGCATTAATTTTATTTCAAAGTAATTATGTGCATTGTATTCGTTAATACTTTAAAGGACTAATTAATTGTTTCCTGGAAGACGCCCCTTCGGTCAACATATAATTGTGACACCAGAGGGGCGCCGCTTAATATGATCTCGTTAATCGTCGTGTTTATTTATCATATGTAGATGTTTCTATTTTAAATCTTTATTTGTTTTTTTGTTTCTTTGTAGCCAAAAGCCTATCGATGAAGTACTGTTTTCTAAAGTGAGGCTGATTTTTAAACTGGAACCGTTTGGCTTTTCCGACAGTTTTCCGAAGCTCTGAGGCTTTGTTTTCGTTTCGTTCTGTTTTTGTTTAGTTTCCTGTTTCTTGTTTTTGTTTAGAGATATTTTTCCATCTAATCTTACCTAAAAATTTACTCTTTATTTCATGCCACGTATCTGAGTACTGATGTTACACCATCCGACCATTTTTGTTCTTGCATCAGATTTAACATTTCCATTAAAGAAGTTCATCTTTTTTTATGATATTTGCAATAAAAGAAAAAATGTGTGAAACAAAAGCGTAACCTGTTTCATTCTTAAATCGGCAAATCTGAGAGCAGTGATTAAAAAACAGCATAAAATAGAATATTTGTATGATATTAGCTAAACTTAGGGAGGAAAATGATAGGAAGGGTGAACAAAAACCTTTCCCTTGTTTTTGCTCTGAAACAGCAGATCCAGATCACAGAGGCGTTCACATCCAAAATACAAAAATATGCACTTAGTAAAGAGCAAAATGGAAGTATTTGGTTTACTGTTCCTGATTGCTTTACTTCTAAAAAGTTTTCAGCATGTAGTCCACTGAGGGGTAACAGAATGGCACTGACCAGAGCTTGTGGAACCTTCTGCTGAGAAACTATTCTCAGCAGCGGGTTCTAGTGGCTACCCAGCTGGTGGCCTAGTGGTTAGGGCATTCGCCCTGCGACCAGAAAGTCCGGGTCCGATCCCCAATACCGCTAGGCACCACTGAGGTACCCTGAGCAAGGTGCCGTTCCCACGCACTGTTCCCTGGGCGCCGTGTTCGTAGCTGCCCCCTGCTTCACTTGGTGAATGGGTTAAATGCAGAGGAAGAAATCCGTGCTGTTCACACTGTGTGCAGTGGTGTGTTCACGTATAACAAATGGTCACTTTCACTTCACTCTTCTGCTACTACTGAAATATCTACACTGTGCTTCCACTGACAGGCCGCTTCATTACAAACTCCCTTATGTTTCCACTATTCAGGTGTATAATCCTACTCTTGTAGAAAAAACTGAATTATGAGCACGTTTTGTGTGTAACACATGTTACACATGTGTTCGACAGAGCCCAGGAGCATCAGTAGATGTCTGAGGGAGAGGTGAGAGGTGAAATATGGCCATCTACTTCACCACAGAAAGAGAAACATTTGTTTATATTTACATATGCACTAAACTCTCTCCATAGTAGCACCTTATATATATAAGATTTTGTATTATATATATATATATATATGTATATATATGTTGAGGGATGTGGAGTAATTTATATGCTGCACAAGCTCAGCTCCTTGTGGAAACGTATAGATAGATGCCTGAAGCTCCTCGCCTGTTCTGGGGAGTGAGCACACATCTGTTTGGCTCTGTTGACTGAGATGTGAGCTGTCAAGAGATGGGGAAGGGCAAAGAGTGAGAAAAAGTCGGTGAGCGAGAGAGAGAGAGGCTCGGCCATCTGAAAAAGCCATTAGGAACGGTCACTCTCACAGCAGTGGAATGGTGCTGTTTCTGCCGGCCTGATAGAGGGAATGTTTCAGGTGGTTGTTTTCCTAGACCCGCCACGGCCACGGTCCAAATCCTCAAGGAGGGCGTCAACTCGAGACGGAGGGAATGGAACAAAAAAGCACCCTGAGATTGTCATCATTGTCGTCTCTCACGCTGCTGGATGTGCTGCCCATGTGTTCCCACTGCTCTAATGTTCCTAGTAGTAAAACACCCTTGATGTTTGGCTGCTGTTTATCGGTGCAGGACAGGTTTACGTTTACGTTTACGGTTAAGGTGGAAAGACGCTGGCCATAGCTTTGCTGGCCTGTCCCAGAATGATCCGCATCAATACACTTACATTAAGTGCTAATGTAAGTGTATCGATGCGGACCATCCTGGGACAGGCCAGAATAATGATTCGAAAGAAGAATGATCATTCTTGGGACCTCATGCCGAAAGTCGAAGCCTTGCGTAATCCAGAGATCTCTCTCGCTCTTTCTCGCAGCAGCTGACCGCCCGGCAGGAGGGCGTCCCCCCATGGTCCCCTGCAAACAGCTCAGCGGAAGTGGGACGGGTGCGATCAGAACAGCTCGTTCTCCATGCCGTAGGCAGTTTTCCCAAGAGAAAGCCATTAATATTCCGAACAGGCAGCTAGCGGGGACCCTCTCCGTTCCGAGCCCAATGGGTGGTCCTTTCAAATGCAAAATAACAACAAAGAAGAAGGTTTAGGGAGGCGGGAGGAAAAAAGAGGCAGAATCTGGCAATTTCCCAGTTCAGTAACAATATGGCCATAAAAATTCCAAAGTGCTCATAAAAATGCGCAAATGACTGAAAACGGCGTGAGGCATATAGTCAGACCCTGAACGCGAGAGTGAAAAAACAATATAGGCAAGGTCCGATTAAGTTAGTGGTGGTTCTGTGTTTGTGTGTGTGTGTATTCAAGCATATGTGTGTGTGTTGAAATCGAGCATGTCCCAGAGCATCCGTCCAAAAAACACCCGCGGAATCACAATTAACTAAACGAGAAAATATTCTAATGACAAGGAAGGCGTAATTATTCTGCGGCCTCGTTTTTTTCATGGCAGAAAAATAAAAAAACATGTTCTGAGGAGAACTCATTAAAAACATCAGGAGCGAGCATTTTCCAATTTAGTGAAGAACTGGCAAAGGGGGGGGGGACTTATTTTCTTGGTGGAGCACACAACGATAAACAGCAGAAGCACTGCATGATTCTGCTCCTCCACGTTGACTCTGGCAGAAACACATCTCTTACCCACCCACAGTCCCGTCCTGGGACAGCTCACCCCCAACCTCGCCTCCACATTGCATCGTCCCACCGTCATTGTCCCTCAGGAGCACCACAAAAGGGACTATTTGACCTCGGAGCACACCCCCATTTCCTCCCTTTTGAAAAACGGGCCGGCCCTCAGAAAGCCTTGCATGGGCTCAAAGGAAACTGTACATCAATACGCGACAGGCAGCCAAACGCTTCGCGGAGAGTGAGGCCGGGAAAAAATGCAAGTCACACAAGCTGGACTGGACGCAGAGAGGCCTTCTCGTCTCCTGGCAACCGACGCCCACAGTGGAGGAAGTTCACAGACGAATCTGTGGAGCCAGTGGCGAATAGGGAGCATTGGGAGGACCCCAACTTCCACAAGAATCTGTCACATGTTGCATGACGGCGGTGTATGGTATACATGTTTCTAGAATGAGGGATTAGGGTTGCCAGGTTTTCGAGCTCCACTAGTACTATCAACCTGGACATTAAACAAGTCTTACTCTGAATACGTAGATAGAGTGCCATTCTAGCTTTTAAATATCTCTTTTAAATACCATGTTCTACTGTGTATTCTACCGGGGATCATGTCACCTCTGCAGGTCTTCAGCATCCAGGCTAGAAAATGTATTTGCACAGCAAATGAAAAAATCAAATCAAATCACTTTCATTGACATGCGACGCTGGTACACAGGTGCAGCAAATGTGAGTGAAATGCATCTGTGCCAATGGTATGATAAAGACATTTGTTATGGAATTTATTATAAAATGACTGAATGATATAAACAAAAGGCTTAAAACAGAAAACAATGGAACAGGGATGTGATGAGGCGCATATGATGCTAGTCCTGCACGGCCAGATCTCATAACATGAGTATGGGGAGCTGGTGGCCTAGTGGTTAGGGAGTTGGCCCTGTGACCAGAAGGTCATGGGTTTGAATCCCAGGACCGCCAGAAGTTAAAGTTTGATGTCGTGGCATTGCTTGTGTATCTCAACATCGACATTTTTTGCAGATCCCAGGTTATTCATTAAACTTTCAGAGCTGTAGCTGTGGACTACCGAGGCTAATGATGCCCTTGGGCCCAGTTGCAGTGGAACTGTGTTTCATCATTCGCCCATCTCTTCTAATGTACAGTCTGGTTTCACTGAACCATGTTTGTAATTCTTTTTTTTATTGTGTCATGTACTAAATCTTTCTACAGTGAAAATTAAAACTGAATTTCACACGTACAACCTGGTTCTCCTCTGTTTAAACAAAGCAACTCATTCAAAGGGCTTTTAATGTCTTGGTTTTCTCAAAGGG
This sequence comes from Brachypetersius altus, assembly GCA_037974465.1. NCBI lineage: Eukaryota > Metazoa > Chordata > Actinopteri > Characiformes > Alestidae > Brachypetersius > Brachypetersius altus. The sequence continues at coordinate 27,513,217 of JBBPDB010000108.1, forward strand.
AAGTGGTTTGGAGATACTGTAGAGTGATTGCTAGTTAAAGGGCACCTCTATTCTGAGGTTGTGACGAGACAGTTCAGAAAATCCATCAGATGAATAGACTCTGTGTTATAAAGGTGAACCGAAACAATTTAGGTGACTAAGCCCAATAATTCTGCGACACTGATCATCTGACGCTAATGAAGCATTTGATTTGTAAAAACTACTCAAAATACAAATATGTGCTCTTCAGGCTATCCTGATTTATGATGAGCAAAAGCCTACTGCTGTTCTCAGTAAGTCAACCTGAAACCAAAACTGACCATTTTAATCATGTTACTTCATGTTCTTGGCCAATGTTAATCACAGTTCATATAATTAATATATATATAATTATATATATTATTATATAATTAATGAGACAAAATACGTTTTACTAGTAAATCCTGTTCAGAACGCCCAGAAATATTTGAACCCAATGCAATTTAATGTAATTATTATTATAATTTCTATTGTTGTTATTATTATTGTTGTTGTTGTTGTTATGATGATGATGATGATGGCGATTATTATTATTGTTGTCATTATTGTTATTGTTGTGTCATGGGCGACGCGGCGGTTGCCACGACGCCGTGATTTACCCCAATAACTACGGGCAGACAGGCAGGCATCCATGACTGAGTTTTCTTTATTTACGGAACATAAACAAACAGAAACCCGGCTCGATGGCCGATACACGGAAAACAGAAACGTGAAGTCTAAATGAGGCGATGGACCGATACTGAGGTCCATCTAACTGGAACCTAAATACACACAGGACACAGAAAGAAAACCAATCATCAAAAGTCATCAAACTGTAAACTGAAACTGAAACCGAGAGAAAAGACACGAACATGAACAAAATTCAAAATAAAAGCCGCAAAAACAAACCAAAACCCAGTGACCCCTACCGGCCACTGGCCGAGGCCTAACATGTTGTCATTATTATTATTATTATTATTATTATTATTATTATTATTATTATTGCACAGGTCAACAAAAAAAAACACAACACACGTTTCATGCTGATTTCAGATCAGCTTTCAGTTATATAAACTTATCTTTTGACCTGGTGCTTCTACCGACTGACCACTTTGTAGCTCCACTATACAGGTGTACAGGTATTCTGTATTTTTTTCTGTATTTTTCATAGATTGATGGTACGTGTATTTATTTTAAACCACTGCTGATCTTTTGCACAAATAAAGAAAACAATTACATTCCAGTGTTGTTGCTTTCCACCTGACTGCTGATACAACATTTGCACGATTTTTTGGATTTTAAAAACCAAACTGAACATTTTTACTTCTAGTTTAGGGTTTGTATTTATAGACTTTTTAAAAATGTGTACCCTGTATTCTTTTGTACCCTGTAAAATCCAGAGCCGCTGCATCTCGTCTCACTGTATATACGTGTCTATACCCGAGGAGACAATAAAATTGACTTTGAATTTGACTTTGACTTGAAAGACTATAGTCCACCTACTGATGCCGATTCATCATTGGTAAGTTTCTGACCGCAGGACCGAAACTGAGTGGTGGACAGTTCCCTGTACGAAGCACTGTGCTGTTGCTGGGATTTTGAGCTGGAACTACACTAGAGGTGTTTCGACAAAGGTGACCAGGGAGTGTGAAATATCCAGTGAACTTAGACGGGGAGTTCAGGTAGTGCAGATGCATGGAAAATACCTTTCATATCTCATGTCCCAAACTAAATAAACCCCAAGGACGGTGCATGTCCACCAGCCCGACTTCTCCTTCAGACCAAACACCTCATCACATATCCAGTTACTGCACAGCTCCTATGATCAGCTCACTAAGTGTGATTGCACTTAAACACAGGCAAACCCGTGTGGCTGCTCATATGTGTAGGAATAACATCTTTAAGCAGGGAAAATACACATGGTGCACAAGGCAAACCTCCTGTGTAACTGGACCCTGGTTGGCTGGGACAAAAAGGTTTATATTAAGAGGGCCAGTCGAGATGTCAGTCTCAACATCCGATCTTCACGGCTCGTGCTTCGGGCTCGGCAGAGTGACCTCAAAGGGTCGTCAGCGCTGCTGAAGCTCCAGGAGGCCAGACTTGTTTTTTCCATGAGATGTGTGGTTTATATGCAATTTTGTAGTTTTAGAACTGGTGCCACAAGACTAATGTAGTAAACATTATAAACACTATATGGACAAAAATATCATGACACACCTGTTTTTCAGGGTCCCTTACGTCCAGTGAAGGTCAATCTTAATGCTTCAGCAAACCAAGACATGTTGGACAACGCCATGCTCCCAACTTTGTGGACACCATTTAGAGAACTGCGTGACTGTGCCGCAGCACACCAAGCAAGCTCCACAAAGACATGGCTGGATGAGTTCAGTGTAGGAGAAGTTGACTGGCCCACACACAGCCCTGACCTCAACCCCATCCAACACCTTTGGGATGAACTGGAATGGAGATTTATTTATCCAAAGCGACTTCCATTCCCTAACTACAGGGGGCAGTCTCTCATTGGAACAACTTGGGGTTAAGGGTCTTGCTCAGGGACCCAGTGGTGGTGCTGAAGGTAGGAATCGAACCCGTGACCTCATTGTCCGGAGGCAAGTATCCTACCCACTGAGCTACCTCCACCCTTTCAGACCTTCTCATCCAACATCAGTGTCTGACCTCATAAATGCTAAACAGAATGAATGGGTGCAAATTCCCACAGAAACTCTAAAATCTCTTGGAAAGCCTTCCAAGAAGAGTGGAAGCTCTTATAGATACAAAGGGGGAGGCCATATTATTTGAATGCAGTGTGATTCCCGGTTGGTACAATGATCAGTCGTCCCAATACTTTTGTTCATATAGTATAATTAGCATGGTGCTAACTACAGACCTAAGTCAAAACACACTCTCCTCAGAAATGCTGGCTTTCTATTATCTTGTTTGGATTTTCTGTTTCATCCTAAGTGGTACAGTAGTTACAGCATATAACATCTGACTGTAAGAGTAAAGTAAAGTAAGGTAAAGTGGCCCCTCATAGTCACATGCTAGTCAATTTAACACACAGAGCATCTCTTTTGTAAAGAAATTCAAATTTAAGGTGGAAGAGCACGTTCCAATAGTGCCCCGGCAGCAGTTAGGGTGGAACTGAAAATTGTCAAAACTTTTGAAATTTTAAAATAGGACTTTCTGACATTCACTACATCGGCATTAACAGCATGGTTTGGCCTAAAACTAAACCCAGCCATGGTGGAGGGATACACGCAAGGCGTCATGAGGCAAAATAGTCCGCCCTAAAAACTGATTTAGTTCAGATTTACTATTTTATCATCATCAACATCCAAATAAACACTTAGGAGACACATTCACTGGGGCTGGACAGTAAATAAAATGGCTGTCTTTGTGTAAGAGATGTCTAATTCCATTCACCGCCACTATGAAGAAGTCCTAATGTCTATAATAAACTGTTTACACAAACTGAATTATGGGGGAATTGTGGAAAAATGGGTGGAATTTACTCCCAGCCTCATGAATGAATGAATAATATGTTACCTATGCTGAATATATATGTGTGTGTGAGAGAGTGTGTGTGTGTGTGTGTGTGTGTGTGTGTGTGTGTGT
>JBBPDB010000108.1:27516928-27529661 GCA_037974465.1 Brachypetersius altus
GTTTACTGTAGGAGCTGAGAAACCCGTTCTAAAAGACTTACTTTTAGTCATTATTTGGGTAGCACACATATTCTGAACGCCTTCGGCAGAATTCAAATGTGCCATTTTAATCTAGATTAATCTGAGATTACAGTGAGATTAATCTAAATTTAAAAATTGTATCCATGCCCACCACTAAAACATAGGCATTTTTAAGCATTTTTATCAAAACACAACAACATGGTTTTTCACAATACGCTTCGAACGAAACCCCCACAGAAAGCGGGGGATTACTGTATTTCAGTAACTCTTTTTGTTTTCTCTGCTGGCGGTTTTATTAGAACTTTTACCTGCTTCAGGAAATCAGGCCTGTGTGTGCCTGTCTGGTCTAGTTGATCCCAATAAGCCACTAAATTTAATTAATCGGTTAATTGAGTTGGTTTTGGATGACCCTCCAAACATGAAATGATTGTTGAAATCCTATATCTTGTGTTTGCTTGGGTTGCCCAATTAATTTTTGTTTGATAATCAAAAACAATTATTTGTGACAAATGAGCAAAAATGTAAGTCACAACCTGATTATTTGATTACATTATAACTGATTTCAAGGTTATTGTGTAAGTTAATCTGCCACAAAAGTTTAGCTTGGTTTTCTTTCTCACCGTGCTCTTAGAAACAGTGGCCTGTAGTTGGACATCTGTCTCTCCTGTCTCTCTCACACACACGCACACGTGCACACACACACACACACACACACACACACACACACAAACATCTGCTTTGCATTATGACAGATTAAATCTTCGAAAGCAGTGAGGTGATCATTTGCAGCTTGGAATAATCTGTAGTTCTGTAGATCATTTTATAATTATATACAGTTATATACTGTATAGTTTATATACTCCACAGATTATATATACTACAGGTTTTTAAAACTATAGTTATAATTGCTACATCTTAGGAATTTTAGTTATATACACTGCAGGTTGTATACATTACAGTTATAGAAGGTATATCTTCTACACTGTACAGATTAAGCTACAGTTTTTAAAACTACGGTTATATACGCTATAGCTAATGAATGTTAGCAATATACGCTACAGTTTATATACATTATAGCTATATACAGTACAGCTGGCAGTACAGTATATATGATTGGTACAGTACAGATACTCTACCAATCATATATACTACATATATATCACAATCAGGAGGAACTTACTTATTTAATGACTGCGAAGACACAGAGACAAAAACAAAAAATATCTGTAGAAATACACTACTCTATATACAGAAATGTTTGCTATATGAAAACTAAAACTACAGCTTAAAGAGCATTAGTTATATATACACTATGGTTTATATACATAACAGTCATATACAATACAGATTTATAAAACTACAGTTATATACAGTACATCCTCAATACTCTACCGATTATATACACTATAGTTTACATACATTACAGTTATATACAGAACATGTATATTCTACAGATTAAGTTACATTTTATAAAACTATACATTATATTTTATATATACAGCGAATGAATATTACTTATTTATGGTGCAGTATATATAACCTACAGTTCACATACTCTACAGTTTATAAACACGGCAGTTCATATTTAAGTGTGTCCTTTGTAGGGGGTGTTTATTAATTTACACATTACAATACCAGGGGGGTGTTTAGTCAGCCAGCCAGAGAGTCCAGAGCCCCAAGCCAACTCAAAACATAGAGATTATACACAAATGTGGACCATCTGGGGGTCCCTGAGGATGGATTTTAAAAGCACTGCTTTAGGAGGTCAAACCTTTTACCACCTTAAAGTGTGAGAGTGTATGTTAAACTTTAAAAATCAGCCAATGACTGAATCTTATCTTGCTTGTTATGGCATCACAGACCATGAAGGTCACCTGAAGCTACGTGTCACTCCATGTAAAAAATATAACTGTGGAGAAGCACCATCTGGCTTTTAGAAGTGTTGTGATGGTCATCTCAGGATCAATCCTAGTGCTTAAAGAGAGGACCGTGGAGCTCCCGTCTCATCCCCAGCCCCACACACCAGCAGGACAACATGCTGTGTGTGGTCATTAATCAAAGTCACCCTCCGCCTCCCTCCCTCACCAATCCACTCCATCCATCTATCCATCCCTCCAGCCGTCCAGCAGACAAATGCTTGAATTCCAGCCTCTCATATGTCCCTTTCTTTAACCTCTGAGGTCTCTGTCCTACACACTGATATTTATTTTACATAGCAACACTTCATCAAGAATCAAATTTACAGAGTGCCCCTCCTTTACCCCAACTGTAGTCCAGACATGTCTTAAGTTTTGCTTCCTTACTTTTAGCACTGAAGCTACAAGGCTAATATAGCTAGCATGTAATTGAGCTAGCACTGATTCTTGTTCACAGTGGTACAGAATGCAACCAGACGTCTCTAAAAGGTCCCTCGCAGGAAGTAATGCCATGAAATGCTTATGAATGCACTACCTGATGCCTGAGACATTATTTTACGCTTTTAGCCTAAAACTAAAGCCAATCATCATTACATTTGCATGTATGGGATTTAGCAGACTGTTTTATCCAAAGAGACATCCATTCCCTAACTGCCCCTGTTCCAGAGGTAAGAATCCTACCCAATAGACCACCACCACCCCACTAGGCAAAATAGTCCCCAAAGAAAACCAATTTAGATCAGATTTATTGTTTACTATTTACTATCAACGTTCCATTTAAACATGTGAAGCTTCGCTGGAGGTCAAAAGTAAATAAAATGGCTATCCTTGTGTTGGAGATGTCTGGTTCCACTCACCACCACTGTTAGGAAACCTAAACAACGGTTTACATCTGAATGATTAAAAATAAAGTTATCTTAAAATGGATAAAAGTCGGGTTTCAAGATTTTTGGTGAGGAAAATACACATATCATCCAGCATCTACTCCTATGAGCAAAATTTTGGCTTACCAATTCAGCAACAAAAAAAAAGACTTGAGCCGCAGCAGGCAGACTCATTATGAGCGCAATTTTATATGTCAAAAGACATTACACAACAGGCATCTCAGTACCTGCTGACATAAAAAGCTTTGTTGACTCACCAAGCATGTGTGTGGATGAGTGATGGATGAGGGTCTACTTTGGGAGCCGATCCATCAGGCCCTCAGACAGGTCAGACGGGCCCCCATGCAGAGGCATGAGTTCCCACTGGCCACCCCCAGAGAGGTGGCCTGCGTTACTGACAGGAAATGACCTCAGAAGTGTCACCCTGTCAATTACTGTCACATCCATTATGATGGGCCTTTATGACACGACATCAGAAGTCCAGTCACAACAACAGATGCACTTCAGGACGAATGGCCATGTCAGCTCAGCATGTCTTCAACAGGGCGGGTCTGTGCGGAGTAAACAAATTATTTATCATATGATAAAATACTTTTACTGCTTATTATACTCCTGAAAAAAGTACTAGTACATGCACTATGATTATAACATTTTATACATTATTTTTGTACACACTGGTACATCCTGCGTGAAACTAATTGCCCAAAAATAGTTTGTGGTATATGTCAAGTCAAGTCAAGTCAAGTCAAGTAGATTTTATTGTCATTTCTACCATATACACAGCACATAGTAAGAATGAAACAACGTTCCTCCAGGACCATGGTGCAACACAAGAGCAGAACAGAACAGAACACAAGTGCAGAACAGGACAGAACAAGAGCAACAATACCACTAAACGAGACAGGACAAGACAATGTATAGTGCAAATGACAGTGGCTACACTGAGGATAAGTACAGTATTTTACCAGTACTGTAGTTTAGCAGCAGAGATGTGCAAGAGTGCAAATGTGCAGGAGCAGTCATCAATGAATAAACATGTGCAATTGAAAAACGGCAATTTAATATAGCAATAAATATGACTGTGCATTTAGTAGCAGCATAAAAAACAGAGAGAGAGAGAGCGAGTGTCATGTGTTTTACAGAATTTGTGATGAGTATTTTAACTGGTCCCTTTCAGAATCAGTTTTTTTTCTGCCAGCAGGGGGTGTAGTGGGGTCTGGAGTTATTGCCAGAAACAACAAAACGATTTTGTCTAGCTCATAGCTAAACTCTGAGACAAGCAAACTCCTAAAAAGCACAGATCTTTCAAGCCACACTGTATGTTTGTAAGTAGAGCAATTTTACAGTGCTTTAATGTTACTCAAATGGTGTTTCTTTCATGTTTAGCAGTATTCTGTATTGACTGTATTGACCAAAAGTCAGGCCTAAACCTGCAAATTCAATGTGAATGTAATTCATTGTGTAATTAAGTTAAGCATTTACAGTTAAAAAAATCTGTTACTAATTATGTTATCACCTTTAGATGACATTCTAATGATTTCTTACAGCGTGTCCGGTATTGATCCTTTCCACCCTTTCCCTGCATATTCCTCCAATTCTCTCTTATCCTGAGCATCTCTCAACTTCTAAAATTCCTCCTCTTAATAAAGGTCCGGTTGGACTGTGGGTCTCTCTCCACATCGCCTCCCCCATGAGTAGCTATGATTACTGCAGGGGGCCTACTGTGCAGAAACAGTGCTCCCCCTTGCTCCCAGGATCTCATTCCCTCTAATTGGGTCAGTTTCAGACACCATCACAAGCCATGCTGACAAGTCTGGATGGGATGTTATGGAGGATATGTGCCCCCACCCTACCCCTTCTAAGCCCATCGAGAATGCCCCCATGCCAGCAGTCAGCTGAACACTTCCATATGAGTCTGGTCAACAGATTGCCTGTGCTTGCATACGTCGGGGTAGACCCACACATGTCCCCACTTTTCTTCCTCCATTCTGACTTGTGGGCTTGGACATGGCTGCGTCCGCCCTCCGTCCCTTTTTCACCGCGAGGTCCAGTGGAAATGAAGAGAATCTGGAAGCTCCCTAGGCAACCGGCATTCGCCTGTGGCCAAAGCCATTCTTCTCCAGTGTTTGGTTTTCATTACTGGGATTATCAGGTATGTACAGTGGATATTAACCACAGGAAACCTTATCTGCCACCTCAGTCCCAATCCCTAGCTCCAGGATAGGCTTACAGGCGGTCATGGGCACTCTTTCCCATGGTAAAACATTCATATTCCCAGAGCAAACAAACGCTGGTGCTTTCCTCCTGTTCCCTTCCGAAAACCCCCAACAACAAATAATCACCTCCAGGAGCCTCGCCCCATATAAAAACAGCAATACCCTCTGACAGTGGGGGATCCCTGCTTGCCTAGAGGGCATCACACTTCACTCAAAGCATTTGGAAAGAGTATGGAAGCTTGGGGCAAAAGTGGAGACTGAGGGAATTCTTGGCCTGTTGTATTAGTTATAGGACTCTTGTAAGGCGACCTTTCTGGTGAGGTGGGGAGGGACCAGGCCGCACCCTTGTGGTGGCTGCAGACATTCTCAGGATTCAGAAGAAATGGAAATGAAAATGAAAATGTATATCCCATGGGTCCATGGTACCTTATCCTACTGTAATCCTTTATGCAAGGAACACACACGGTCCAGAAACACCACGGGAATCCTATCTTCCACATGGTATGATCATTACTGAGGATGATTTTTGTCAAATTATGAATTTCAGAGAAACATACATAGCTATATAATCAAGAGTGCAAAATAATTATCAAACAGATCTTACAAAATCTTTAGCTGAGCCACGTTTGTAGCCATTGTGTATATCCGATAAAACAGCCTAAAGTGATATTTCAGACACTAGAACCTAGTTTTATTAAACATTTCTCAGGCTAACCAACTGAGCTAGCAAGCTATCAGGCTAGCACACCTAAGCTGCGCTTTGAACTGAGATATTTAGGAAAACTGAAATAAACGGTGAAGACTATGTTCTTTGAAAGAGTCAGTTGTCCACCTATGGAGTAGTCAAGTACAGTTAAAATGCACTGTTAGCTTTATGCTAGCGCAACACAAGATATCACATAGAGGCACTAAGAGAAATTAGTTTACTGAACAACCGGATAAGAAACAGCGGTAACAATGTGAGGGTTTCTGCATGAAACACTGCTATATCTGCTCCATTTATGACAAAAAATCTAAACGTTCATGAAACAACTGCAATATAGAAGTATGGGAGACTGAAAGCTATATTTATTATTTAAATGTCTAACCCACGATAAAAATCACCATAAAGCAGTGGCCACTCATGGCTTACCACATCATTATACGAACAGGGTGAAAGTTTACCCTAATTGCAAACATTTCCGATCTGCATGAGCTGGTTAATTATTCACTTTAGTCTTCTGGAGCATTTTTTATGTTTCCACACTGCAGAGTACATTCACAGATTCACAGGGCTGGCAAGAAAAGACACTGACCTTCACTTCCACAGTATACAGAAGTGGCAGTGGAGAAAGGGTCCAGCTCATCTGGACTCATATGTCGGTACAATGTCCCTGAATCCAGCAGATAGATTAGGTTTCCCAGGAGTCATTTGCAAGAGCCCTCCCGCTGCCAAGAACGAGAGCGGTTGGGTTTGATGCTGAGGCCAAAAGCGATCTTAATGGGAAACATCCACATATGCCAGCACATTCACCACTGCTAATTGGCCTGTTTTGAAATCATTGTCTTGAGCAATACTGTGAGTAGGAAGGTATGGGGAGAGAACAAGTGCTCACAACAGAAACAAACATGGACACGGTTCTCTGGCAGAGCCAGGCATTCGCAGTGATAGAAGAGTCCACGTTTATGATGGACACAGGGAATGTGGGAATACAGCACAGCAGGGGCATGCTATGAAGTTATGAAAAATGTTAGTCTTTGAATGAATGTTTATGGTCTCTTGCTCCAGCTTATGTATTCTTGGTACAGTGGAGGCTCTCAAGGGGAAGCTAAAACTGCTTTGTTGCTGCTTTTCTCAGTCTGCTACTTGTTTACATATACATGGGTCTTCCATAAGCAATGCCCTGCATAGGGATGGATATAGAAAGCTGGTACTAAATTGGTACCACTTCCTGATGGTCCATACCGAAATATGGAAGCACCTGAACATTTACGGCATTTATCAGACGCTTATATCCAAAGCGACTTCCATTACCTATGGAAGACAGGGGACAGTCTCCCTGGAGCAACTTGGGGTTAAGGGTCTTGCTCAGGGACCCAGTGGTGGTGTGCTGAAGGTAGGATTCGAACCCATGACCTCTTGGTGTAGAGGCAAGTATCCTACCCACTACGCCACCACCCCCCAAGTACTTGTCAGTACTTGTACACTGTCAATGCATTCTGACATAGCAATCATTTTCAAATCAGTGGGAGACATGGGATTAGCCACAAGATGCTCTTCCCGTTTTATATATACAAGAAAATCTAGAAACTATTTTGCTTGTTATTTTTCCCAAAAACTTCTTTTCTGTATTTTTTGTATCAAATTATTTAGCATAGTATAAATAAAAGTATTAATATTAATAAGCAGCATCATTGTCAATATTATTATTTGTAAAATCCTGACCATACCCTTCCCTAAATATGTCAGATTCAATGTACCTTGGTGAGCACTGGAAACGATTTCTATGAAGACATTAATTACTGGAAGTGATCATTTAAAAACTATATCTGGACAAGAGGACATGGAGTCATAGCAACACGTGCGCCTGGGCTTCAGCCTGTACTGCCTTGGACTGTTCAAAAGTTCAAAATAGTAAAAAGTAGTAAAATAAGCGCTATATTTGACAGCCAACCTACGAGAAACCTACAAGCTAATCCGCAAGCAAACATCATCCTATCTGCACTTGGGAGGCCCATGAATAAAAACGTCTTGAGAGGAATGAAGTGAAGAAGGAAATCCATATTCTCTTCAGCCTCTAAACCTCACAGAGATGAGAGATGAGGAAAGTGGCCTTAAAGATTCAGCGCTAAACCCAATTCTCGACAACGTAGGTCAGGACCGGTCGCATGACGTCATTCTCCTGTGTGCTGTCACCTTGTGAAATTTCATGGTCCAGAAAGAGCGCACTAAAGTTCCCTTCTTACTACTCCACAAGCTGCAGCTCCTTAGCCACGTCTCCGAGCAGAGCCTCCCTCCCCAGGTGTGTGGCAGGAGAACTGAGGAATCCTGCTCTTCATCTGGTTCTTATCCTGTTATTAGCCATTAGCGTTGGACCGAAGCCCTAACACTTACTCTGTGATCTGCTGCTGATCCTGCTCCAGAGCACAAGCCGCATGTGCTTAAGGGGCAAATCCTTACCGAGTGTGAGCCCTACGATATAATGAGAGTGGGTGCGGGGGGTCCATGCTAACAGCTCTCACTTGCTACATTGTTAATGACCAGACTACGGGACATTTCAGCTGGTCCAGGAAGTGGGATGTGATTGTCATAGAGATGATGCTCTACCTCTGATGATCCCTCTGATCTCCTCATACTGAACCACCTGATCGGCTCCGAGCTTTATGTTTTCCAGATGAGAAGTAGTGCGGATCACTAGCAGAGAACTGGAATACAAGAAAAGGTCATGATGAACCAATCAAACCAAAGCGAAAAAGCATTAGCCTTACAATAAAACAACAGGAGATGAGGAATAAAGCATGTTAAGTGTTAAATGACAGTTACTTGCAGAGCTGGAACTGATAGAGCCATCTGACAGCACTTTGGACAAAGGAGAGCACATCTGTTGTGCATTTCTAGCATGATGAGGTCCAAGTTAGATTTGCTTCAGCCTGTTAGAGGCACTGTTTCAGTTACTATTCCTTTAATGACTTAGAACCATATCCAACAACAACTGTACCATGTTATACCAGCTCAGAGAATGCAGCTAACCTATTGCAGCCGCGATTAGCTCAGTTACTAAATAATATAAGTCATGATCATTGCGATAACTCTTCAACATAGAAAAACAGTTTAGAGTATTCTATTATTGCCAAGTAATGGACTGCTGAAAGGATTTTTTAATACTAAGAACAAAAAATATGACAGTATGTCAGGCTTGTGATTGTTTTTGTGCTTCCCAGATTACCACGGTAGTCCATGAGTGCCTCCGATCTTACTGTGCACAAATCTATAAGGTTCTAATGGAGCAGAGGCTGGGATTTCATCCCTTTCATACTGCAGTTTTTCAGAGAAACACACAGAAAGTACTTTAATTCACAGTGTGTGATAATAATGGAGGAGCCATGTAGCTATCTTTTTGTCCATTTGCCAAAAGTCTTCTTACCTTTAAGTCAGTAAGCTATTTTTAGCCTGTTAGCAACCATTTAGCCCATTTATCATGTAGCCGAGTTAGCTATTTTACCTTCGTTTAGCCTATTAACTAGTTTTTCTCCTGCCTATCCTTTAACCTGTTATCTATATTTTAGCCTGCTTAGCTTGTAGCCTGTTAGCTATCTTTTAGCCTGCCTGTTAACCTTCTTTTATTCTTTTGGCTATCTTTTACCCTGCTGACCTTTTAGCCTGTTAGCTTCCTTCTAGTCTGTTGGCCAGATGTGAAGGGGTCAGAAGTGTGTGTTTATATTCAGCATTTCACAAAAGCTTTAAACTAAGCTCAACCAGTCAGATTACAGGGCCCAAGTGATCAGTTTTATTAAACTAGTTTGTTGTAGATAGCTGTATAATATGATCATGTTATGATGCTAATACTAGTGAGTTTCACAAAATTTGTTTGTGAAAACCAAAACAATCTTCAATATACAGAGCTGTAACTGTAAACTAACAGAGAACTCAAATCAGTCTCTAAAATTCTGTATTTTATAATGAATATTTAATATTCTTTATTATACTTGTTGGTGTGAGAGGGGAAGCTGATCTTCTCTAGTGACCCTTAATCAAGAGCAGCCAAAAGTAGAAGACAAATTCTGTATTGCACTTTTTGCCAGGCCATAATGTCCTGTAAAAACGAAAACAACTAGATATTATTAAGTAATTATTAACATGAGTGCATTTCCTTTACTGTAAATGTGTGTCGCATACGGTCCGTTTCTTTTAGCAGATTCTCACAAGATCTAAAAATAGACTGTGCATTTGAATTGAGCTTTGGCCAAACTACTCAAATGCCTGAGCATTCATGGCGTCACATTTGCTCACAGGGAGACAAGTTGTCACCATTTTGTGGACTTGTCTGTATGCAATAAGTAAGTCAGTGTTGACTATCCTGCACTGCTGTGCGTCAGACTGCTTCCGTGACCTCAGTGGGTTTGGAAGCTGCAGCCTAGTGGCACATGGAGCCACTTCGAACAGGGGGTTAACCTTAGCTGGAGCCACAAGAAGGGGACCCAGCACCAGCTCAGCCACAGACAGTAATTGAGTTAGCTTTCCAGTAATGGTCTGCTTGTTGCCACCACACCGTTGTTGCCAGGCACTCAGTGTTCACTACAACAACACCCGGAGAACACGGGGAGGCCATCCTTCCAGTCCCTGGGGAAAGTCACCACACTGGTCCACAGAACACATACAACCTATTGCGTCACTGTGCAGCAGACAGGACCGACATGTACGGGCGCATATTCATTCAGATGATGTAACTGGGCTGTGCGAGCCGAGACCGCTGTGTTTGTGGTGTGTAATTGCTCCAGGAGGAAGCTGGCTCTCGCAAAACGATTAACCACTTTTTTGACTCTTACGACTCTGCCCACACCTTACCGCGAACCCCCTCCCCTCACATACACCCACACACAGCAAAAAAAATTAATTACAGTCAACATCTGAAGCTTCTCATTTTGAGATGGCTGTAAGAATATTATATGGTTTTTTGCTTTGTTTTATGTATTTAACTTATTTTTAGACATGGCACAATACCACTTTTTAATGTCCAATATCGATACCGATATTGTAAATTCAGATACCTGTCGATACGATACAGATCCAATACTTTTTTTAAACAGAAAACAAAAAAAATAATGCTTTCAAAAACTGTCCGGATAAATTTTGTATACCTTAACACAAATACAAAAATCATAACTGAGGCATAATAAGGGAGAAACCATAGTATAGTAAGATATACCATTCTTAACAAATTTAGAGGTGTCATTTTTTCATAATTTAGTGCAATTTACACACATTTAGAGCTAAATGTGTTTCAGAAAAACTAAATGTTACGCTCTTTATCTAAATGTTGCACTTTTACAAACGGAGACTCTAAATGTGGAATTTTAATGTAGCACTTTTACAAACAGCAATTTATGCTTATTGGCCACGCCCCATGATTACAATTGGCTGTTACTTAGCAGGAGTGCTTTGATACGCCTTCACCAACATGGAGGATTTGCCTTAAATGATCTTAAATCTAAATGTTAAATATGAAAAATATATCTTGCACTCTAAATATGAAACTTCACAGTTAGATAGGGCTCAGTGAGACCTTTCCAACGACCCCTCATTCGCCATAATAGCCCCGGGAGATTAGGGGTTATACCGTTAACCTCGTTCAAAAGTAATGGGACACCCAGGCGAGGTAAACAATATAACTCTTTGGAAAGGTCTTATTGAGCCCTATCTGATGGTTGCTCCACTTAGAAAAGCCACAAGCATGTTCTATTGGTGAATAAAGGATTGGGACACGCCGGCGAGGTGTCCGACTACATTCGGCTGTCTTGGCTTTTTCTTCTTTCAGTCTGAAGAATATCGGATCGGCACATCTCTAGTTATTTTATATGGCAGATAATTTTGCTTTCTTGAAAAATGTAATGGTTGCCCCCCGTGTCTGTCCCACCCTAGCATTATCATGCTCACCTGTGTCCTTTTTTGTCTCTTCCATTGCCCAGGTGTTTATTATATTTCCCTGTGTTTGTGGCAACCTTTTTGGGTTCACTGCTAATTTGTTTATGGACCTGCTGATATCACACCCTTTTTACCTGGATTTCTCTGTATTATTCTTGTTTGGTTTATGTTTATTGTTTTTAAATAAACTGAACTGCATCCTGTTTCAAAGCCTCCAGCATCACAAAAATAAATTTTAAAGCCAACAATTTTAAAATAAGAAATGTGACACAGACTACAAATTAATACTCTAGGAATAATCTAAAGTTTTGCAGCGAGGCCCCTTATCCAATCCTTTATTGGCTCCCTGCTAGGGATGTAATGAAACAGTCAACTCATAATTCTTTTTGTGATGATTCAAACCTCACAGTTCAAATAATTATAATATTTTCATGAAAGCAAGACAATTTAAAATTCTCACAATATTTAGAATGAGATTTCACTCAAACAATTGGGACTCTATTCAGTCGTGGGACTGTTTACTAATGATCTGCTGGACTGGGTCATTGATTGGCAATGGCAGAGGTGGACAGTAACGAAGTAGATTTACTTAAGTACTGTACTTAAGTAGAGTTTTTAAGTATCTGTACTTCACTAGAGTTTTTTTTTGGAACTTATGACTTTCACTTCACTACATTTGAAAGACAAATATCGTACTTTTTACTACATTTCTATCAAGGGTCTCGTTACTCGTTACTTTTACTTCTAAAAGTGGATGTTTTTCCTCCTTTTCTAAAATGTGCTTGTTTTTTCCCCGGCTGACAGCCTATCAGTAATCAGTAGAGTTACGTCACGTCTGACGTAGCCTGTAACCATCAAATTAAATTCAACGCCGGTATTGCATTTCTGGAACGCCAGAGGACGGACGGAGACGGAGATTTTTCGGTGCCATTTTCGCATCCATGGCCACATCTTGACAAAATGTTTATATTTTCCGAAAGAATTAAAGATGCATTTTGTTTTAAGTGTGTGCTGTGTCTGCCTAAAACAAACTATAAAACGGCCTGAAAAACTCGCCCTCCAACCTGCGCAAAC
>JBBPDB010000108.1:27529761-27541560 GCA_037974465.1 Brachypetersius altus
CTACCTTTGGTGGCATCTACTGTGAGCTTTTAAGCATTCTGCAAATAAAACAGAAATTCAGAGAAGTGTGTAATGAGGCTTTTTTTGTTATACATATAGGAGTTCTTAGATTAGTAGTAAGGTTAGTTGTGAACCTCAAGCTGACAGGGGCCCATGGCCACTGCTTGTGCATAGGGCCCAGAATTTGGTGCTACACCCCTGCAGGTACATAAGCCTGGAGTCTTCTATTAAATCTCCGTCTCGTGCGAGCGAATGCAAAAGGAGGGTCCCGGGAGACCCCAGGCTGTGGCTGTAGTCAAATAAAGGCTGAAAGCACACCCAGCACTCACACACTCCTCATGCTCCACACACCACACTGCTATGACTACTTAAGCAAGGTAAGCTCGACTCACACAGCCAGGCACCTGGTATGTACATTTCTATGCTTCATGCTGTGTGTGTGTGTGTGTGTGTGAGTATGTGTTTATGTCTGAGTACTTCGATCTTTATGAAGTGTGTGTGAATAGTGTCAGGTTAAGTCCTGTGTGTGAAATCAGCCTCTGGTTTTGATTGTTTTATCAGATCACACACCTGATCTGATAACAGTGTAGAGAAGTTTGGGTTCTTGTAGCTTTATATAGTCCAAATGTTTCACACGGCACCAGATTACACACTCGGATGTTATGGGACTTTACTATTAGAGCCGAAAAATAGGCTTTTACCAGTCCAGATCCACACCGCACACTCGCTTTCCTCATGGACACTCTTTAAAGCACACTCTCATGCTGGTTCACCGTTATTACACAATACTGAAAAATAAATATTAAATAGTACTGAAACTAAATAGTTACACTAAATACTTAACACACAGTACTAAATACAGAATACTCAACACTGAATACTAAATATGAAATATTCAGTATTGAATACTGAGTAGTTACACCAAGTACTTAATAGTCAGTAGTAAATACAGAATACACAACACTGAATACTACATATTAAATACTCAGTACTGATTACCGAATACTTAACACTGAATACTGAATACTCAGTACTAAATACAGAATACACAATGCTGAATACTAATGATTAAATACTCAGTACTGAACACTAAATATAATAAATACTGAGTATTCAGTACTGAAAACTGAATATTCCACACTCAATGTAAAATAATGAATTTTTAAACTAAACACTTAATATTATATACTGAATATTCAGTATGGATTATGGATTAGTTAACATTAACTACTCAGTACTAAATACTTATCACTGAACAACCTTACTGAACTTTTTTGTGCGCAGCATAGTGTATTTAGTAATAAGTATTTTTTTATTTTATTGTACTTCTGGATAGTTTATTTGACTTATACTGAATTTTTGATTTTGTTGTGTTGATGCCTTTGTGTGTCTGTGCAGTCGTAGCATAGGCAATTTCCTCGGGGAACAATAATGTTTTCTGATTCTGAATTTAAATACTAAATACTCTGTGTCTAATACTGAATATTCTCTTCTGAGTTGTGAATACCAAATACTCAGTTCTGAATACTAAATAATGATTACACAGTACAGAATATGGAATATTTAACACAAAACTCTCTGTATTGAATACTGACTACTTAACAAGTACTTCAGATTTCAGTTCTCCAGATACTGAATACAATATAAGGAATATAGAGCACTGGATATTCTGAGTAATAATGAACAAATACTGAAAACTCAGAACTGAACATGTAATTATTAAATATTCAATAATCAATGGTGTTCTGTCTTCAGAATTGATAATACCTATTTAAATGTGTGGCATGCATTAATGTCCATCTATCTGTCAAATTAGAGAACATAGTAATGAGAAGGAAAAAAGCAAAAGGAGGAAAGCCTGAGGGAGGCATTCATAAGAAAGATGTTGTCTGCATGCGAGATGAATGGTCTTTTTGTAGTGTGTCAGTAATGTGTGTGTGTGTAGGTGTGGATGGTGAAGACCAGTGTCTTGATCCTGTCCTGGAGGACACTACTGGGATGGTCTGGTGAGACCGACCCTCGTGCCTGCTGTACTGAGTTCTGCAGTGAGTTACTGCCCGGGGCGCCGTCAAAACCAAACATAATCTAAATGTACATTCGTGGTGAATCGGTTTACTTTAGTTATAACAGGGTCGTAGAAGCCTAGTGGGTAAAACACTTGCCTGTGAAACTGATGACCACAGGTTCAAACCTCTTTCTACCATGGTGTCATTGAGCAAGACACGTAACCCTCGGTGTCTCCAATGGGACTGCCCCTGTAACTAATGACTGGAAGTCTGTCCCTGTAACTAATGACTGTAAGTTGCTCTGGATAAGGGCATCAGCCAAATGCCCCCTTTACCCTTTATTTGTCTGTAATTTGAATCAGAAACGTGCGCAGTTCCTGCAACTGTCACACAGGGCTGTTGCTAACCCTGGGATCAGGTTTGAACTGTCCTAGTGCTCTGAGATTGATAAGAATTTTCTCTCCTATAAAGGATCTACAAGATCTTTTATTGTTCCATAAACTGGTGGAACTCAACAGCTTTGGGTCGGGTTTAGAATCAGTATTAGATTGAGGTTTTGGGTTAGGTTCAGGTTTAGGATCAGATTTAGTTGAAGTTTTTTGTTAGGATCGGGTCATTATCAGGATTAGAGCGAAGTTTAGGTTTTGTCAGAGTTAGGATTACAGTTTTGGGTTGGGCTCAGGTTTAGAATTAGGATTAGACTGAAATTTAGATTTAGGGTCAGGTTTAGGATTATACAGAAGTTTAATTTGGGTCATGATTAGAATGGAGTTTTGGGTCAGGTTTTGGATCAACATAAGACTGAAGGTTGAGATCAGCATGGGACTGTAGTTTAGTTCAGGATTAGACCGAAGTTCCTTTTAAGGTTTAGAGTTAGGATCAGGATTAAGGTTTAGGTTAGGGGCCATAGTTAGGATCAGGATTAGATTGAGGTTTTGAATTAGAGTCAGGTTTAGGGTTAGGATCAGGATTAGATTGAAGTTGATGTTAAGAGTAAGGGTCAGGATCAGGATTAGATTGAAGTTTAGGTTTAGGGTTGGATTAAATAGAATCTTTATTATTGACATTAAAGTTCAGTTGTATTTAATCAATATTTTGTTGAATGTTAGTTAAAGGCAAAACCTTCATCTGCAAAGCTTCGGGATAATAAAGCCTTCCCCAATTTTCCACAGAAACAACTGAGAAAATTTCCAAAGCAACTAAGATGTCTCGATCCTGTCCTGGAGGACACTACTGGGATGGTCTGGTGAGACAGTGCATGTCCTGTCGAATGGTGTGCGACCAACCTGACCATCATGCTCGCTGCACCGACTTCTGCTGTGAGTTTCTGACTGAAAATTTAAATGAGGTATAAAGTAGGTGTGCCTAAAAAAAGGCAGCTCAGAGTCTTCTTGTTGTGATGAAACAGCAGAACCTTAATGCTCCAAACACACGACTGAAACTGCACAGCTAGGCTAGGCTAATCATGCTAACTGACGTTAGCTGCTCTTTTGGACTGCCAGATGACAGTAGTACAAAAGAAGTTGATGAAAATGTCAACAGTAGCTGCATGAGGAGTGCCAGGGGGCGCAAGGGGTAGCTTGGGAGTTGCCCTTGCTATCAGAAAGTCATGGGCTTAAATCCCAGCACTGCTAGTGGCACCACTGAGCAACGTAAAACCCCAAAACACTGCTTCACTTGAATTGATTAAATACAGAAAAAGAATTTCACACAGTTCGCACTGTTTGCTTTGGTGTGTTCAAGTATGACAAAATGGTCACTTTACTTACTTAAGTGGTCTTTTTGTGTCAGATCGTCTTCATTCCATCAGCCTGTGTCCAAAACATCAGAAATTAATTTTTGTAAAGCTGCTTTGAGACGAAGTCCCTATACATGTTTAAGGCTTTCACAAAACATAATCTAAATGCTCATGGTTCAGTGATTAGTCTGTAATTTAAATGACAAACATACACTGTGCCCGCTTCTGTCACACTAATAGCTGTCGCTAACAGGGGATTAGGTATAAACTGTCCTAGAGCTCCGAGATCGATAAGAATGTACCCCCTATAAATGATCTAGAAGTACTTTCATTGTTAAGAAACTGGTGTAACTCAAAAGCTTTAGGGTCAGGTTTAGGATCAGTATTGGACCGAAGCTTAGATTTAGGGTCGGGTTTAGAATTAGCATGAGACTGAAGCTTAATTTTAGGGTCAGGGTTAGGATCAAGATTAGATTGAAGTTTTTGGTCATGGTCAGATTTAGAAACGAGATTAGACTGAAGTTTAGAATTAAAACCAGGGTTAGAATTGGGATTAAACTGAAGTTTAGATTACAGGTTGGATTTAATTGAATCTTTATTATTGACCTTAAAGTTCAGTTGCATTTAATCGATATTTGGTTGAATGTTAAAGTCAAGACCTTCATCTACAAAGTGCCTAGATTGGACCATCAGAAAAAAAACCTCCCAAATTTTCCAAAGAAACTGAGAAAAATTCACCATTTCTGCAAGAGGCTGGAGGAACATTTACATAAATCACTGTGTGGTTACAGCAGTGCCTAATGTTGCATGCAGATCATTCCTAAACCACACATTATTATCATTATAATTACTGCATCTCTATTAATGGAGTAGGTTTCATTCATACAGCACCTCACAGCAGAGTTTTGGCATAACAGCAAAAATATTTTTAAAAATTCTCAAATAGGCCTTTTATACTTAATGAAATGCTCAATTAAATTGTTCATGAAGAAATTATTTTTTGGTTGGCCTTAGCATAACTTCTTGTGGTTATTAATATTTTTGGTATATTTTTTGCAGTGGCCTATAGCTGTAAGGCTGTGGCTGGGCAGTTCTATGACACGCTGCTGAAGAAGTGCTTGAAGTGCTCGGAGCTGTGCGGCCACCACCCGTCAGAGTGCTCGCGAGAGTGCCTGGGTAAGTAGAAAATGGCCAAATCCCAAAACTTTCAGCGTATTCTAAATGCATAGAGATGTAGAGAGTCCCACCAAACCCCACCCCCCTCCCAAGGGAACTAGCCAAAATGTAAAGCTGTGTCCAAGCAAACCCCCCCACCACACACACACATTCAAAATTCAATACGCCGCCCATTAGACTATATGACTCAGACATTAGTGTCTGTCATGGTGTACCAGACAGGGAGACACCTTGATTTGTCCCGTGACTCAACATGAGAAACCCTGACTGATTTGCAGACTGAGGTAAAGAACAAACAAGCTTCCGCACCCAGAAGCACTTTGACCCTCGTCCAGACATTTAGAGGGGCAGGTAACAACAGGAGAAGCGTCTGGGCAAGTGTTGAAGCCCCAGTTGACCCTTGCGCAGTAGGTTATAGGGGAGCAGGAGCCCCCGCCCCAGAGAGAGCGCAGCAGTTTGTGTGTATTTTACTGACTCATGTCTGCCTGCAGCCCACCAGACGGTGGCGGTGACCCAGAGGCCCGGAGGAGTCTCTGCCCTGCAGCCGCTGAACACTAGACGGAGCCACGAGTCCAGAGGACCTCACTTCTCGGAGGTGCTGGTGTACTCTCTGCTGGGCCTGTGCCTCGCCATGCTGCTGAGCACCATGCTGGTGGCCCTGCTGGTGCTGCTGAGGAGGGCCAGAGGCCAGAAAGAGGGCGGACAGAAGAAAGGCCAGCAGCCAGATGGACACAGACAGACATCTAAAGGTATGCAGCCACACAGTTTTAGCGCTCATCTCGGATCTGCTCCTGGCAGAGGTATGAATGGTGAACATGTACCACATAAGCAGCACATGAGGGCGCCAGAGTGAAGGCTTCAGAAAGAAATACTTGAGGTAATACATTTATTGTGCAGTCCGTGCATTCAACACGGCCTCCAACTCGTCTGTTTATGAGAAAAAAGAATGTGTTTTATTTTATTGTTCACTTTTTGAACTATATCGCAACAACGAGACTGACCCTAAACACACAAATATCTGAGATATTTATGAATTAACCGGAAATAACTAGGGGAGCACTGCCGAGAGACCACTATGTGTTTAGTCAGAATGCTAATGTTGCCAACAATGAATGGAAGCCAATAATCAGCGATGACTGCTGTCATGTCATTTTATGTCTGCTGTTCTTTTTGAAGTTCAAACTTTGACTTGAGTTAAACCCACCTTGCCTTTATCCTGCCCTCATTCACCGTTAGCAACATCAGTATTTACAGCTGAACCAAATGCTGTGCTAGCCGTGTTGTGGCGCCTCCCACAGGTCTGTAGCAGACATTAGGAATAGTTCTGAGGATGCCAGTGACCAGGCAACCTTTCTGAACATAACAGTCGCATTCCACTTCCCTCAGCTTTCTGTCTGTCTGTTCATCCTCCCATCAAACCATCCATACTTCTCTTTTGCTAAAGAACCACCCTTACGAAAATTAACCATGGTTTACTATGATTAAATAATCATGGTTTTCATGGTTTTTTGGGTAACTGTGAAGTGGTATATGTATATGTAAACTATGGTAGAACCACAGCTACCATGAAGTGCTATGGATAAACCATAGTAAAACTATGGGTAGTACCAAAGTACCACTAAAACTAGGGAACCCCAAAAAAACTGCATTAAAACCATAGAAAACCATAGTGAATTTTCATAAGGGCATTCACTTGACAGTCCTTTTGTCTGTCTGTCAATCCATCTGACTGTCTATCCCTCTATTCAGCCATCCATCATTTATCTATCCTTCCATCTGACTGCATATCTGTCTCTCTATCCAGCTATCCATTCATCCGGGCATATACCCATCTGTCAGTTAAAATTAGACTGAAGTTTAGGTTTAGTGTCAAATTTAGAATTACAGTGAAGTTAAGGTTTATGAGATTGAAGTTTAGGTTTACTGTCCGGTTAAGGATTACAGTGAAATTCAGGTTCATGGTCAGGGTTAAGATCAGGATTAGACTGAAGTTTAGGTTTAGGGTCAGGTTTAGGATTAAAGTGAAGTTTAGGTTTATAAGACTGAAGTTAAGGGTCGGTGAAGTTTAGGTTTTTGGGTCCAGATTAGGATTAGACTGATGTTTTGGGTTAGAGTCAGGTTTAGGATCAGATCCTCTGTCTGTCTGACCATCCATCCATCTAGCCATTCATCTACCCACCCATCCATCTGTCCATCCATCCACACATGCATTTATCCACCTACTAATTAATTTATCCGTCTATCTATCCACTTATCCATACTCATCAGTGGTCTGAAGATGACTTCCCATACGGAAATGAAATATATTGCAGTATATTTGAATTTATGTTGTCGAATTAAAAAATATATTTTCAATATATAAATATATTTTTAAAAATATAGTACAATATACCAAAGCGGCAATTTTTTGTATATTTATAATATATTGAAAATTTATTGGTTATAATATATTTTGTATTATATAATTTTTTTGTATGGGTAAACTTGCTGAATGGTCTAATAAAGTAAATGCTTGTTGCAGACTGTCTGATGGCGGAGGCCGTGGCTCAGGAAGCGAACGCTATGGTTCCTAACAGACCCCGGGCCACAGAGACCTGTGTGCACTGTTTTGCTGACCAGACGGGGGCACCCTGCTCGCTCTACCAGCAGGCCGTCCCGCAGTGCCTAAATGGAGACCCCCAGCACCGCCATCGCTACCCCAGCGGCCTGGTCCACGGTCACGTTGGCCGGACTGTTTGTGAGCGAGACGATGCACTGAGGATCATATGTTCACCCACGCAGCCCAGCATGTGAGAGAGGTGCTCATCTCACAAACAGCAGCTGCTTTCCAGAAGGCATCCTCGTGCGATGTGAACGTGGTTGGGGCTGAGATGCACAAACAGAAAACACACTCACAAGAGGAATGCAGCTTCAGAGGCTTGTACTGCAAGAACAGTAAACAATGAACAACAGACTTAAGGGTTTGGTTAAAAAGTAAAACACATTTAACAGGTTTCTCCTTTCCCCCCAAATACCAAAGACACTTGCTTCTGCAACAGTTAGCATGGTGCTAACTCCGTGCTTATATCATCACACTCCAGATGCAGTGAAGATGGTATTCCACATCATCAGCTTCTGCTCAGTGTCTTAGAGAGACTTATGTGGTGTCTGACACTGGACGACTGTTATTTAGAACCTACATACAGCAGGTACATCTTCACGCCTGAGGACTGCAGGTCCATTTGTAATTGAGAACATGCTACTAACCGGAGGTAAGGGTTCGGGTTAGGGTGAACTTCAATCAACTGTTATCACCGCCATCATCACCACCACCTCAAAATCCAGGGCCAAATATATTGTGTCCCCAGCACAGTGTGAACAGCGTGAAATTCTTTCTCTGTATTTAACCCATTCACCAAGTGAAGCAGGGGGCTGCCATTAGCAGGCCTGGTAGTGGTGTCACTAGCAGGCCTGGGATTCAAACCCACAACCTTCTAAACACAGGAGCAACTCCCTTACCACCACTAAATTTTTTGGAGGGGAGAATTTGTGGTTCAACTTTAATGGTAAAGAGTGGATCCTTAGCTTTCAGACTTAGTATGGGGACACTAATATCAGGTTTTGGCATTTCCTCCTAATGGCACACACAAACTGATCTCCTCCCATACGATTATCTTCTGTGATCCCCCAAACACCACAAAGACCAGGATCAGAGAAGATCAGCTTCTCCGTCTTCCATTCCTGCACAGACACACATGGAAGCGCACACTGCTTGCAAACCCATGAGATAATATTAGCGGTTAGTCGAACAGTGAGAGGATCTGTTTATCATATAAACAACAGTCTATAGATGATAAAGTTACCCGTCTTTTATCAGATCTGGGTTTTCATACTAAATGTAGCCTTCACCACCATCATATTTTTTGTAATCTAGAACCTCTGTCCTCAGAGAACATCCTGAAACACCCCCCGCCCCCTGAAGCTGATTGGCTCTTGTGTCTATCTTATTTGCATAAAGTTAAAAGTTCCAGTAATTTTGAGGATTTCACCCCCACATGACTTGGAGTGTGTTAGGACACACACTGCAGTGTGTAAATAAGTACACATCCTTTACAAACACACATCGCTTATTCACCGACTTAAAACACAGCATGGCTTGTGCAAAAGTTATTGCACCCTTTTGTTTTATTTTTGTTGAACTCAATACACGAACTGCACTAAAATTTAGAACGCTGACACATCAGTGTGTCCTGTATGTACTGATTTATACTTATAAAATCAACGCAGCATGCCATTTGACAGCACACAACTGTTTGTGAGCGCAGTCCTCCCATCTGATCATTCAGTCTGTCTTTACTAGCACTAGTCCTAATATATCACCTACAGCTGCTCACTCACACACACATACAGCTTGCTGTATAAGGACACACCATAATAACGCTTCAGCTTTAGTCATATTGTAATGATGTATTTGCTTAATACTGATCCATGATAAGATCAAATGGCCATAAAATAATAAAATAGTGATTTTCCTCAACCCAGTGTTTTCAGTGTTCTGTGCAGTTTTTCCTCTCTGTACTGTTTGTTTGTGTCTGGTACAGGTTCACAGTGCTGTGTGAGACTTTCCCTGGCTTTACTCTTCGGTGTTAAGTGAAAATAAACTTGCTGCAACACACTCTTACAGCTAAGAACCCCCAAACGCATAGCCTCCCCATATGGTGGATAGTTTAACACTGTTACAGCTAGAAGCTGGGAGGGTGGGGGTAATGTAATCCACTATTATAGAGAAGACCCCCAAAAGTACAGCCTTCCCACCAGGACAATAGATTTCATCAATCACTCCACACTGCATATTCTCACTATATTCCATTACTTTACTATGTGTTCTGTATTACATTCTATTACATTATTACTCATTATTACTGTATCACTTCATGATAAAGTAATAATTAGTACCATTTGTGGGACTAACAAGGTTTATCTTATTCTGTATTACATTACTCTCTATTACATACTGGTATATTATATTACATTTCGTTACAATATATTTCATTATTACTGTAGTTTACATTATATTAAAGTATATTACATCAATATGTGTGTGTGTCATTAACGTTACACCACCTGACAGGAACATCTTTTCATTATAAATACGAGGAGAGCAATACAAACAAGGATGACTTTTTTCCCCATTTTTTTCATTGATTTGTTTTACATACATACATATGATACATACGTACATACTATACATACATACATGATTAACATTTATAAAAACTCACTCCTCCCCCAGAGTCTGCAGAATCCAGTTTAGACAGCATGCCAAGGTTAAGTATTGATTCAGTACACACACACGCACACACACACACACTCCCACACACTTACACTGACACCAACCACACACACGGGGACTGACATACTGCATACTGAGCATGCGCACGTACTCCTCAAGCACACACAAAGACAGGCGCACGTACGCGCACGCACACACACTCACAGAAATGGAGCAACAGGTGTCCAGGGTAACACTGCTGAATCCAGCCACGCTAGGACGCATCACAAGCGATCTCCACCCATTATGCATCGTGCAGGACATGACAAGATGCCTTCAATGACCAAACTTCACCAACAAACACTTCTCAGGAAAAAACAGAGCATGATCCAACACAGCTGTGTCACTGAAAGGGCAATTCCACCAACTCTTCTAAATTCCTCATAATTCGGTGTGTGAACGACGCTGTTCTGAGTCGGTGTGAAACTTTTCATTTTCATACAAGGAACCAGGCGTCTCCAACAGGAACAGGACAATTTTATTTCATCTGCAAACCCAAAAGTGACCCCACATGCATCTTGTGTGTGTTTATATGGAATGTTGGTGATTGTGAAATAGTGAATCTGAACAAATTCAGTTTTCTTTGGGGACTTTTATATTTTCTATTGCCTCACAGAATCAGGCAGCACTTTCACAACCACTTCTTTGAAATACTTTCCGAGAAGGAGCTTTTAGAGGCAGACGTCTGGTTCCATTCACCACCAATGTGAACAGTTCAGGGTTTCTTTAGAACAGAGCGTTTCACACCAAACCCACTCTGAACAGATTTTTGGAAAAGTTGGTGCAGCTCCCTTTTAATAAATCAAAGGGAGGAAAAATCAAAACCGAAGACACATCACAAATAAAACAGGCGGGCGCACTTGCGAGTGGGTGGGGGTTTCGTAAACAAGAATTTCATGACTTATAAAAATATATGTATATATACACATGATATATTTCCCTGCCCTAAACCGAAAAAGAAAGATGGAGTGAGGAGAGCGAGAGAAAAGACGGGAACGAACAACCGGTCTCACTCCCTGACACTCGCTCGCTCCACCCATCCAAATACAA
Organism: Brachypetersius altus; assembly: GCA_037974465.1. Taxonomy (NCBI): domain Eukaryota; kingdom Metazoa; phylum Chordata; class Actinopteri; order Characiformes; family Alestidae; genus Brachypetersius; species Brachypetersius altus. The sequence goes on from JBBPDB010000108.1 coordinate 27,541,043, forward strand.
AATAATAATAATTAAAAAAAAAAAAGAACGACTTAGTTATACAGTATCTCAAAACTCGGATTCACAGATGATTTAAAAAAAAGAAAAACCTCAAAAGGTGTCACCACATTTAATACCATACTTGACTTTTCTTTCGTTTGCGTTCAGCCTTATAATGCAGGAAGAGAAACACAATAAAAACATCTTAAAGGAATATCTTCCCTCATCATCTGTGATTCTTGAAATGCTTGGTCATTCTGAGGTCAGGAGGATACAGGATCACACACTAAAGACAGGAACAGAACGCATGTGTGGAAAACGAGGCTGAGCGGCCGCTGTCCCTCCGTCTTCTCCATTCGCCTGGAGGGACAGAAATCAGAAACAAAACAAAACAAAAGCCTGAAGGAAGTCCATCAGGCTCCCCTCCCGTCTCGCTTTCAGTCAAGTAGATCTGGGAGCTCAGTGCAGACGGAGTCGGCCGTTCAGCCGAGTGTGTGTGTGTTTATTCTCTGGTTTGTTTTGAAAGTTAGGTTACAATA
>JBBPDB010000108.1:27544684-27556778 GCA_037974465.1 Brachypetersius altus
GCTCTGTTGTGATTGGCTACCCTGCACCCTGGGCTGAAACAATCCTCAGCATGAGAGGGTGGTGAGTGGGTGTACCTGCGTAAGCAGTCTGTAAGTGTGGTAGCTCCAGTGGGGTGGCTCTCGCCGTTGACCACGTTGCCATCGGAGCCAGGACTAAGCGGCCAGAATGGGGTGGAGGAACCAGGCAGGTCCAGACTGATGTCCCAAAATGGGTCTATCGTTGTGGATACACCACTACAAAACAAAACAAAAAAAAAAAAAGTAAAAAAATGAAAAGATGTCTGGTTCCATTCACCACCACTGTGAACTCTGTTTACATTTTAATAACTTTTCCTCTTTACAGTTCTGAACACCAGATGGCACTAAAGGGTGAGAGTAGCGATGACTGAAATACAGTGTAATATTACACAGTGAGGCGCTGAATATTTCATACTTCATATTTCAGCTGAATACTGACGCGCTATTGATTGTGCTTCTATTACACTAGTGTGCAAGGCAAAAAAGCAGATCCCCTTATATGCACATGGACGCGAAGGCACGCATACACACACGCAGGATGAAGGACAAACACCTCAAAGGCATACAAATTCTCCCTCTTTCTCTCTCAAACACACACACACACATACACACACACATACACACAGCGGTCTTACTGGCAGACTTGGCAGGTGACGTCGGACTGCAGGCCGCCGGTGAAGATTTGGTCGATGATGCAGTTGCAGTGATTGGGGTTGTTGGCCTTCTTCCCGTTGTCATCTCCTTGGTGGACATCAACACGGCACATGAACACACAGAGTGTAATTAAAGCCCAAGGCTCAGACTGCTGCAGAAAAGCCCCTCCCTGTATCGCTCACACACACAGGCAGGACCGAGCTGGACAGGGACAGAGGCGCTTTAACCGCTTTATCCTTCAATCCACACCCTCTTCTTACAAGCTGGCCGACGCGTCGCAGATTTACAACAGTTTTAGTTTGGAGACTAATTAATCAGAACTGTGCTGAGTGTTGAAACCCCCAGAAGGCTGACACAGATTGACCAGCACCGTCTAGGTCGATTCCCGGGGGCATCATGTGTGAACATGACCGTCTTAATGTCTCGATTACACATTTATCTTCAAATATCTTTTGAGGCTTTGTGAATAGCAAAGTCCACGCCCTAAATTCACACCACCACCCTACAACACTAAGAAACATGGCCCTGTTTGGTCTCATTCCCACTTTTTTTTTTTTTTTTACACATGGCCAAAGCAGATTCAATAAAGAAAATTAAAAATGACTCACAGTAGGGATGTTTCAGGATTTTACTGATACAGACAGATTCTGATTATTGATAACACTCTTACTGATGCGACTCTCCGTAATTTGGTGCAAAAAACGAATACATTAGATGAAAAGCATGAAAAGAGTAGCTTTATGATTTTTGGGGGAAAAACAAAGAGCTACTTTCTTGTATATGATGCGGAAGGAGCAATCGCTACAAACGTCTGGTGCTTCCCATACTGGTCACTGATCCAATCCAGTATCACCATTTGAAAATTAAAGTTTCAGATTAAATTTAGATTTAAAAAAAAAAGTTCCCTACATCAGCTCTGGGAAATCTGCTCACTGACCTCTCCTGCCTAGTATCTGTAATCCAGTTTAGCTAATTTCACAAACTAACATTAAACAGTACAAGAAACACATGATAGATGTGGATTTCAGCCAAAGCCAGTCAGTCCTGATCCAGAAGCGGGTGGTTCTGTGGTGGCGGTACCTTTGCAGTGGCGGTGCAGCACATCTAGGGCGGCGATGAGGAACTCGTGAGCATCCTGCTGCTCGTAGCCGGCCAGGTGGCGTGCATGCGTCCACACCAGGTGCAGCAGTCGGAAAGGAATGTGGGGGGAGCGATGTCCCGAGTAAAACTGAGACAGAGGGAATGAGAGACAGAGAAAGGGAGAGAGGCTGATCAAACCTGAAACAGCATCTGAAGTTACTGCCTGCCAGATGTTAATAAACCGTCAGTGGGTGATGAATGGTGGGAACAAATAAGCTTTTTTACACAACAGGGTCTGTTTTCAAAAACCGCCCTACGAGCCTGAGCGCTCATCTCCGATCAGCTTCTGTAACATCAAAAATACAGCTGGTGGCCTGGGGGTTGGGGAGTTGCAGCAGCTGGCTTGAATGCCAGGACTGTCAATGGCACCACTGAGTTCAGGGTATACTTGAGCAACGTATCGTCCCTCTGCTGGCTGCCCACTGCAGCTTAAATTACAGGATTTTTGGACACTTTTTTTGCAAATATGAAGGAATCTGACCCAAGATCGGTCCTGCTTTGTAAATAGAAGTCCTGCTTTACAAATACTTTCACTTGACCGTTTGTGCGTGTAATCTCACCTCCTGAAAGAGCTGCGACATCTCACAGACAAGGCAGGAGTTGGCCTGCATCTCACACTTGTGTCTGTCGGACAGGAAAAAGTCCCTCAGCAGCGGAGTGTGGGTCAGTGCCTGAACAATGCAGTTCATAAAGCAGGTGTTCCCCAGGTTTATCAAACCCCGCAGACCTGGGATTGTTTATGTATGAGAGAGAGAGAGAGAGAGAGAGACAGAAAAAGAGAAAGATTCAGTAACAATACCTCGACTGCCATGTCTCCCCTAACTAGCTGACTATGAAATAGGGGGTCTGGTGTGGTTTAGGATGGGGCCGCTTTAGGCAGTGTGAAGGCCAGGTTCTTGCTGGGAGGCTAACACTGTCCTCTGGCCCCTCTCCAGCTCTGCAGCTCCTAAACATCTGCTCCGACTCACATGCTTTGAGTTTAGCTAGAAGACGGTGGGGAGGTACAAGGAGATGGAGGGAGGAAAAACAAGGGGTCCCGTCGAGAGCACCTGGGCTGCCGAGATGGAGAAGGGAAGAAAAAACCCATAACATCCAGCCTTCACTTCTTTGCACTTTATAAAGACAGGAAACCTCTCAGGCTGGGTCTGAATAGATAAGATGCAGCGGACAGTAAAAGAAAATTAACCACGGCTGGCTAACACACAGAGGTTCAATTAAAAGTAAAAATTAAATGAACATAAAACAGCAGGTATTCAGTCAGTTAAAACCAAAGAAATCAAGAATCAGCACTAATGGGGCATTGAAAGAAGGAGCCAAGTGATCCTCCGCAAACACAGTAATATAATCTGATATCTGTTCTTCACTTTCAGCACTGGAGCAATGAGACTAATGTGGCTAACATGTAACGGAACCTTATATCCACCAATTCATGTTACTGCCTTTATTACACATTTGCCTCAAACTGTGAGAGTTTGCTTTATGTTGTACTGTTTCTCACTTAAATTTTCCGTTACAGCTTTAGCCTTGTGCCTCAGACCATGTGGAGGCATTCTACAATCCCAGAGCGATTTAGTGGTTAGGTGTACCCCTACAATCAGAAGGCTGTGGGTTTGAATACCAGGGCTGCCAGTGGCACCACTGAGATACCCTTAAGCCAGGTACCATCCCCACCACAGTGCTCCCCAGGGTTTGTGACTGCCCACTGCTTCACTTGGTAAATGGATTTCACGGAGGAAGAATTTCACATTGTTCACCCCATGTGACGAGGTGTGACTTCACTTTATGCAGTTTCTGACAAATCACTGATATCCAGAATGGACTAAATTCCTAATTCTTAAAAGTATCTGCTGCTGTGCATAGCTATGCCAATGCACTTTTGTGCATGGTTATAAAAAATAGTCAGTCGTACTATGTCAGAAACCTCACAAGCAATTTAGAGATTACAGAACCAAGTTGTAGGCTTTGGATTTCCCATCCCACCTACTACCGCGGTGTTGATTTCCTGGGTTACGTTAACACTAAGCGACAGGTAGAGTCTGGGTTTAACACATACAGCTTAAACACCAAACAATCTAAGCAAAGAACAAAATCCATCTAGAGCCACTAATGATTCTGTGAAGAGAGGGGAAACGTGCAAAAACAAACAACATCTCCATGTAAGACTTCAAATTACATCTGAACTTCTCCCTGTAATGTGACATCATCCGTATTTGCTTTACCTCATCTCACATTTAATGTCAACATTTGGGTAAAAGAGGTCTACAGCCCCAAGAAAATGTCACCTACATGGCAGAGAACAACCTCCACAAAGATAACACCCTGGATACGAACTTATATGACTGAAAAACCTTTTAAAAGCATAACGTAAAGGTTCTTCCCCAAATAAAGGATTTTGTGCCAAAACATGAAAATCCTTAAAAAGGTTGTTCCACTGAAACGGCTATATGGAACAACACATATGAGCACTCGCGGCCCCCTTTTGCTGTAAGTTTGGGGATATGTTTTTTATTAATGGTGCTTTTGTTATTTGGTTTAGTCAACGCTCTTTCATCTGCACTGCCGACCCTCAAACTTCACAGTGATGGTGTTCCTGGAGAACAAAGCATTCTTATGGTATTGTGGCTCGACCTGCGTCCCAGATCCCGCACCTCTGCCCTGTTCCAGCCCTGCAGTCTCACAGCAGGCTACTTCATATTCACCCTGACACCCACAGCTCCCCAAAACTGCGGAGCTCATCCATTCTGATTCATGCAGCAAATACCTGCACTGTGGAGCACACTCACACTGGAGCAGAGGAGAGCAGCCTGCACCCCTCTGGGAGAAAGGTAGATGGAAAGATCAGATATCCAGAAGACAACGTTACCGTGTCCACTCTGCTCTTCAGAGGTCTGCTTTGAACTATTTTTTAACCAGTAACAGAAGCCTATGTGCCACCAATTAGCACAGTGCCTAAATCTTAATAAGGCAGCAGTTCCCAGTCCTCCGGCACCTTAACGAGAGGGACCATGGAGATATAACAGAGCTTTAAAAACGGTAGAACCCCTCATTAATGAGGAGGATCTGGGAACAAAATCAGCTACATTTCAGTACAATCACCCTGCTGAGTCTGTTCTCAATGACCATAATGACAGGGCCTCAGGCTGAGGCGCAGCAGCATCCAGGTACCCCACGCAATATCAGGAAATAATTTCTCTAATGTGCGAGTGAGGAAAAGCTCGGACTGCGACCTGAGAGAAAGAATTCAGGTTCAGTGCACGCTTGTACTTATTTAAATAAGGCAGTCAGCATGTGGTCATAAAACTAGAAAAGTGTGCTTCCTTAAGACAATGCAGAGTGACTGCACAGATTAAGCAATTCCCAGGTGGATATTCCCAGGTAGTGATGCCAGTCACTTTGGTTTATAAAGCAGTTTCTAGGGTGCTGCCAGGTTTTTATGTTGTCTTGAGTCACTGCTAGAAGAGACAGACATGTTTCAAGACTCTCCTCAGTCTTGGCCCCACAGTGGTGGAATGAACATCCTCTTCCGATCAGATCTGGAATCAATCACCATCTTGAACCGTTGTCTGAAGACCCACTTCTTCAAGAAGCACCTTGGTGACTAACTATGCCTCTTGTGTCTTATTTTTTTCTTCTTCCCCTTGCTCACTTGAAAACTTACTCTAATCTCCATGCCTTCTTTACTTTTGCCTTAATCTCTGACTTTTCTTTGACAGGTGTTGTTTAGGTGCACTTAGCTTTACAGTTTAGATTTAGCACTACTTAAGCACTGATGTACTTAACTCTGGATAAGAGCATCAGCTAAATGCTGTGAATGTAAGTGTTGCTAACTGTTTGCTATGGTTACTAGTGTGTTGTTAGGTGGCTGATATTATTATTTTTTTTTTAGACATTTATCAGACGCTTTTACCCAAAGCGACTTCCATTCCCTACCTACAGGGGGCAGTCTCCCTGGAGCAACTTTGGGTTGAGGGTCTTGCTCAAGGACCCACTTTTGGTGCTGAAGGTAGGATTCGAACCTATGACTCTTGGTCCAGAGGCAAATATCCTACCACTAGGCCACCACCACCCCACGGTATCCTGGCTATGATACTGCCATAGAGCTATGATGTTTTAGGTGGTTGCTAAGGTGTTGCAAAGTGGTTGATATGTTACCTCAGGTGGTTGCTGATTGGTTGTTCTGGTAACCCAGGAGGTTGTTATGGAAACCCAGGTGATTGCTAGGATGCTGCTGTGAGGGGAGCTGTTTATGAATATTATGAAAATTTTGCTGCTGTGTCACACAGGAGTGTCCGAGAAGTGTTTCATACATCAATATTTATGCTTATCACGTAAACAATCACTGCTTTCTGACTGGGTAAGTGCACTGCATTAGCTCATGCTCATATCCAATCACTGCTTTCTGACTGGGTAAGTGCACTGCATTACCTCAAGCTCATATCCAATCACTGGTGTGCATGGTAAAAATGATCACTTATTTTAAATAGAGCAGTAGTTCTCTGCGCAGTCTTCAGGGACCTCTTACGTCGTGTTAAACAGGCGGGAGAAAAAAATCTAAACCATTAGATGGTCTCTGAGGACAGCTCCGAGGGGGGTGGGCTCATGAGAAATGGAGTATAGATTCTAACCAATGGTGCAGTTGGCGGTAATTTTCCGTCGCTTGGGGTTGTGTCGAAGCAGCTCCAGTTCGCGTTTGGTGGGTTCCCACGTGGAATATTTCTCCCCGATACCTGAAATTCCACAATAAAAGAGTGGTCAGTGGGGTCATTCCTTCCTGAGGACATAACACAGACGGTCTTCATACACCGAACAGTCAAGCTTCAGGATTCTTTTAAATACTAAACATTTTAAGAGCTTTGTACAGGTACAGTCCACTCGAATCACACCTCAAGGCATCCCACACTCGTTATGGACTCCATCGCCTGAGCGTCCACACCACATTATTGCAGGCGCCCATGAGGGGTTTCCAAAAGCCATTACCTTGCAATTTCCATGCTTTCCTTTGTTCTTCTTTGGCAATCTGTTCCATGTCTTTGTCGTATATGTAGTCTTGGCACACAAAGCAGTATATCCCGCCATACAAAAGATCTATAGCTGAGAAAGAGAATGAGAGAGACACAGAGATGGAAAGAGGAAAAATATTACAACACAATACATTACTGCTTGCATTCATGCGCCCTGTAAAGAAGAGCAAATAAATTCACAACAACAAATCTAACCCTGACAGAGGGTAACTGAAGACAGGAATGTGGCCTGACACTCTCCATCAGCTGTGAGATGGTCTCCTGGGCTTTAACAGGTTGTGCTTGCTTATTGATTACTAGTGTTAAGCTGTCAGCTCCGGACTGATATGCATTATTCATCTCTCGCTCCGAGAAGCCTGGTAAAGTCTGCAGGGTGCGGTAGCCTGGTGAGACCTGGGTAATGTAAAGCATGGCTCCTGCAGTCCAACCTGTGCCTGTAGTGATGATACATGTGTTTTGTTCCTATGGCAACATGCTGAAGGTTTGAAGGAACAGGCTTTGAAGGGACACTTGTTCCGATAAATGCTAACATGGCTAACAGTCAATGAAAATCTATGGGAATTGGCTTTAATTAGTTAGCATACAATCTTTTGGCCTCCACTAGTCTTTCTGGGTGCGACACAAGCTCAGTTTACGTAGTGTTTACTGGGGAAACTGGGGCAGCGGCTGCAGTTCATGCTGTGGATTTGACTGCACTGCCCATCCAGACAGTAAGTCTGCAGGAATGGAAAAATAACATGCTCACAAATGTGGTAGTGAAGACTTCACTGTCCCTGAAAGTAAGAAAGCAGAACCCTGGCTCTAGATAGCACAAAAATAAGCAAATGTTGTGTGTTATCATGCCAAACCCACACTGCACTAGGATATGCTCGCAAGCTTACAGCGAAGGTCAACATTTGTGAGAAAAACACAAAAAGAAACCACAAAGCCACAATGTCAGGTCACAGACACATGGCTAAGCTGGCATAAATCAAAATGGGCCTACACTGACTTACACAGACAGGCTTGTTCAAAGTGGTACTGTTTGCTCCCCCATCACTCAGCATAACTGCCATCTCTCTCTAACTCTGGGTGGGTCAAGTGGTCCTCCCTCTACTCACCAGTCAGCATAACTGCCCTCTCTCTCTGGGTGGGTCGAGTGGTCCTCCCTCTCCCAATCACTCCGCATAACTGTCCTCTCTGCCTGGGTTGAAAGGGCTTTCCGCCCTCCCTCCTGTGACTAAACATAACTGTCCCCTTTCTCTGGTGGGTAGGGTGGTCCTCTCTCTCCCCTTCACTCAGCATAACGGTCCCCTCTCTCTCTCTCTCTCTCTCTCTCTCTCTCTCTCTCTGGGTGAGTAGGGGGATCCTCCGTCTCCCCCATCATTTAGCATTATGCTAGCCAGCGTGGGGGTCTGTTAGCTGACATGACAAAATTAGCAGTCAGTGCTCTCCTCAAAGTGTGTTCAGATGATGTGCTGTCTTCAGCCTTCCATAGCACTGTGTGATCAGGAGGGAACGGGCTAACGGGGGAGAAAACTGGGGAGAAAAATTGGGACCAAAGCAAAGGATAATAATAAAGATAACAAAATTCAGATTAAAAGGTTTCGTTAAGGCGCTTCTAATCTGAATGACTGATGATGGAATTCAGCAGTGAGACTGCGACTCTGTTTTTGAGCAGGATGTATAAATACCATGTTTAAAGCTACAGCGAAGCAGGACAAGCGCTCATAAATCTGTAATGACTGTGATTATATGTGGTAAGGGATCGGCGTGTGGTGACTGGTGAAACATGTGCCTTCTGGTGTCCTTCCAGGCTCTGCGCATGTGAAGAGGAATGGAAGCCCGCCATGGCAGGAGACTGTTAACAAGCACCCTGACCGGTGAACTTAACAAGCGGCTGCTTCTGCTAAAAAACCAGCGGGGGAGTGGAGGGGAAGCACAGCATAAAAACACCCTGACACCTGTCTTCTGCCTACTGACCGCATGGTCGTGTTACACCTTTAAATGGCGAGGAGACGCTCTGGGAGGGGGGAAGGTGAGATGAGGATTTCTCACCACACACATACGCATACACATATACACATGACAAGAATAACCCAACAGCATAGCAGGCCTTCAGGTAACCATGGAAACCGGAGCAAGAGAAGCAAAAAAGCACACCAAGATCCGGCCTGACAACTGTGAATGAACACGCCACGAGACGCACAACTATGAAGAGCAGGAAAGAAAATGGCCTGCATTCTTAAGAATGAAGGTCCCTGGCTAAGACATATCGTTTCATCGCTCTTCAATGGTTTACTTTTGATTCCCTAAAGATGTCTGTTTAAAATAAAGAGAAATATTCTACATCAACATCTTCCTTCTGCTACTACACTATATAGCGGTTCTTTCAACCTCTAGAACCAACCATCCACCTGGATATATACTCTTCTGGCATGTTCAGCCCTAGTCTGCATCTAAAGGTGTGTTTCCTCTGGTACAAGGAACCGCGCCATAGACCAAACAAATGTTTTTCCACTATAGGAGTTCCTCGAGTTACGACACAGATCCGTTCCTTCGACAGTGTAACCAGAATTTTGGTGCCCAAGTCACTTAGCAATCCTAAAACAGCTGTACATTTTAAAAAAACCAAAAAAAACACCACAACTCACAGAAACAGGAAAAGGAAAACTCCCTCACTCATACCTTTTTGAAAGCAGGGCAAAAAGTGGACTGTGGCCTAGCTGACTGCATCACTGCTATTTGATTGGTGATAAATGGCATCACAGCAGATGGACTTGGAAAGACACCAGCGTTTTTTTTTTACTGTCTTTGGAGAAATCCACCAAAAACAACAGAGATACAAACTATGAAATGGGAAGTCAACAAAGTACAAGCACAACTACTCTCCGTTTGGAATGAAGATACATTTCAGTGGGAGCTTTCTAATGCTGTGAGAAATGCGCAGGGTGCAGCAGGACGTCACTAGCAAGTTAGCCGAGTTTTCATCGCACAGCTAAGCAATGGCAACCAAAAATAAAAAATCCTAAACACTATAAAAAAAAGAAATGACCAAAGTAACAAAAGCAGTGGCTGGTATGACTCCATAGATGCGGTTTTGGGACAAAGAGCGGCCATAAACCGTGGGGGGAGGAGTGCAGCTGTCAGAGACACCGTTACCAGACTGACATGCACTGGAAAATCAAACTGTGCTGCGAGTTTCGTGCCGTCACAGGTTGGTTTAGGTGCAGTACAGTTCCCGTATGCCTATAGAAACATGCATTAACCTTAAAAGGTTGTTTTGGGGGAGCAAAAGTCAAAAGTCTTCTATTCCTCAAGCAACTATTTGCGGCAGAAGAGGAAGAAATGTAATTCACATTCATCTGAAGATCCTAAAAAAGGTTCTTCAAACTTCACGCTTATGTAAGCTTGGTCTATAAAGAGCCAACCATGGAAAATGTCAAAGCGTTCCTCAGTGTTCCCAAGGTTGTCCACACTAATTGCTTCAACCCAACTCATGAAGCACAGGGATCAATCAAAAATGTGGATCCATCTGAGCAGCCCTGAGGAACGGACTAAGAACTCCAGCTTTGGGGAACCGAAAGTGATTCTTCTCCACCAACAGTTTGACAGTTTTATTGGCAAGATTGTAAAAACCTCAGTACCTTCGTATCACATGGACTAGTCATGTTTAATTCACATATTTAATTTGCAAAAGTGGTTCTCAAACCGGTCCTCAGGGGCCCTCAGACAGTCCACATTTCCGCCCTTAATGAGTTCACAGCACATACAGAGGAACATTAAACTGTTGGGGCAGCCCTGAGGACCGGTTTGAGACATCCATAACCATCCATAACATGATTCTTCTTAGAAAACCCCCTTTAGGCTCCTTTATTTCTTCTAGAAACCTTTCTTATGAGGAAACAGGCCGCTTCAGGAGGGGGACTTTCTGAGTAGTTGATTAAGATGACTTAATTACCCCCCTCCCTCGGTCCGCCGAGATTAATCCTGGATTTCTCTTTTCCTCCCGAGCCGTACGCACTCCTTCGCCAGCATCCCTTGTTCACAGCTAACCTAATTAAATGTTAAATCAAACTCAAGAGATGGAGGGGGGTGCAGACATAGGGGGTGGCGTGGAATTTGGCGAGGGGATTGACTAAAGTCTGAACGCTGCTGGGAAACACTCGCTAGCAGCTAATGCTAAAGCTGCAGCGGCGCCATTATGCCAATTACACGCCTTCCAACTGACGTTGGCCTGGGCCATTACTCACAAAGACTCTGAGAAGATTTAAGGCGCTGTGGTCATGTTGGGACCGCTTTGTGCTGCAGTGGAATCTCTTTGTTGTAGTGAGTGTGTCTTTGTGTGCGTAAGCCTGGGAGATACAGAGCGTCGAGACTTCAGAGAATGAGAGACAAACTTTTGTTTAACAAAGCCTTGAGCCTTAAGTATCTGCTTCTTGGGGGAAAAAAATCCACTGCTGAGCCACATTCGAAGCACTGCGTGGAGCTCTGGTTCAGTTCCCAGCACCTCCATTCATCTCGCCGCCGCTCGCTTTCTGGGGATTTCCTGCTGAGCTCTTTAACAGGTGACTGGTGAGATCCAGGCTGGAAAATGTACCATGTCTGAGCTTTCCCCATAATGACTATTCAAAGCATCCCAATCGCACAAACAAGTAAACACACACACAAACAGCAGATATTACTTCCCCAGCACTCTACAATTATCCTCTTATCCATCTGTTTATGTACATTGTTTGCATCTTGGCAGCAACGTCCAGCCCACTTCGTTAAACTAGAGGAGATAATTGTAGGTCTTTGATCTGCTCGAGGCCTGGGGCGGGGGTGAAATCTTTCAAACCAGGCTTGATATGTTCTCCCGAGCATTAAGGAAAAAGCCACCAACTCTGAACCTTCAGAGAGAGCTATCTGAAACAGATGGGACCTGGCATGTCAGGTTGGGGAAGGGTTAGGCATCATGTCTAAAAATGCAGACAAAATTTTGTGGGGCAACAATCAGTTCAGACCGAATTTTGTGGGACAACAGTCCTTTCCTGACAGAATACCAAGAGGCTGAAGTTGGTTCAGACAGAGTTCAGACAGATTACCGGACAGGACCTGATGAGTCATGAGGGTTAGGCAACATTTCTAAAAATAAAGTTGGTCCAGACAGAATTTTGTGGGGCAACAATCAGGTCCAGACAGAATTTTGTGGGGCAAAAATCAGGTCCAGACAGAATTTTGTGGGGCAACAATCAGGTCCAGACAGAATTTTGTGGGGCAAAAATCAGGTCCAGACAGAA
>JBBPDB010000108.1:27556878-27595873 GCA_037974465.1 Brachypetersius altus
CACACACACACACACACACACACACACACACACACACACACACACACACACACACACACACACACACACACATTCCTCTAGACAGGTATTGTTTAGGTGCTACCTCAGACTCTTATTTCAAAACACGCTCATATAAAAGGAAACCTCACTTTTTTCTAATATGGGCCTTTTAACACACTGCACCAAAACCTTCTGTACTGCCCCACTGTCCTCCCCATCCCATCCTAAAGAAAAGCGATGATCCCAAAACCGAGTGAGTGAGTGAGTGAGTGAGTGAGTGTGTATGTGTGGTGAGCTAGATGACCTCAGCCTCTGGTGGGGGCCGAGAGAAGGGCTCCTCTGTTAGCGGCGGCGGTGCCGAGCGGAAGTGAAGCGGCAGTGCTGACTCAATGAAAACAGCCATCAAAGGCGAGCCAGAGCCCAGCAGCCGAACCCTGTCCAGTGTGAGTATAACAAAGCAGCACTGTCCACACACACACACACACACACACACACATCTAAAAAAGAAGATAAGAGCAGGAACATGGGTGCCAGTGCTAGATGCTGCATTCAGTGGTAAGCCTCTTGGGAGGGCAGGTCATGCCAAACAGAGAGAAAATGACAGAATCAGTGCTCTTGCATGACTGAGCTAACACAGGAACGATGAACATACACCGAAGAGCTCCGTCTACTGCAAATATCTCATGTATATGTTCATCTCAGACCAAAGTGGGGGACAGAACACACTCCTGCAAGCAAGGGTGTAACAAAAAACAGCACCTGTCCAGTACAGAGAGACAGGACAGCACCTTGGAGTAAAACCAGAATGAATCTGATCAGCCTGAAACAACAATCATCAGGAACCACATAAAAACATGGCATGAGAGCAAAGGTGGGGAAGTGGAGGACCTACATTGTTTCAGTATGGAACATGAATATGAACATTTCTTATTTAGCTTTGTGGTTTCACAGCCCGGTAGCCACCAACCCTCTGCTTGGAGATCTAAACTCCTGGTGTGATCAGCTTCTGCCTGCCCTTAGAATCACCTGAAGCAGACCTCTCCTTAAAATTGAAGTGGAAATTTCACAGACTCAAACTAATATTCCCCAGATAGGAGCTCCACACAGGACCTCTCTTAGACTGATGATAAGGAGGATAAGAGTGAAGCCAGCAGTCACTGGAGAACAGCTTCAGCTGAGAGGAGCAGCAAAAGAACAACACAGAACAGTCAGCAACGACCTCCACCACCAGCATCTCTGTTCCTCTATGCCTCTGCTAAAGAAAAAGCTCAGATTAATCTAAAATCTGCACAACACTTATAGACCAATCATAGCACTCTGGTCAGACTATACAGAAACGGAGAAAGAAGTTTGGAGAAAGAAGAAAAAGATACAGCTTGAAGAAAGAAGATCTAATCAGATCTCCACGCCCACAGTGAGGCACAAAGGTAGGAGCATCATGATCTGGGGCTGTTTTCTGGAGACAGGACTGGAGCATCACATCAAAGGAGACAGGAACAGAGCGCCGCACCGGGAGATATTAGCGGAGAACCTAATCTCATCAACCGAGGCCCACTCAAAACTGCTTTCTGAAGAAGGTGAAGGAACTGTGTGGCTTCTGTGAAATCCTGACTTCATTTAAAGAGGATTTGAAACTGAGGGACCATCATAACCTTGGAGAACTGAAATCACGGGCCAAAACTGAACCACAGAGCTGCAAAAAGCTAATTACATTTCACTTCAGACATCTGGAAGCCGAAATGAACGCTTTAGACAAGTGTTATAAATTAGCTGATGATGAAAAAGTGGTGGAAAAATGAATATGAATTGTTGCAGCTTGACGAACCGTCTGCACAAACCATGGATCGATACTCTTTCAACTTTACAGATTTTTCAGTAAATATCACAGGTTCACCTTCAAAGCAAAGCAGGACGCGGCACCTCAAGTCAATATATTTCCGACTGTGATGATGGACGGGCAGGAGTCAGAACTCCTGACTATCAGGCAGCCTGAACCGGCCTCCCGAGCTCCAAACGAGGTGGATGACAAACAGGCGAGAACGGGTCAGCGTTGGAAGAGCCACTAGATGCGCTTGCTGTGGCGCTGCCTATTGAACTGCTGCTCCGAGTGTATGCGGCAAGCAAACACCCAATCAGGGGCCGGCTGCTACATCTCCTAGATCACAGGAGAAGTAGGAGGCATGTGGGTGATGAACGAAGTCAGAGGAGAAGAGAGGCATGAAAGAACAAAAGGGAAGAGAGGGAGCTCATGATGGAAGACAGATGACAGTTCAAACACATGCAGATGAAGCGAGGGGGGTTGGGGGGGGCAGGGAAGAGGGAGAGGTGGGATGCAAGAGTAGAAGAGTGAGACTGAGGAGCGAGAGGCAGCACTGAACCGCAATTCGAGGAGAGAGAACCTGTCAGTTACTCCAGGCCACCTCCTGGTGCAGGGTCATGGCTCAATGGATGTGAAGGGGATATGCAGTGTGTGCGTGTGTGTGCGTGTGTGTGTGTGTGTGTGTGTGTGTGTGTGTGTTGCATCTGCTCAGGGTGGAAAATGTGACCATTGTAATTAAGTAAAGATACCTTGCTTGTAGCTTGTGATGGTGACAATCTTTTAGAATGGACATCTGCATGACTCACCAGCAATGGCATAAACTGCAGAGTAGAAAGCAGCCCATTATGATGATATCTTGTTTTATTTCTTTCCCCTTTTTTAATTATATCCAGCATTTTCCCCTCAAGCTCCACTTCTAATGTTCTAATGCAGATTTTTCCTCTCAATAACAGCTAGTTATTTCTTCCAACCTTTCTTTATCCCTTACGATTAAAAGGTTGCTGATTTCTAAAAAGGACGTGACTAGCTGCCCCCTATACTGTGTCTAATAATTCATTAGTTCAAACCGAAAGACTACTGTAGGGTAAATTAGTTAAATCCGAAAGACTACTGTAGGGTGCGGGGCAAAACTGCAGTAGAATAAATGGGCGGGGCTAAGTTACTACAGCGTGAATGGACAGAGCTAGGATGCTGTATCTTAAATGGGTGGGATAAGGTTGGATCTAAGTAAACCTGGTTAACCTGCTGTAGACCGAATGGGCAGGGCTAAGATGATGATGGCTGAAAGGGTGGAGCTAAACTGCTACACACTGATGAACAGATCCAGTATATTTATAAGTGTACGATTTTGTACCATCATAAAAACAACTGCTTCAAAGTGGCATGTTTCTGTAGCCTAGTTGTCTTATATGGATTGAACAGACTTGGGATGGAACCTTTTAAAACAGTAATATCACATAACAGTGTCACATATTACTGTTACTGTTACATCACTTATTTTTCCATCCAAGTTCCAGTGATTTTCATAGCTTTTGCTGGTGCACCTTCTTTGCTCCCACATGTGAAAGCCCCTGCAAACAAACCCTGTGCTATATAAGGTGGATCACACAATCTTAACCGATCACAGTGTTCTATATTTGCCATACTGCCTGCATTAAGGGTTTAATGAAACTTTGCTGAGCTGGAGGAGGCTTCATCCCTCTTCTCAGCCATGAAAGATGTTCTGCATGCTGGAGTGAAGAAAATCACCCTCGCTACAGTAAACCCGACACACATACTGACAAAAACACAAATGCAGCTCAGAACACAATAAGGCCGGTTTCCATGCACAGAACAATGGGGAAGAACCAGGCTGAGGCTTTGTCCAGGCCTCAGTGATTTAAGATGTCCTCCAAATCCCTGGAGAGTCTCCACTACTGCCTGCATACAGAAACCTCGAGCCCTTCAATGTCTTCCTCCATAAATTGCCCCATAATGGTGGGCCCCTACGACGTGAGCAGTCATGGCCTATACATCCTGACGACAGCCTCTCTGGGTAGGTATGAATATGAAAAACGGCTGATGGCTGGAACAGGTGTGAATTATTGATGGCAGGCCTGAAGATCGTATAACACAACACGGCCCACAGAAGCAGCACAACCTGCCCCATACACAGAGACGTTAAGAGTTAATAGGAGAGACATTAATAAAGAGACGAGCCATGCTGAGGGCAGGTGTGAATCACAGCAGGCCTATGAATGGCTGTAAATGGGGATATGTGACAAAACCAGAGACATGAGCTATTGAGAGTGTGCCGACACTGTGCTGTGGATTAGCATAGACACGGCCAGGCCAACACACTGCAGTCTTTAAAAGGGGAGTTCCACACACTTTTTAAAATTCCTCCATAATTCAGTGTTTGTAGACAAAGGCTGGCATTAATGAGCATCGGGACTGATCTGATCAGGTGATCAACAAATCCAAGACAAACTGAGATCCAATCACTCAGACCCAGGTCAGAGGTGGGCTGAGCTGCAAGTCTCCACATTCTTTAAGCAGTGTCCCGGGCCCGGGTTCACTGTAGAAACTCCAATATCTGGCACCAGACATCTCAAACACAAAGACTTTTTACTTAACATCTGCCTCCATTGAAGCTCCATGTGACTAACTGTTTACATGGAATGCTGATGCTGGTAAAATAGTGGCAAAACTGAACTACATCAGTTTTCCTTTGGAACTATTTTGCCTCACAATGCCCTGCATATGCCCTTGCACCAAGTTCAGGTTTAGGCCAAATACTTCTCCTCTGGTAAACCAATGTCTCAGGCATCAGGCAGCACATTCCTAACCATTTCATGGCATAACATTCTGTGGGGGAGCTTTTAGAGGCAGATGTCTGGTCAGATCCACCCCCACAGTGAATAATTCTGAATCAGTGTGCTTCTCTAGAAAGGAATGTTTGACACCAAACCTATTCTGAATAATTAAAAGGAGGGTTTAAAAAGCAAAATGTAAAAAGATACAGTTAAAAATCACACACAGGAGCAGTGGGAGAATGGAGCTCTGTCCTTCAACGGCAGAAAACGGCTTACATTTTTGTTTGGATACGGTCCAATAGATGCATCGGTTTTATCCTGAAATATTAGATGCATATATTTTAAGTGGTGAAATCAAACACAGTAACATGAAGCTTGTGAAATGGGGGGGTGGTGGCCTTTTGGGTAGGATACTTGCCTCTGGTCATGGGTTTGAATCCTACCATCAGCACGCCACCACTGGGTTCCTCTGTAATTAGGGAATGGAAGTCTGCGAAATGCCATAAATGTCTACAGATGACACAGGTACACTCACTAAACCTGAACATGAACAGGTCAGCTTAACCAGGTGTGTGAGGAGAGAGTCATGGGGAGAGGAAGGATCATCCTACTCACCCAGAGAGAGAGAGAGAGAGAGAGAGAGAGAGAGCGAGAGAGAGAGCGCGAGAGAGAGCGAGAGAGAGAGCGAGAGAGAGCGAGAGAGAGAGCGCGAGAGAGAGAGAGCGAGAGAGAGAGAGACAGAGAGACACAGGGGGTGAGTCAGACAGAGAGAGAGAGATCTTATTCTAAGTGATGGGGGAAACTCACCAAG
Organism: Brachypetersius altus; assembly: GCA_037974465.1. Classification (NCBI taxonomy): domain Eukaryota; kingdom Metazoa; phylum Chordata; class Actinopteri; order Characiformes; family Alestidae; genus Brachypetersius; species Brachypetersius altus. The sequence goes on from JBBPDB010000108.1 coordinate 27,562,304, forward strand.
AGAGAGGACTTACGCTGAATGATGCTGGAGATCAAGAATTTGGCGCTCCCATAGTACAACAGTCATTGGTTAATGGTTTATTTGCAGGACGCTGTGAGATCAGCATTATGAAGGCTGAGGTTGGGATAAAGGTCAGGGTGAAGGTCAGAACAATGGTAAAGCCATACGGGGAGGAGAAGCTGACTTGCACTCCAGACTACAACAATGCACAAATGATTTTATGTTGAAAAAACATGGCATCCTTCAATCTGACTCCACACCCTCGTGTCCAGCATCATTTACACGTACCCAGAGATAACACAAACAGGAGAGCTGCCACGGAAACCAGTGAAGGTTATAGCTTCCTGAAGCTTGTCGTCAATAGTAACCCAACCCAGCCACAGCCTCTGTCCTGTCTGCATCTTGAGTGCTTTAAAAAGGGACAAATGAGCTAATCGCGGCCTTGAGACGGTCGATATGTTTGTTTTCTCTCTTGCTCTTTCTCAGTGCTCGTCTTCACTCCGCACTTTCACCTTAATGCTGGTAACCATGGTAGCGGGGCGCTGCAACAGCAGGTCCTCCGTAGACACCGACAAACTCCACGTGACCACTGATGTCAAACCATAACGCAGCTCCAGTGTCTATCAGATGATTCACACTGCAATCTCAGAACCACCTGGGCTTCGGTTCTCACACAGCACTGAAACTTATGCTGGCTCAGCAATCACAGGTGGGGGTGGGGTGTCCAAACATTTGCATCATATGCACAAACACTTTGACCCTACCACCTATATCACTACTGTCCACCTCTCTTACTGACCACAGCATTTTGTGTGTATAGTATAGTGTACTTAGTATTTATTTTGACTTTATATTGTGTTTTATACTGTTTAATAAAGTTTTCTGATTCTGATCGTCTCTATGAGGGAGTCGTTACAGTCCCTATCATCCTCTCTAGGAAATCGACCTGGGTTACACAGTGAAAGCGGACACGTGTCTCTGAGGAGGACACTTCCTGAGACTGGCACTGAATTGGGCAGTAAAAAGGTGCCCCTTATGATTGGTTTATCTTCTCATGCAATTTTGTGTGGCTAGACCAAGCAGTTCTTGGGGGATGCACCAGAGGTTCACGCCACACAGTGCGACATTTGTCCTCTGCATTTAATGCATTCACCAAGTGAGGCAGATGGCAGTTGATGATGCTGCGCCGGGGAGCAGTATGTGGGGACAGTCTTGTGCTCATGAGTACCTCAGTGGTGCCACTGGCAATTCTCAGATTCAAACCCACAATCTTCTGATCACAGAGGTAACTCCCTACCCACCAGGCCACCAAATGCCCAACACAGTTGAACTGGGTCTCCTGACTTTTCCAAGGAGAACAATAACTGTACATACAGATATTTGATCAGTATCAGTCTTAATTGGTAAATAACAGCAGCATTCGCGGTCCTGTGCTCTATTTGTTAGGGGCGCACAGCGCCTCCATCACTCAAACACACCTGACTCAACTCACCCACAGGCTGTGAGGGTCACCAGGGGTGTGTTCAGCAGGGGAACCATGACCAGAGTGCTGCACTCCTGCTGTGGGGTGTCCTGTTTCTCACTGTTTTCATGTGCAAGAGCTCAAACTTCCTTGAGATGGAGCTGGTCAGAGCTGGAGGGGTCAGTTTACAGACATCTGCCCAGCAGGGCAGGAGATGTGAGCTAAAATACATTTGTTCTGTAATTCTGTGCGTCAATGAGCTGCACTGCAATCTGTACTAAGACCTGCTGGTGAGCTTTTTCAAACAATACCTTCAATGTAACATAATCAACTATAACAATAAATCCTGCTGGTTACAGAGCACACACGAGTCAGTCCCAAGCATATGCCTTCAAAGTTAGCGTTCTCAGGGGTCTCTCACCCTCTTCGTCCCTGACATCACCACAAAGTGGACAAGCAGGACCGCAAGGTTCAGGAACAGTTTACCTGCCTATTCGGTTTCTAGAAGAGAGTATGTAGAAACAAAACATAAGTATTTTATTAATATAAAATATTTCACGCAACTTTCCTTACATAAACCTCTCAGACAGAAACCTGAAACTGAATGGTGACGTTATTGCTAGGCAACATCTGGGCCTTGGTACACAGTAAAATGGTCACTGTTGAATTTTTAGACGAACTTTCTCTAAAACCTCCAGATCTGATCAGGAGTGTTATTTCACACACTGCTGTACAGCTGATGGCGGCCCTCAAGCTCCGGCTGCTAAACCTTCAAGAATATTTAAACCTGTGTGATCATCTAGAGGGGCATTAGTGAGGCAAGGATCCAAGTGCACACACACACACACACACACACACACACACACACACACAAGAATGTAAACAGCTGATCGGTGCTGCTTTGATGCTGCAGACTGAAATGAGGAAGGGGGATGAAGAAGAGGATGAATACGATTAATGTCAGTTTACGGTTGAAAGCAAAAAAAAGTGTTACAAGTACAGAACCTTTACAACAATAAACACAACAGCACCTCCATGAGGCCCTCATACCCACACCATAAACCAGTACACACCCTTCAGTTCCGTTCAACACGGTGTGTAAAAAGGCCATACTGTACAGTGAGAGCAGAGTGGCCCCATACACTCAGTCACTCACTCAAACTACACCTCAATCCTCCCCCTCATGTCAAAGCGGGTGTCAATGTTTTCAGTGAGAGGATGAGTGCAGTTATCCCTCTGGTCATGAAGAGAGAAAAAAACTGAAACCTCTCCCAGGGAGTCAAAAGGTATGGCAAAAGGAATACAATACTGGCTTCCTGGTGTGCCCCCCATCATCACTGGGCAAGAGGAGTAATCTCAAACACCTGTCCTGGAGATCCACCTTCCTAAGAAATCTGTTTCCAGCCACAATCTGCAACACCTGCTCTGGCAGCTGTCTGTCTGACCTGCTGAAATCAGAAAGACGCTTCAGGAACATTATGGACTGAACACAGAGGATCAGGAGGAGCTTCTGTGCTCAGGCAATAAGATCCTTAACCAGGACACCACAACTCTAACACAATTACTAACACTACTTTCCATCTCATGCTCTCCTTCCTGCCATCTGTTATTTATAGCTATATACCTCAACAGCAACAAACACACTGACTTTACAGCACACACTATTCTAATACATTTGCACATTTCACACCTTATACACTTATGAATACATTGCTACATATTTTTTTATAATTTAGTTCTAGACATCAATTTTCTTCAATGAACTTACTGTTACTATATTGTACTTAAGATGTTTCAGGGGCTCATTTCACTACATGCTGTGTAACTGTGTATACCTGTGTAAGTGACGAATAAGGAAACCTGACTAATGGACAACTTCAGAAATCTCTGACAGCCTCGAGATTTAAGGGGGTGGGACAGGATGTTAGATGCAGACTGGAGCTAAACAATGCAGGAGGGAAGACCTCCAGGAGGTATGGGGACCACTGGGCTAGATTACTGCCAATCTCACAATGTCTTTTGCCAGTTGATCAGAGCGTTCCCATCCAAAGTGAGGACATTTTCCACTATTTAGGCAAATTATATCCCGATGAGTATTTGGCTGTATGCTGGATCATAGAATGTATAGGTTTTATTACAGAGGCCAGATTTAGTTCTGTTTAATTAGCATTAATGTGATCCACTGCTAACGTCCTCCAGAACCGATATGAACAACGTAGATGCGCTTCTCATCAGAAGATCAGGAAATCCATCATCTAACATCAGCCTGACATTCACACATGTCCAACCACAAGATTTTTCATTAAAAGTAAATCTATCTGCAGATGTGCCTTTATCATTGTACACCCCTGAAAATAAATTACTGATGTTGATTTTCTCCAGCTCTCGTAACCTGAAACTAAACCTGCTGCGCTTCATCCTGCTCTGTAACGGGTGCCTGTTTCTCACTGATCCTTACTGAGCGACTGTAAAAGCAGACACAGGTCATAGGAGACCATTGTACAGCCCTAAACAAGACTGAAGCTTCGAGTGCTATAGCAAGACTTCTGATGTCACCGCTTTCCCAAAATTCCCCCAGAACAAAGTGGTTTTTAAACAGTGATTCAGAGTGAGTTGGGTATAAAACAGTTAATTGTAGAGAATTCTTTACAGTGGTGGTGAGTGGAATCAGATGGCACATGTCCAACAGAAAAACAGCAGTTTTATTTACTATCAACCCCCAGTGAAGCTACACATCTGAGTGTTTGTATGGATGTTGATGATAGTAAAATACTGGCAAATCTGTAGACTATTTTGCCTCATGGCTGAATGGGTTTAGGCCAAATGCTTCTCAGAAATCTGGTAAACCAATGTCTCAGGCGTAACCATTATATGGAATGACTTTCTGGGAGAGAGCTTCTAGAGAAGGACATCTGGTTCCATTCACCACAACTTTTGAGTTTCTCTAGAAATAACAAACCTGCTCTGAACCACTCTGTTAACATCTTAGGCATTTAACTAGGAGGATTTTTTTGGGGAAGTATGTGGAGTTTGAATTTAAGTGTGGACTGGAGACATGATACAGAACATTTTTGTGCTCATTTAAAAGTATAACAACTGAAGGTGCAACTGTGGGAACTGCCCAAAAAGACCACCATCCCACCCCAGTACAGTACAGTCCACTGGTAGGGTGTAAAACCTGAAGAGAAAATGCACTCACAAAACACCCAATGTCTTCATTACGTAAGACAGAACAATCATACTTTCATAATCACACTTATCACTGTAAGACAGTGCCAACCTGATACCAAACACAGGGAAAGAAAATGCTGGAATCTGATCAGATCCTGTGACCAGTCCTGGGATTCTTCCTGTGGGACAGAAGGGGCAGCTTAAACATCTCCAATACGCGCCGAAAAATAGCAGATTGGTATCGGCCTTGTGCTCAGAGGAGGTTATCTCACAACCCCAGATGTCTGCTGTAGGACCTGGCGAATGTTTCACCCTCACAACGCCAGCATGAGCTCAGTGACAACCTCACCCACACTATTAGGACAAAAGTATTGGGACACAGCTGTTTTTCAAGGTTTGGGCTGGAACCCTTACTTCAAGTGAAGGGCAATTTTGATGTTTCAGCACACCAATACATTTTGGACAACGTCATGCGTCCAACTTTGTGGATACCGTTTGGTGAAGAACCTTTGAAGAGCTCGGTGCGGACAGACAGAGCCCTGACATCAACCCCATTCAACAGCTTTGGGATGAACTTGAACGGAGATTGCGAGCCAGCCCTTCTCATCTCTGACCTCATACATGCTCTACAGAATATGAATGGGTACAGAATCATTCCAAAGCCTGCCAAGAAGGGTGGAAGCTGTTATAATTCCATTCGAGTGCAATGTCATTAAAGTCCCTGTTGGTGGAATGATCAGGCGTCCCAATACTATTGTCCACATGCTGTAGGTGAGGTGGGCCACATGGAGAAGGCTGTAGCCCTCTCTGATGTAATGGGGTGGACCTGCAGAGGTGCTGGTGGGATGAAGGGTGGGAGATAGCCTCTGGTTCGAATTCCCCGCGGATATCTGCTGCGGGATTGAAGATGGAAAGGGGAATTCGAGCAGGAGGCTGACTCCAGCAGGGTGTTTTTTTGTTTATTTTGTTGTTTTTTTATTTACCTTGCGTTTCCTGGTTTCAGCAGAGCCACTCCACACAAAGCACTGGTAGATGACTCGCAGGTTCTGCTTCCAGTTCTCCACTTTGAAGCCGTTCACATGGGAGCACCCGGCCGGACTCATGACCCCAACACCATCCGAACCGCCTTTTGCTCCGTTTCCAGCCGTGCACACCAACACCACCACTATTATCACCACTACTGCTAGTAACGCCTCTATTACAAGTACACTGATTATTATGACTCCAACGTTCCCTCCCGAGCAGCCAGCGTCATGCCGAAGATGCCTAATTCTCACATACGCCGGTTATTCCCACAAAATCCTCAAAATCCGTCCCTCAGCCCGTTCTGAAGACTAATTCGGAGCCACTTCGGTGCTCTATTTTCCGAGTCGGATGTTTTAATGGACGGCAATGGAATTCATGTGAAGCACCGTGCTCCAGCCCCGTGCTCTGATTGGCCCTCATCTCAAGCCTAGAACCTCTGATAGGCTAAACCTCACGTCGCTCTTACCTAAGGCACCGCCTTTCTGACCGAAAGCTGTGCTTTGATTGGCCGAAACACCAGCTCATCATTCCCACGGAGACGGACTCTCTACTAGACGCTACCTGATTGGCTGAGAAAGGGTCCTTCCTCAAACGTGAAGTATTTTATTTAATTTTAAAAAATGAAACAGCACTAGGTAAAGCAGTAGAATATCGCACGATCGAAAAATACTTTTAAATGGTTTATATTTGTATAGTGGGTTTTTCAAATTTAATAAATTACCCCAGTGCCCATTCATGTCCTGTTTGTTGTGTCTGTTGTTGACTTCATTATGTCTCCTACGTCACTTCCGACCTCATTGGAACTGAGGCCTAAACAGGTCTCGTGGTGCTGGAGCAAGCATGCCATGAACAAATGTGACAGAATACCAAATTATAGATACTTTTGACTATGTTAAAGGTGTGAACCCATAAAAAACATCTTCTTTTAGTAGTAAAACCTAATGATCAGCAGAGTCAAAGCACTTACAGCATTCCTGTGCCTGAAAATAGTATAAAAAAAACCAAACTGCCTATTCTGGATCTTGTTTTGAATTGAAGATCCTCATTATAATGAACCATCACAGTTGTGGTGCTGTGGGAGACTTTCAAGTGCACATATTGTACATAGACAAAAGTATTGGGACACCTGACCATCCCACCAACAGGAACTTTAACGACATTGTATTCAAATATTGTAATATGGAGTTGTTCCCCCTCTTTGCAAAGAAAACAGCTTCCACTCTACTTGAAAGGCTTTCCACGTAAGCTTCTGTGGGAATTTGTGCCCATTCATTCTGTAGAGTATTTATGAGGTCAGGCACTGATGTTGGGAAGTTCTGGCTGACAATCTCCGTTCCAGTTCATCCCAAAGTGGTGGATGGGTTTAAGGTCAGGGCTCTGTGTGGCCAGTCAAGTTCTTCCACACACAACTCCAGCCATGTCTTTATGGAGCTTGCTTTGGGCACTGGAACTCAGCCATACTGGAATAGAAAATATTCTTGCCTGACCTGGGTACACAAAGTTGGAATCATGGTGCTGTCCAAAATGTTTTGGTCTGCTGAAGCATTAAGACTGACCTTCATAGCCCAAACCCTGAAAAACATGTGTCCCAGTACTTTTATAGTGTCTGCCCCTATTAAACATATAAGGGTCAAACCCTAATAAACCCTCTTCCTATAGAAATAAAACCTAATGATCAGCAGAGTCAAAACACTCCCAGCATTCCTGTGCCTTCAAGGCCTGAAAATAGTGAAAACCGGGTTGCTCAGAGTCTGTTTTGAATTGAGCCCTTGGGGATCCTCATTAGAGTGAATCATCATCACAGTCGTGGTGCTGTGGGAGACCTCCAGGGGCACATTCATTTATTTATTTATTTTCTAGATGTACAGAGGCAGCTGGATGTAAAGTCTTTAATTCCAGTTTTCATACAGAACATACCATTTTCTGTGGAAACTGGGAGGTCAGATCTGTAGCCAGATGAGCAACACCACATGCATTGTTTTCTTATTTAAATAATTTGACATTTTGTAAATGTAACATATGCCCAATAAATCTACCATTAATTATTTAATAAAATGCATGGCCACAATAATCATCTGTACCTCATATATCGATACATTTAGTGCACAAACATTAGTTCCATTTTATTCAGGCCTAGGAAAGCCTCAACATGTCAGGTGGTGGGACCCACCGTATATCATTTAGATATTTAAAATTTTAAATGTGATTGGCCGATTGTGGTTTTTTTTTTATTATCCAAAAGAAGGCTGCCTTTAAAGTGTGCAGGTCAAAACCATTTCCACAAAAGCCATGCGACTAAATTGACAAAGGACTTTTATTCTGATATGCCTTCAAGAAAGAGTGGGCAAGGTATTGCATCATGAGGGCCCGTGGTGCAATGCCAAAGTCAGTGGCCTTTGCACAAATATTTAAAAAATTGAGTCAAGGTGGGCTGGTTCAGCAAGGTCATGGGACACCTGAAAGACCATATGAACATCATATGAACATGTGTAATGTTTATACAAAAATGACCTTGGCTAGTGGTACAGATGTCCAAGCACAAGGACTACTTCACATATATATTTAAAAAAACAAAACAAAAATCAAACATTACCACTTTATAATATTCATAATATTTCTTTAGAGTTTGTTGTCTGTATATTAGGTGTACCAACCTTTGACAACATGCATTGGCCATTTTAATCAGAAAGCACCATCTTATAAAGGTGGGCAGTTACAGCCTGTACTGCCGTTTACTACGTCCCCAACAAAAACAGCCCACCATTGAAAGGAAAGGGACAGCCATAGCGCCACCAGATTTGTGGGTGGGGGACCACTCTCAGCACAACAGTGTCTCGGACTGCTGGTGCTGCTGGTACGAGAGTAATAAGGTTTTTCTTCACATACCAGCATCACCTCCAGGTCAAGAGTGATCCGCCCCCCAAGAACCTTCATAAAAAGACCCCTAATGAAGGTCTAAAGGAGATAAACTCGCACTGTGACTACAGTATCTAACTGGACACCAGATATGTGGAGTACTTTTTGATAAAGTGAAAAGTGTGTGTTAACCCAATCTGAGGAAATGAATGTCATATATAATCATGCAGCACACAAACACCCCAACGACGACATTCAGAGCATATTTAGTCTGCACTGTCATTCCGAACAATGGAAAGGCTGGTTGCCTAGACTAGCCTGGTGACTGCATGGTCACCTGACACAATTAAGCTTACGATGCAGTTTAAAGTTTACCTTCTATACCACATCTCATCTGTCAGTCAATCACAGTGTAAGGGGGCGTCTGAGAGAGGGGTCTTTTCTCTCCATGGTAGGAGGTAGGCAAGAGCCGATTCCTAATTGGTTTAAAATATTTTGCCACACCCACTGATGCAGGGTGATATCCAATCCCCCCCCCCAAAAAAGACTGGGGCTACAGTCATTGTTTACAAAAAGATTATGAAAAAAAGACAATAGTCTTAAAAGTGACGAATCATGAGTAATGATTGCTAAAAACAGACCCAAAAAAAGCTTAGACTTCAGGATGCACACACCACTGGCCATTTGCATCTCCCCTTCCTGGAGTGACAACACTGAAGAGGGAGAAAGTGGTCAGTTCGCCCCCTGCTGTTTCCCTTCACAGGTAGGTTAGAAATGATGATCAGCATTACAGCACAGCCTGCCATGACTCACCAACGTAAGGAACACACAGTTTAGTCTTCACTAAAATGAAAAGGCAAAAAGGTTTTTTTTGAACAAAAGTCCAGTCATTTTATTGTTACGGTCATAAATGTAGCAGTGGCTTTTCCACTTCAACATTGATAAATAAAACACTGACGAAACAGGGTTGGTGTATATGGGTGCGCTGTGAAAGAAAGATCCAAACTATCATTTCCCACGTTTTAGGTTTTCTTCCAATAAAGTCCATACTCAACAGATTGATATTCTTCCTGATGATGGATTTCGACATTAGAGCGGCAGGGCAGTGCTGTGTACAGTGGCCTCAGGAGTAAGACGACGTCTTGCTGCCAACATCGTCTTCTTGTGTTCCCATACTCTGGAAAAAAGGGATCAAAACGAAAGTCAGTAGCAAAAAGAGACTCTGGCCTGGGAGCCATTCAAGCTGTCAAATTAAAGAGCCCATCCTCCAACATTTAAGCGGTTTTATGCAAAAAAACCCAGTCGTAATTCATTTCTATACCATGCTCTAGCGTTTCGTTATCCCTTAGAAGAACAACAGTCTGTTTTGGATACTGTGCCTTTAAGACTTTTATGTAAATTAGCTCTGTTCTGTTCTGCTGATTTTAAATAACACTCCTCCTAATTTTTGACAAACAGGCAGAAATAAACTGCTATAGGATGAACAGGTGGAGCTAAACTACAACACGTTGCACAAATACATATAAATACAACTAACACTATTAAAAATATGAAAATTATACTTATATATACTTAATATGGCTGCTTTCTATCACTGTGCAAGAAACGTACATTAATCAGTTACAGCTGCTCCTGTCTGTTTACCCTCTAATATCACGGTCAGATATTTCTCCCCAACTAGAGGTCAGCTACCTTGTGAGTACATTTGGTCACAAACGACTGGTCATTACTTTATTTTGCTTCTTTCATATAAAGTATTCTGCAAATGTGTTTCCCCTGTGTTCCCCCACTTCTCTGAAAGCAATTTTACAAATTTAAAGAGACTGAAAGCATTTGTGGTGACAGGAATCTGTGTACCTTTTGCACAAACTGAGGATTGACTGTGATCTCCTGATCCATGGCCTTTAGTTTCTCATCTAGTTCTATACACTTCAGCATCTGAAAGAGATGGAAACATGGACAGGATGAGAAAGAATGATCAGCAGCACCTAAAATTAAGAATCAGGATGAGTTTAACATGTTTTAGTCTCTGCACTGAAACCTAACTGTGGTGTAAACAGATACCAAACATGATGTACTAATCAGATTATAAATGATAATAAGCCAGATGTCATAATCCTCTCTAATGCCCAAGATAAAATGCTTTTTCATTTTTTTACCTCACAATTTTAGATAAGTGATAGAATTACAGAATTTAAAGGAACTGAAATATCCAGGAACTGAAGACTAAATAAAACAAGATCTAAGTAAAACTAATACATGTCCCTCCAAACATTTTGTTGATACTGATTACCAGTCAATCAATGATTGAGTATCCATCTCTGATTAGATGTTAATAGAGAGAGGAATCGTTCTAAGGGTTCTGAGGCAGCTTTGCCGCTTCATCACAAACCTCTTGGTCAATTTTGTGCAGCATTGCAGGGTTGTTGTATTTCTCCGGGTTGTCATGGAAACAGACCATGCCATCTTTCTGATTGATACTAGCATAAATCTCTCCATCTTCGATCTGGGAGAAAGATATTTCAGAGAGACAGACAGACACACACACAGCCATGATATGACCTTCAGCAATTTAGTATTACCAACAAAAACAACCTGTCTGTGAAAACACAAATCTCTCTCAGATTCAGGCCAAATAAATGTCCCTTAGTCCGTAGAGAATGTGGATATGGCAGTAATATGGCTTACCATGTGTAGGACGTATTTCTCAGCTTCCTGAGGGCCGGAGAGCTGTACCCGACTAGCCATGTCTTGTAAGGACAACGTCAGGAAGGTCTGAATGGGAATGAAAACAAATGAAATTTGCTTGAGATGTGAACAGAGTGGTGTGAAATGCTCCATTCTAGAGAAACTCTAGAGTTAAACCGTTCATAGTAGCAAATAATGGAAGCAGACATCTAACATTAAAAGCTGCCCCACAGAAAGTACTGTGTGAAATGCAGGGTATCCCCAAAGAAAACTAATTAACATCAAATTTGCCCCTGTTTTATGTGCAACTTCACTGGTGAGTTTGGAAAGGGAGTAAAACGAATTTGCTAGTGTCTGTCTGGATCTGGTTCCATTCAGCACAGGCTGTAAAGAAATCCGAGTAGGCAAGTTTTGCGACAGTCAAGTTTTTCCCACTGATCTTCCAACTAAACACACATTTCTATGATGTGTTCTGCTGTAACAACCTTGGTTAGCCTCTGAATGTTCTTCTTGTAAAGTGAGGACAGGCACTGTTTGACCAGTCCCGTGTTGTTGTCCCGTGAATACGCCTCGCTGTGCTTGTTGACGAGGCTGCGCAGCTCTGCAGGGTTATTGGTGGCGTACACCTGGGCCAGCTCATGGTAAACATTACTAAGGGGCTACAGAAACACATACAAAACACATCAACATCATAATAAAGAGCTAATTAAATATCCGTACACTAAAACCCCACATTAAATGAATCAGGAATTATTTTATATAATTGCTTTACCTTAATGAACCTGCCCACGATCTGTGATGTGTATTTGGGGAGCTGCTGCACCTTGCCATGGAGAATGAGAGAGACCAGGATGTACTTCTTGTATGCCTCTAGCATGATGTGACTGACTGCCATAGCTGGAGTGGTTATAGCCTAAGGGGAGAAGGAGGGCAGGACGTTACAGTTCAAGGCTACAGTAAGGAAATATCAGCTTGTTTCTCATTTATAAGGGGCTCACAGAAGGTAAAGCGCAGACATTTAATTAAAAAACTTGTCTCCAAGTTTCATTTATGTAATTAATATTACTGGAACAGTGTGCAATTCCTCCCATTACACTTTATGGAATTTTAAACAGATCAGTCTATGGTTTGGTTGTGTTGGGGTGGGGTGGACGATCAACAAACCCAGAGTGGGGTTCCCACACCTCCAAAACACGACGAAGACTTTCCAAACCCAATTTCCACAAGAAACTAACACGGCAGTTTCAGCCCCGATCAAGGTAAACTACTTTTACAGCACTCTTCACTTAACATTAGTGCTCCGACCCGTCCGCTACTGCTTAACCGGAATCATTTAAGTTCAGTCACTCCTGCACGCACTTGAGCATTAAACTTTCTGCAGACAGGTGGCACTATGAAATGAGGAGAGGCAGACGGGTGGAAGACAGACATGCCGAGTCTATTCACATAGATCACATTTTTAAAAAAATCTAAGCAGCTGCTATTGCACAAAATAGATGGATTCAAGCACTTTTATTGCCCCATGTCTATATTTAAATCTTTCGAGGCCTTAATATTTTCAAGGATTCTAGGGAGCTGTGGGACCTGTGCCAAAGGAGCCAAGTGTTCAGAAGGGAATCATCAGCAGAACCACGTTTACAGCAAATCATCAAAAGCCACCAATTTAGGAAACGTCTCCAAAATGCAGTAAGTACAGAGTTATGCACACAAACCATTTTTGCTCAGTATTTATGGCATGCTAGAGACTTCACTTTCTTCTGCCACAAGAAGGACGTACAAACCCATGGGTTTAGTGACAAGATAATTGGATAATGGGTCTAATCTTGTGCGTCATGCCCCCCCTTTTCCATAAAACCAGTCCAGGAAAACCGTAAGAGTGACGCACATTAGTCTTCAATTCTAAAAGGTTGTAAACCTCTGATTTAAAGCATTCATCAATAAACAATAAAAATGATATTCGTTCTTTAAAAGGGTCATTTGGAGGAGAACCACATTTAGCTCCTCAAAGGACCTTTCAAATGAACAGCAGTAAATGTGGAGTGTGAACAACATTTTTGAAGTTCGAAGAATACACAGATAACGTGAAAAACAATTCAGGAACCTGTTATGCGGCTCATGTACAGTTTTTATACTGAAAACGATGTAAACGGGTACCTGCTCAAAGAAATACAGTGCCCGTTCAAAGTTCTTCAGACCCGTGTAGATCATGCCGCCGTAATAGTAGTAACACAGAAAGTGCTTTGCGTCAAAGGCTCCGTTCTCCTTGCAGATATCCATCATGTCCAGCTCCAGGTAAGGAACTGCGGGTTTGAAGCACTTTGCCAGCAGGCACAGCTGGAGAGACAGGGAGGCAGCTCTGTTAAGTTCCTTATTATGCACTTTAAAACAGTCCTTAACCCTTTATTATCCACTTTAAAAGTGCAATTGTCATTCGGTCCACACCAAGCACAAATCTGAAGACATTTTAAACAAACTACAATATTTGTCATATGGGATTGTTAGCATTTAGCTAAATAAAAACAACATTCAGATTAGATTGTGAACAGAAGAATTTGAATGACTCGTAATCAAATGGGCAGGGGAAACTGCACAAAATATCTTGTTCAGTGGCATTTTTTCTATGGACAATCTAAATTGAATGTGTCGATTTGGCATATTATATCAAGCCTCTTTTGCAATTTAGTGTTAACATGGTGCTCGAGTTTAGTAGTATTAAACTTAATTTGTAATAGTAATGGCTTTTTAGTGTGACCATATCCTGTGATCAGCAATCATCTAATACATCCAAGTTAAAGCTGAATGCTTTTGGTCAGATTGTAAAATGCTAAAATCTCATTAACTCACCTGACACAGGTCTGCATGAATTGAGGTAAGCTGGTTTGTGTTCATCTGCATTTTTTCTATTGCCTGTTTAAGTATACTTATCCCTCGTAAAGGCTGTGAAGAAAAAGCACATTAAACAAGTTCGTGATTTTGTCCCAGAATCATATGCCTTGAACACACTGCATGACTTTCAGAGATGTCAAATGGCTGCACTGTTCGCACTACACCCTCATATCTAGATTTCTGAGGGGTTTTGGCCGCTGCGTGATCAGTGACAGGAGGTCACACAAAGATTGTTCATCAAGAGGAATCTTCAACCACGATTTGTCTCAAAACACACGAAAAGTGAAGCGGAGGAATGACAGGGACCCTTTTCTTCCATCAGCAAGAAGCGACCGGTCCGAGTTGTTTAATTAAGTTAATAAAAAAGTAAGAATATGAATATTAAAATAAAGAGCATCAAGTCCTCCGCCAGGTTTCCCCTCCACCGTGTCCTGAGCCCTCACTGGCTGAGTCTCGTCACAACACTTTCCACACTACAGAATTCGGGCTCGCCGACAGGACCAGATGTTCGCACCGCTGGATATCTGTCGGGCGGCTAAAAAATCTCTCAGGCAGCTTCGCTGAACACCTCAAACGTATCGATCAATAGAAGATTTGCGTCTATTGAATGCTGGTTTACCTCAGATGCATGATTTTGATGAGCGAGCAGAAAATAGTGTATAATGTGAAACTTAGCATTAGATGTCTGTTATCTTGTACCATTAAACGTATATATCTATCCTAAATGTCTTTTAAATACATTCTAATTACATTTTTAATGATGTGACTAGCTAATTCGACCTGGAAATATCAGCATTCATTAGTCACACATTGCTTGGATGAAAGAACCCTTACCTGCTTCCGCTCCACTAGGGCATTAGTCAACTGATGGCAGAGGCCAGCAACTAAAACACAGACAATGCAAAGGTCAAACTTCTATCCTCTACTAAGGGGACATTTTTTAGGGCACATGGGTGAGTCTCAGGTGTGGCATGATTTCAATTTCATCTTAAAATCTTAAAAATGCAGTTTTTGTAGAAAACCCTGTGTGCTTTTCAATTTGTGAACTGTTTGGTGCAAAAAGCTCTGTTTTAATTGTTCAAAGTGGTGGTGAATGGAACCAGATATCTGCCTTAATACGCTCCTTCACAAAAAGTGCCTGAGACATAATTTTAGAAGCTTTTGGCCTAAAACTAAACACATTCATAGTAAAAGGGTACCTACAGGGCATTATGAGGCAAAGCAGTCCCAAATGAAAACTGATTGTGTTCAGAATAGCTATTTTGTCATCTATTCCATTCTACTCAGAAGACACATGTAGATCCACTGATGGGTGTGGAGACTATATAAAATAGCTATATTTGTGTTTGAGATGTAACACTTTGCTCCACCAGTGTAAATACAACTATAAACCAGTTTATGTTAACTACACCCCAATCATTAAAATGTTCCTTTACCCAGAAATTAACGAGATACTGGCAAAAATATGAAAGAAAGAAAAAATATATATATATTGTATTTACAGCTGCACTGTCCACTATGAGTCATTATCTGAACCTTTACTCTCTTTCAAACCTGCACCATTTTAGTAACAGTGCTCACACCCTGGAAGAATGTGAGAGTTAGGCTGAATATTCAGAAGTATCAGTAAACTTACAGGTGTCTGTTGCGTATCGGATGTGCTCTCCATTGCATGTGCTGATGAAGAGCTGGACTTGAGAAAACAACGTTTCAAAGTCAGGGATGTTAGGCATGGAGAACTTGACGAATCTAGAACAATCCAACAGAAGAAAAAAAGAGTCAGTCAGCTTCTCGATGAAATAATGAAGTCTAAAGCTCTTTATCTTGTTAGAATAATTTAACTGCTATCGTTACGTAGCGTAAGCTTTTTTTTAATGTTAATAACAATAGCAGATTTTGTATTTGTGTTTTCAACAACTTGAATTTCTAAGCCCTTGTTCATGTTTTGTAAGTGCAGGTGTTGCGTGTGTGGAATGCTACCCAAGATGACCATGGTTTGTACTGAAGCCAGGCATCATTTCATGCCGTAGGCTGTAATACAAAACAGGCCGCAAGACAAATACATCCTTTTGTATGCCAACATTCAAAAGCTTTGTAATGAAAAACTTGATTGACAGTATCACAACATGCTCGTTAACTGGTTCAAGCCAAAATCATTACTGTCATAAATTACTTGACTATACGACTGTACAACGTTCTGAGCACATGGATGATGCTGTCGGTACTTAATGGACGCTGTTCAACTGTACTTCTCATCACAAAGAAAGCCTGATTAGTCTTGCTTCAATGCAAAACTCAGAATAAATATTGGTGTACGCAGTTTCTTTTGACATTTTCGCATTTCTTATTCTTGAGCCACTCTAACTTCTGCCATATTGTGTATAATATTACTGCTACACCGTTGGAGTCTGTTCCCTTTGGTGCAGAATCATGGTGATTTTAAGCTGGATGGATGCATGAACTTGATCCAAATGTTCAGACAGAAGTCACACCTCACATCACCTATGTATCACAATTCGGGCCACTTTTACCTGCAGTGTGACCTGCAGAGTCTTAATTAATCTGTGTGACTGACAGTGCAAATCAGTTTGTTTGAGACTGATCCTGGGACAGTGACTCACAGCACAGCCAGCACGCCGAGGGAGTGCTCTTGGATGTCCAGTGCCCCCAGGACGGTGTCCAGGTGGGAGAGGTTCTTGGCCAGCAGCTCCCCACTCTTGTTAATCAGCTCGCACAGCTGAGTCATCTGACCTGAGAACAACACAGCGGGAAGATAAAGAAGCAGGGGAAGGTTATATTTGGTAGAAAAAAAGAAAATTACTCAGAAAAGGGCTCAGACTGTTTCTCTGCTCCTGCAGCTGTCAGTCAGTTTGCACAGGTGAACAGACAACAGGCTTCTTTATACAGTATGTACTGGCGGCAAATGACCCTGAGGTCACCTGGCCCGTAGGCAGGAGGGGTATAACACACCCCATGTAGAGGGAGAGTTTCCGAAAGATGCATTCATGGCTACAAATTTAGCTGGAGTCCCCCTTAACAAGGACACCTCACACGATACAGGAGTGTGAGGTGGTAATCTGACACAAAGCTCATTTAGAAAGAGAAAACCTTTGTTTGTTTATCTCAATGTACAACAAAGTTGACTGTACTAGAAATTCTAAGTAAAGCACATACACGAGTTTAAAAACTAAACATTATTTTGTCTATTAAATATATCACTAACCTAAAGAATCATTTAAGACTTAAATTAAGGCTAAATGACAAAATATTCTTTTTGTGATTATACTGAAGCAGATTTAGACTGTGATGTCTCATTATATGCCTTTTCGACCATTAAAACATGTAGAAATAGTTAAGCCAAAATGTGCTCACTCATACAGGCCATGTTCTTGTCATCAAGTGTCTAACCTCATAAATCCTCAATAGAATGAAAGGACAAAAATTCCCACAGAAACTCCAAAAACTGTTAAAGTCGATGTAGTTGAATGTAATATCATTAAACTCCATCGTGTAATGCTGTATTCGTCAGACATCGCAATATATGTGAATATACACATACATAATGTATATATATATATATATATATATATATATATATACATATATTGATAAAATATTAAATAAGAAATACGCTAAATGCCATTTAAAAAGCACAAACCCTTTATAGAGTAATTAATGTGAATGTAAATTCCTCTGTGAAACATGACCCTGAAAGGTGAGCAATTTCACTGTTGATTTCACAACATATCAGCACAGTTAGTTATAAACTAAAAGGGGCCCAAGGGAGGTAGACCGAGTTTTTAATCTTGAATATATCCTTGAGATATAGAACAAAACAGTTGTTTCTAAATCATACATTCCTCTGTGCACACCTGCAACTCATGCAGTTTATAACCTGCCCTACTTATGTGGGCTATAGTAGCCACTGTTTTTAGCATTAGCCTACTGTTTACCAAAGCTAGAGAGGTGTTCGTGATGAAAGTAAGACTTTAAATTGCGATTTTAGAAGCTGTTTCGGGTTGTGGTGGAATGGAGGGAATCCAGAAGTGCTAAATAATAAATACAGAAGAAGTACTGACTCATAGGAGGCTAACAGCTTCAGCTGGCCTCCGGTCCACCTTAAATAGTCCATAAGTGAACTGAGAGAGCCCGAGGCGGCAGAGTGCAGCGGCTGCAGCTTTTTAAGGTCCAACGGGAAAATTCCGAGCATCCCTGGTTAGCTATCGTTAGCATGTTAGCAGCTAACTCGCTAACAGAGGCCATCGGGAGGTATCGGAGCCGTACCTTGAGCAGACAACTGCCGGACATTGTTAACGAACTGCTCCAGAGCCGAAGCCATGTCTCTGCGGCCAGCCGGAAGCTGGTTTTCATTCAAATGTGAGGAGAGAAGAGGAGCGAACGCGGCACGAAGGATCGGGCCTCGGCCGCCACCGAGAGAAACACGATTATCGCGAGATTCCGCTTCTCGCGAGATTTGAGGTCACCTCGTAAACAAGACCTTGAAGAGAAAAACAAGTCATGCACTTTATGAAGACGATACAAAAAATAAATAAACAATTAAATAAATCCAGACCACTTTGGGTTCACATAAATACGTTTTAATGCCAACTCTTTAAACTTTTCCCCTTCAAAATCCAACAAGCATTGCACCAAAGATGTTTTCGTGGAGAGGCTCCACTCTGTAGGATTTGGTGAAAAGCAGGATTGCAGCATTTGCACACACACCATGCGGACAAAAATATTGTGACAAAACACTCCACTGCCCACACACCATCCGTCTCACTTGTACATCCACTCATTGTACATTTTATGAGCTCAATCTACACTTTATAGCCAAAAGTATTGGGACAAACCTGTATTTCAGGGTTTGGGTTAGGCCCCTCCTGCCAGTGAAAGGCAATCTTAATGTTTCAGCATTCCAAGACATTTTTTTGGACAACGCCATGCTTCCAACTTTATGGACACAGTTTGAACTGCCCCACACAGAGACCTGACCTCAACCTCATCCAACACCTTTAGGACAAACGTATCTTTTTTCTTTCTTGTTGTACTGAGCACGCTAAGAAAACAAGAATTTTCCTCAGGATAAATAAAGCTATTTCTTATCTTAGAATCCTATTTTATATTTGTCTCGTATGTGTGTCTCTGTGTCTTTTAGGTCATAACATAAGCAGTTTCATCAGGGATCAGTAGTTTTCTGATTCAGATACAGTAAATTCAACATATTACTACAGTGTAATACACAGTACTATACAATTATTACCATTTATTAGTCACACAGGTGGCAAAGTAAGTGGACAGAACAAAAGAAAGTAAGTGCAGCATAACCAATGGAATAAAAGCTGCACAATATAACAGCACAGTATAAAAAGTAGACTATACAATTAATGCAAAAATAATAAATGTATAAGTTTGCATGTATATATATATATATACACACACACATACATATGAGGGATGCTATGGATTATCAAGAAAGTGTACAGCGCAGTACTAGAAATTATCATTATTATAAACAGTAGGTATACTGATTAATGATTATTATAAATAAGAGTGAATGGAATTATTATTATAATTATTATACGTTTATTAATTATAATAAAACTGTGTATGGTAGTAGAAATAATTATTATAAATAGTGAAAGTAGTGCTAGATTATCTTGGAAGTCTAGATCTAAGTTCTATAAATTATAATTAATGAGACAGTATGTTTAGTATAATGATTATAGTAAATAACATTAAAAGCAAGAGTCTCTCATGGGCCTCAGTCTGGCTTAAGTGGCCTATCTCTATAAAGGTAGATTATCTTGGTTAAACAAGTATTGGTCCTAGTTGTAAAACCAGAGGTTCAAATCTCAGTTGTGTCACACGTGCATATCAGTAAACATGACTTTGCAATGACAACAGCAGGCCAAATAAGCAAACGTGCATGAAGTAAATAGGTGCAAACGGCTGAGTCAGCTTCCTACTGGAACTGTTCCGTTCCACCTTAACTGGTGTAGCACTGAGGGCGCAAACGCTGCGCCAGTTAAGGTGGAAGGGGAAATTGGATTGGGACGCGTGTGCAGGCTGGGTGTTTTTGGGGAAGGGCTCAGATGAAGAAGGGGATCCCTGGTGAGGAGCGGAGGGTCTCAGATAGGTTGGTGTTTTGAAGAGCGGATGCTATGGCTCAGGTTATGCGCCGGTTCTGGAGAGCCGCAGGTCCGGTGCGGACGGGGAACCCGACTCCCTCCCCACCCTGTAGGAGGCTCCGGGTCCTGGTGGACATGGACGGGGTGCTGGCGGACTTTGAGGGGGGCTTTCTGAAGAAGTACAGGCAGCGCTTCCCCTCCGAGCCCTTCATCTCCCTGCAGGAGCGCCGCGGCTTCTGGGTCTCCTCCCAGTACGGAGCGCTCCGGAGCGACCTCTGCGTGAGACCTCGCCATTTCTACTTTTCTCCTTCATGCTCTGTAGAGGACACCGAACAGGCATAACGTCGTCATTACGGCTCGTTCAGGCGCCATACAGGGTTATAACCGCAAGCACAACAACAGTCCGACCACAAAACCCAGGCCTCCCAAAGCAGCTGATAACAGCAGTATCGCGATGTCTCTTGGTGTCTTTAAAGGGCATATGCCACGATATAATTAAAATAAGTAATTAAAGGGCTCATATTGCAATATCGTAAGTCGGTAAAGGGCCCACATCACAGTTTAACGATTTATGTCAACAATATCGTGATATGGGGCCTTTAACGATATACAATATTGCAATATTAGTAATATTAGGACACGGGCCCTTTCAGCTGTAGTGATATCTACTGTGCAACGTATGGCAGTATCTTCTATTATCAAAGGGTCCATGTCATGATATTGTTACTGGAAATCTTTAAAGGGCCCATATCATGATATAACTGCCAGTACAGTGTTCCCCTGCAAAGTCGTGATTCAGAGTTTGCAGCCTCAGAAGTGTTTTACATTCTAGCACTGCAGGAGACAGCAGTTCAGTGTACACAGTACAGTACAGATACAGGTTTACCTTTATATTTCCTTTAAGGGTAAAGTATTAAGCTGAATTTAAAACAAAATTAAAGTTTTTGGGAGCATACTTGGGGGGGGGGGGGTATTTAGGGTTTACACTATAAAAATGGGCAATGTAACCCCGTGAATTTTGGAGATTTACCGTATAGCACAACAACGGCCCCGTTTACAGAGCCCTCTTCAGGCTTTTTAGAGGACACCAAACAGTATGTTAATGATGTCATGTGTTAATTATTACTGTCATGTTAATGATGTCATGATATGGGTCCTTTAATGATTTACGTTAACAATATCTTGACATCATGAGACATGTAGCATATCTTGCAGTATCGTAAACTATTAAAGGGTCCATACCATGATTGCATCCATGTACAGCTTTAAAGGGCCCATTTTGCACTTTCTTAAATTATTAAAAGGCCCATATCATAGTAGTTTTATCATAAATCATTTAATTGAACATATTGCAGTATCATCAATCCTTAAAGGGTCTAAATCACAATATCATTGTACAATCAAGCTGTTTTGAATCCGAGTTTTGTGATGTCACATACCAATAATTTACACTGGAAGGAAGTTTTTGGCTCCTCCTTTAAAGTTATTGTTTCAGAGATGCATGTTTAAATAACTGTCTGAACACTAAATATATAAGTAAATAAATTCTTGACACCAGTATATCAATAGAGTACCATATATTGAAACATTGTGATGCTACACTGCGTAGTTTGCTTATGGACAGTTATGTCAAGGTCAGTTTAACTGAATCCGATTGTAGTTGTTAACACGAGTGTTGTCCACAGGAGAAAGCCATCAGTATCTGGGAGTCCAAAAACTTCTTCATAGAGCTGGAGCCTCTTCCAGGAGGTGTGGAGGCTGTGAAGGAGATGTCCAAGATGGAGAAGTAAGCACAAGAAATATACCAATATTCATGCCAGAGGTTGGTCTAGTGCACAGAATAGAATGCTTTCCAATTTTTCCAAACTTTCACTATAATTCCATGTCTATAAACAGCTGTTCAGAGTAGGTTTGGTTCTGTAATCAGTTCTATTTTGCCTGACAACACCATGCATGTACCCCTCCACAATGAATGGGTTTAGTTTTAGGCCAAAAGCTTTTCAAATCTCTGGTAAAACGTCTCAGGCATCAGGCAGGGCATTCATAATCATTTCAAATGAGGGAACTTATCTTAAACACTTATAACAGATCTGTCACTTATAACAGATCTCTCTCTAAAAGAGGGTCTAGACTCTAGAGACTGTGGTGTAAGGAGATATTTATTTAAGGAGTTATTTATTAACATTTATATCAGTGACATCTGGCACAACTTCATAATGAGCATCTGTTAGATGGTAGGAACACTGCTCTATTTTGCTTCATGTATTTGGCTGATATGAAACGAAAGCCTTGTTTTGTACACACAGTGGTGTAGGGTTGAGAAGAGTGTAATGGAAAAATACCTGTAGTTTTGCACCCAGAGTAAAGGAGAGGCTGTATCAGTAACAGACAATGTTCTTTTTCACCCAGTACAGATGTCTTCATTTGCACTAGTCCAATTAAGCATTACGCACACTGCCCATATGAAAAGGTGAGTCTGACTCAATTCAGTTTCTTAAATTCACCTTGTCAACTATGCTACACGGGCAAAAGTTTGTGGACACCTGATAGTTCATATGCTCTTACGTCTAAACAGTTTGCTATTAAAAGGTGGAGTTTGTCTCCCCTTTGCTGCAGTAACAGGCTCTATGCTTCTGGAAAGGCTAGATGTTGGCACATTGCAGTAAGCATTTTACTGCATTCAGCCACAGGAGCAGCACAGGATAGTTAAGTTCTGGGTCACAAACACCACCCAAACATAAATTCTCAGCATAAAGATTTGCCTTCAAGGGAAACTTGGAGCCAAAGCCAGGGAAACCAGTCACCGCCTATGATTCTCCCTCCACCAAACTTTAGAGACAGCACTGTAACATTCTCCTGCATCAATCAAACTCAAATTAATTCAACTGCAATGTATTTGATTACTTTAGACAATATTTCAACTGCTTGGAAGCAGTGAGTTTCACCCCACTCCACCGCATGTTCTGCATTCCACTTGGTGAATGTGTCCCACAGAAACCCAGTTTGCTGTTCCCCGAGGTGGTTTGAAACCTCTGCTATAGTTGACGACTAGGGACTCGACAGTCTTGTTCTGTGAGGTCGTTTTGAAAAAGACGTCGCTGCTAAGCTGTTGTTTTTGCAAAGGTTTTTGTGCATAACAGTGACACCAGTGACAACAGTGACTGGTTGGAATGGTGACATGCTCACGTATTTGTTTTGTGGAGACTTTCGGGTCTGTGAGACCGTTAGCAACGAGGGGCTAAAATAGTGCGACGCACTGATTCGAAGGGTTGTCCACATACTTTTGGCCATGCAGTGTAATTAAATAGGCGCATGATGTCCAACCGCAACCTCTGTATGTTTGTGTCTCTGTGTGTTTGTGTGTCTGTTTAGTATGCATGGGTAGAGAAGCACCTGGGCCCTGAATTCCTGGAGCAGATCATTTTAACCAGAGACAAGACCATAGTGACCGGGGACATCCTTATTGACGACAAGCCAGACATTCACGGTGATCAAGTTTCCATCCTTATACTGCAGAAGTGTACACTCGTTACAGTGCATCGGGTCATCCTGCTCTCAATAAAGTGTTTTGAAGCTAATGCTGTTCCCGTAACATGTCCTCCTCCAGGAGTGGAGCCTGACCCAACCTGGGAACACATCCTCTTCACTGCCTGCCACAACAAACACCTGCCCCCCAGCCCCAGTCAGAGGCGGCTCCTCTCCTGGGCTGACGACTGGAGGGACGTCCTGGAGAGCAAACGTCAGTGACGACCTCGGCACGTCTCGGGCTGTCTCCCTAACTTCCTGTGGAAAGCCCTGCGTCCAGTGGTGGGCCCGGAAAAAATCCCTGCCCTAATATTGTTAGGTCCAACACACTCTGCATGACAGTCCATTCGCAAGATGTCATGTCGGCAATCTGGGTGACACAAGCATGACTCAGATCTGCCATGGAAAAGAAGCATAAGACGTCAGTATAGTCCAATCACTTCACATCTATTTGTGCAATAATTGATGTTTGTTAATCGTTCGTTCGTTCCGTGCGTTTGGATGACTCTCGGTTTACATCGCACACAAACTGCCTCAGACTTTTTATTTCAGTTACTGTATTTTAAAGGAAAAGCTTTTTTTAAACCTTATCTCTGACTGCCGCAGACGGTGTGTTTTCTCTGTCCTGAAAAGAAACCCTGCAGACTTCAAACACACTTACAACAGCAGTCAGTGGGCAGCTGCTGCATTTTGTGAATAAATGTCAAAAACACACTGCCTCGCGCTCCTGGACCCCGGGATAGGCTGTGGGTACCTGCGACCCAAGTTAGGATTAAACGATCCTTTTTAAGGATTAAGAATGAACAAATGTCACAAATATGAAACTCTGTCCTGGTGTCAGGATGAGTCTCGTTTTAATAGTTATAAGCTTTTATCCAAATATATGTTGCAAGTATGGGCCTACCCTCAGATTAAAATAAAAGAAGTGATTTGCTGCTTCTTCAAAGTTGTATTACAAGAAAACATTCCAAATACATACAACAATTATAACAAACGTTACTGCCTTTCAGTATTTTATAGTCTTTGGTCGCACATTATATGGCCACAAAGCCTCAAACTATTGGTTTTGAAGAAGACAGACACTTCTTTAGTGCATAACCATTCAATTTTTGGTGGATTAGGAAATATGACTCAATGATGACTCAATTCTCCAACATCAGGCGATTCCTTCTGATTCATGTATCATTGGAAATAATCCATTCTTCAACAGGATAATAATATTATTGTATGTATAACTGTGCCAAAATGATAGCTGGTCCAAAGAAAAGCAAAAGATTTTGAGAATTAAGTCTCCAGTTCTTTCTCCCATTGAGTTGCATGGGACAAGCTGCACTGACAGTGTTCGAAGTGAGCGTCCCGTAACTGTTTGCATACTGGAAAAGGTGCTGGGAGGGTTAGGACACATGTCATTTCCAAAAATTACTGTACAATGATGCCGTGAACCTGTGCTGTGATGAAGGCATGGGATTGTTATTTTGATAAAAGCTGTACACAAGCCTTCACACTCATTAATCTGTAACATTAAACGTCAAAACTAGTTGGTTACATTTAAGTATGTTTAATGTTTTCTTGTAATAAAAGTGTGAAAGAGCAGCATATCGTTTACTTTTGGCCTGTAGTGTACATACATTAGAGCAAAAAAACAATCCTTGAATTTTAAATTGTGCATAGCACAAATACACTGAAGGGGTTGTTCCTAGTCTTTTAACTGTAAGGTCTGTTATAAGTGTGTTTTAAATGGAGTTGTTTGTTCTGGAGTTGTTTGTTTTGCTCTGTTCTAAGCGAATGATGTTCTGTGGGCTCTCCAGATGTGGCAGACAGAGATTTGGTGGAAAGTGTCCTTTTAACGTTTCGCGTGTAAGTGTAAAAAGGGGAACACATACCTGCACATTAGCGTGACGAGACACCGTTTAACTCTTAACGCAGACATATAAAACACCTCCGTTTATCCACGAATGCAGGTGTGGGTAACGTCACTTTATGTAACGGGCGTATCGGTTTTTGAAGGCGGATCCTCCTTCTTTTAGATGCTCCTTTATTTGTTATTTCAGGGAAAACGGATCACAAGCGGCTGTGAACGCGCACACTTTTAGCAGTCACGTCCCGACACACCGACACACCGAGTTCAGGCATTACAGGCCGAGCACTGGCACCCGGACACACTTCAAAACAGATTTTTGACTTTTTCCGAATTTGTGTTGCAGTGCTGAACGTAACCACAGGAGGGCAGCAGCAGGTTCTCTTCACTCATGGTACTGTGTAGACGTCTTATAGGC
Organism: Brachypetersius altus; assembly: GCA_037974465.1. Lineage (NCBI taxonomy): Eukaryota > Metazoa > Chordata > Actinopteri > Characiformes > Alestidae > Brachypetersius > Brachypetersius altus. The sequence continues at coordinate 27,588,325 of JBBPDB010000108.1, forward strand.
ACCTATGAAAATAATATTTAAAAACTTTTTTCCACATTAACATTTCTAAATATACTAATCAAAACTAAAAACAGTACAAATAACATTATACAGTAAATAGTGATGTTATGTTCAGTGTAGCAGTGTGTTCCTAGTGCAAGTATTATTTGTAGTTTCCATCAGAAACCTGGTTTGACTCAATCAGTTCTTCATTAAATTAAATCGGGAGCTGTTTTACAATTCAAACAACGGCTGGAGGAACTGAGGAGGAATCTGGAACCAAACCAGCTCACACAATATCAACTACAAACAAAACAAATCTTTATACCTTCAATGCTTTCTTGTTTGTTTGCATTTATTCCAATGTTAACTTTGCGGAGAGAAAGACACATTATCACACTCTGACGAAAAATGGCTCTAAACAATTTGCACTGGAGCCTAAGACTTTTGCACAATACCGTACAGTATATCCTAAACTGATAATCAGAGGGATTTGGGAAAAAATCTAGTACATGTTATCTGTACAAATAGCACGATACATTTCTTCAAGAACATTTCGAGTCTAATGAGTAAGAGTTTCATCTGTAGTTCAAACGCAGCCTGCACATGAGCCTTTATTGCAGATTTAAATGATTTATAACCAGGTGAAATCTAATTGTAAAACACTTTTTCACGAAGAGAAGACTCACCAGTAACACATTCACATTCATCCATCCATTATCTGAACCATTTATCCTTAATCAGGGTGCTGGAACCTGGTTATAGTGCGAAAGACACGCTACCAGTCAAGAGGTTTTCTACATTCATATCTTAATCGCTTAATATTTTCTAAAATCTCCTTATTATTTATTGAGAATATCATTACTGTATTTTCACCATACGAGTGCCTTTATTACCCAGAAAAACCTTCTTAGCCATATTTTTAATTGATCACTACTGACCAATTAAAAGCCACCAAATATAATTATAACTGGGATCACTAGATAACTGTAACAAATTTAACAAGCCATTAAGTGACAGCAAGTAGGATGAAACGACATATAGTGCATTTAAAGGGAAAGGACAGTCACACCGTAACCATTCATAGGAGTCCGACCTGCACTGTTACAGATTCTTTCCATGTTACGAAGGAAACTTCTTTTATTAGACATATTTTCATGGTTGTTCACTCGACTCCCGGGTTGGGCGCAGGGTCTTCTCCCCGTGAGTGCGTGGGTTTCCTCCCACCACCAAAAGCATACGCGCTTTGGGGAATAGATTAATTGAGCACTCTAAATTGTCCCTAGGTGTGAATGTGAGCGTGAATGGTTGTCTGTGTCTATATGTGGCCCTGCGACGTGCTGGCGACTGTCCAGGGTGTACCCCGCCATCGCCCATTGCAGCTGGGATAGGCTCCAGTCCCCCCACCCGACCCTGAATGCAGGAATAAGGGGTAGATAATGCATGGATGGATGGATAGGTTGTTCACTCAGTGCTTAAAACAACATCTGCAATTTAGGAAATAAATGGATACGTTGTTAGAACTTGGATACGTGTGCAAAAGCTTGACTGGTAGTGTAGATATTGGTGAAGATGCTTCTTCACATTAAAGTGAATCGAGAAAAACTCTGGTTTCTTGGTCCTGAGACAGTGCAATCCTTGGTTGTAGAGAGTTTGACCTCCTCTACTAACTGTCTTATTGGTTTACAGGCAAGGATTAAGGTCAGAGGTCAGGATTAAGAGCTGGAGTAGCATGGTGAAGTGTGTTCGGGTGTCGTTAAACTCATATTTAAAGTCTGTGATCGCCGGAGGGCTCTTGTGTGTGTCGGTGAGTGACGACGGCTTGCACTCGAGGCTCTTCATTAGTATTAACGGTGCTGCTTTAGAACGCCTTAAGCTTTCAGGCACAGAAATACCCAGACGATTCAATTCCACACACCATAAAGAGTTGCCAGGGTTTAAATGAGTTAGTAATGTTAGGTGGTTGGGCGAAGCAGAATCTGAATATTTGATGACTATAGTTTATTTTACTTACTAAAATTGGAATAGACTTTATCAGCTTTTCTTTGTCTATAAGTCTAATCTGATGAGACACATCCTTGTGATTCCTCACTGATTTGAACCATTTGTCATACGTGAACACACCACAGTTTGAACAGCACGAAATTCAGCCTCTGCATTTAAACCATTCACCGAGTGAAGCAGGGGGCAGCTACGAACACAGCACCCGGGGAGCAGTGTGTGGGACGGTACCTTGCTCAGGGTACTTCAGAGGTGCCTAGCGGTCTTGGGAATCAAACCCGGACTTTCTGGTCTCAGGGCGAATGCCCTAACCACTAGGCCACCAACTGCCATATGTCTCATGAGTATCGACATTAATGACCTGAAGTGCTGTTTGCGGTTATAAAAGTTTATGTTGTTGAAAAGGGAGTCTGTTTAATTGTCCTTCTTTATGTAGAATTATGGCTTAAGGAGGAACTCCACCCATTTTCCACAATTCTGCTGTCCAAAATGGTCACAATGGTGGGAAATGGAACCAGACGTCAGCATCTAAAAGGTCCTGCACTCACAGTTATTCCATGAAATGGTTATGTATGTATGTATGTATGTATGTATGATGGAATTCCCCTTTAAGCAATGCAAAGATAGATTTGATGCATTTTACATCAGAGCACCAAGACTGTGGCTCCTGGACACAGAAGCCGTGAGTGTGACTCTGAGCTGCGGATGGACTGGAAAATGTTTGCAGCCTTCGACGAAGGAGCCACAGTCCTGGTGCTCTGATGTAAACGTGACGCAATCTGTTTGTTGCACATTGATTGACAGCTGCAGTGACATCACGGATCTGAGAGCGCAGTGAGAGCGTGTGACTCATCTTGTGGGTGAATGTCAGTGAATGTGTTCGGTGCTCTGCAACAGCTGTGAGTGTGTGTGAAGGAGCAACAAGATCAGAGCCACTGAAAGTTTTAATAAAGATGTCTGTTTACACCAACTAGCCTTTTATCTCTTTCTCCTTCTCTTCTGAAATGATTGGGTTCACTCTGTCCTTCCTTTGCTGCAGCAACAGTCTCTAATCTTCTGAATTATTGCGAAAACATTGAGGACTTGATTGCAGCCGAAAAGCATTGGTGAGGTCAGGTACTGCTGTTGAAACATTGCTGTGAAGATTTGACTGCATTCAGCCGCAAAAACATTGGTGAGGTCAGGTACTGATGTTGAAACATTGCTGTGAGGATTTGATTGCATTCAGCCCTAAGAGCATTGGTGAGGTCAGGTATGCTGCAACATTGCTGTGAGGATTTAATTGCAGTCCCGAGAGCATTTGTGAGGTCAGGTACTGATGTTGGAACCTTTCTATGAAGGTTTGATTGCACTGAACACTAAAAGCATTAGTGAGGTCAGGTACTGTTTTGGAACATCGCTGTGAGGATTTGATCGCAGTCTTAAAAACATGAATGAGGTCAGGTACCATTGCTGTGAAGATTGATTTCAGCCCGAGAGCATTAGTAAGGTCAGGTATTAATGTTGGAACATTGCTGTGAAGATTTAACTACATTCAGCCCTAAAAGCATTGGTGAGGTCAGGTACTGATGTTGGAAAATTCCTGTGAGGATTTGATTGCATTCAGCCCCAAGAGCATTACTGAGGTAAGGTAATGTTGTTGGAACACTGATGTGAGGATTTGACTGCAGCCTGAGAGCAGTAATGAGGTACTAAACCTGGAACATTGCTGTGAGCATTTAATTGCATTCAAACCTGAGGTCATTAATGCATTCAGGTACTGATGTTGGAACATTGCTGAGACTATTCAGTTGCATTGAGCCCCAAGAGCATGAGTGAGATCAGATACTGATGATGGATAATCAGTTGGATGGCAAACACCAGTCCAACTCATTTCCTAAATACTGAAAGGACCTCCATCACTCCAGTGAACTCCACACCCCAGTGTTATGGGGCTTTATACCCTCAGGCCCACAGTCATGGTGACCTATGTGACCTGTTCTATTGGTTAGAAATTTTCTATGTATATTCAAGCTGTGTGTGAACACCTGTTTCAGCAGTGAGGACACCTTAAAAGATTCACTCAGTAGAAGAGCTGTCCAGATACTTGACTGTAATGACTGTAAACCAGAGGCACTGTTAAATAATCCTGCCTTCTGTTTTCTGAAGATCCACCCAAGAGATCTCCAGATCAGATTATTCAACGAAGAGTGTGATGCTGAAAGTGGCCAATAAGGGGAGCTGTGTGCCTATGCAGCAAGGACTAAACCCTGGTCAAACAGACCATAAACTGCACCACAAGGAGAAGCAGAGGGAAAAGGCTTCCATGACTCAGAACATGAGAGCTCCAGCTTTAATGAAACTGAACTGTGCAGGCTTTATATTACCCTGCAGGTACGCAACATATAATTCACATACACTGCTCATCTGTTCATCACACACAGTGCTGGGTTGTTTACGTAATTCTGCTTGTTTGTTCCATATCCACTCCAGATCAGAATGCCACGTATTTATAATAATGAAGCCGTGAGCAATCTCTTTCTCAGTTGTGTGTCCGGCGAGAGCCACTCTTTTCAAGTTTTGCTTCAGCTCATCTACTCTCCAAAGCATGCAATTCCTCGTCTACTCCAAATCTCTGCTCCGGTTCATTACAGAAGAAGAGAACTTAGACGCTATACAAAATATACGGGTGTGTATGGGTTACAAATAAAAACAAATCATGCAAGTTCTTAGGGATGTTGCTATTAAACATCTCTCGACTTGACAAAACTGCAGAGTCCTAGCAAACACTTGTCTGAACAATTGAGTGCATGATATTCCAGAGGAAAGGGCATGAACCACAAATCTGTTGTGGACAAGTCCTCCACACAGGATTTCTTTCATACCGATGATAAGGAAGGTAAGAGAGGAGACAGCAGTCGCTGGGGAAAGATCGGCAGGGTGTCCTGAGAGGACCAGGAGCAGCAGTTACACAGAGAACAATAAACAATGAACTGCACCCCGATCATCTGTAATGTGGGAGCATCATGACCTGGGGCTTCCTCTCTGCTGACGTCACATGACATTAAAAGAGCATCACATGGCATTAAAAGAGACCTGAATGGAGGGATGTATGGGGCGATATTAGAGAAGATATTAGATTTCTCATCGGTCAGGAAAGACATTCCAACAAGTCAACAAGCTCAAACACACAACCAGAAGAACTCAAGACTGGTTTCTGAAGAAGACGAAGGAGCAGTGTGGACCTCCAGACTCCAGTCAGAAGGAACATTTTTAGAGGATTTTAGAGTCTATCAGAGGGATCCTCGTTACATTTCTAGAGGATTTTAGAGTCTATCAGAGGGATCCTCGTTACATTTCTAGAGGATTTTAGAGTCTATCAGAGGGATCCTTGTTACATTTCTAGAGGATTTTCCTCGTTACCTTATGCGACAGTTTGAGGAAAAGGCTGAAACTGTACCACAGAGATGCAAAAAGATTATCACTTCTCAGTGCAGACGCCTGGAATCACTAACAATGGCTCTGAAACAAAGCCCTAAATGTATCTGTGTCATTTGAATATTTTTTCATATGCAGCCCATTCAATTAATTTGTGCCTTTTTATGCAGGTTCAAGTTATGTAATCACCCGTCCCAGCAATGGGGGCACTTCAAAGCCACTGGCTTCTCAGTAGAACAGCCTTCTGGACATTGTACCTGCCAGAGTGTCCTCCTTCATCACTGCTGAGTTTAGCTACCCACTTTTCAGTTCTAAAATGAAAGAAAAATAGAAGAATAAACACTCACTGAAGCTCCATTTCAGAACAGAGTGCTTATAAACATGGCCATCGTTACCAGAAGGTCACACAAGAACCACCTAAAATAAGGTTAAGCATCAGAACATGCATTTACTCAGGGGCTTCATACTCTGCGTATGGTTCAGTCAGAAAATGAACATACTTTTCCTCAGGTCCACTTCAGTTTACAGTTATGACATATTCATAACATCACATGACTTAAATTAATAATAATTTGCAAGAATACAATAATAATTACCACTAATTATGTTAATAGGTGAGTTCCCATTTAGGGCAATTAATTTTGCTTCCATGAACGTTCCTCCTGAATATTATGGAACCAGTTGTTCTGACCAGGTGTTCCAGGTGTTCGCTAGGACTCTGCAGCTTTTTCCACTCCAGTAGCGTTTAATAACATTGTCCCTGAGAACTTTAGGATGCTCCTTGACCTTCTTCACTACATGTTGCTTGAAATCTTCCCAAACAGTGGATATGCCTGTTATAAGAACTTGCATGCTTTGTTTTCATTTGTATATTTGATTATGTCTAAAAGCCCGTCTTCTATCAAGTTTGTTTGTTTATGAATGCCTCACTATAAACGGAGCACGGATTTGGGTTAGATGAGCTAAAGTAAAACTTCAAGCTAGTGACTCTTGTCTGAGACACGACTGAGAGGGGGATAACCCCCGGCTCCATCACTATAAATACGCAGCATTCTGTTCTGGAGTACATGCTGAACAAAAAAACAAGCTGAATTACATAAATAACCCAATGTTGTCTGTGGTGGAGAAGGCCATGCATGCCTTAAAAGAGAAAGAGCTGAAGAAGAATGAGAGAGAGAGAGATAGAGAGCAAGCGAGGGATATAGAAAGGCTGGATGCGTCAGAGCTCCATGGCATCCCCGTGGGCTTATGAAATATAGCTCTGTACGTAAGATTCCTCAGCTGAGTACTGGCGTATACAGCAGTCTCTGCAAACCAGACACTTTCTTTTTTTAAAAATACATCGTACATCAACCTAATAACAGAAGATCTAAGCGGAGGTGAGCTTTGCATGAAAAATTCAAAAGGCTTAACCAGCCAGTGCCTACTGCTTTAGTTCCTGAAGCAACAGATTGGTGAAAAAAAATGATACTCAAGACATAACAAGTAACATCAACAAGTATATTAGAACTGCATGACCAAGAGCAATGGTAACTGATAACAGAACATTTTTGTTGTTAAGCAGCAGGTTCCTCACCCCTGGTTCTGCAAAGAGCTATATGTGTGTGTAACTCTATTTGTATATGCACTGTGTATATACTGTATATATATTACTTAATCACAGAAAAAAACACACAAAAAAAATAAATGATGATCACACCACATGACTTTAACCCAATTCGGGGTTCTGTCGAAACGTACTACCCATCGAGATGTGTGACCGTGCCGTGCTGCGCACGTGCAGTTCCACGGTCTTGGGATTCAGTTCCACGGCCACAAATCTGTCAGCGGCAGCGGTATAAACTTCATGGGAGCATTTTTAGAGGACAGAGAGCATCAAAACACCTGTGTTTGTATGTGCATTGTCTTAAACTGTCCTAAACCTTAAAGTTGGACTTAAGTTGATTATTCATTCACTCATATGCCAAAGTTCATTTACATTTCTTAATACTTTTACAGCAAAATGTGTGGCATTAATTTAGTTAATCAGAGAGCTTGTAATTAATTAGATATTTTTTAATAATGTGACACCCCTAATCTATCTATCTATCTATCTATCTGTCTGTCTGTCTGTCTGTCTGTCTGTCTGTCTGTCTGTCTGTCTGTCTGTCTG